>OY730198.1:11361342-11961342 GCA_963422505.1 Pseudognaphalium luteoalbum | reverse complement strand
TTATAAGCATATGTTTCTCTTATGTCTTTGCTACACAATGTTCATTTGTTTGATGTTCTAGCACTGACACTAATTGTTTAAAATTCAGAGTTTCACGTACCTCAATCAGATGTCTCTTGTGATTTGTTTGTTATATCTGAGTTACATGGTAGGTAGCAACAGGGGCGGTACAAGAACTCTTTATTTCTGGGGGCAAGTTTTAGAATGTTCGATAGATTTAGTTTTAGATTTCGAATTGAATTTTTTTTCTTCAAGTAATATATCAAACTAAACCAACTTAAATTTTGTTAGCATGTATCCATTCAAACAGAAAACGAATTTGGCTTAATTTGATTTCAACGTATTGAAAAACATATAAAAGGTTCATAAAATTTGCAAACAAATCTTGTGATTATGTGTGTTCCTGTTGGCAAGCTCGTCTATCATAATGTTTCGAACTATTCTGATTCTCTGTAGGAAGAACTTAGTTTTCTATGCTTGTAAATATTTTAATAAATACTTAGATCATAGGGTAAAAATGAAGATAAACTATCACCATTTGAACTAAGGAGGTTAATATTGTGCTAGTGATGGTACCATTTTAGTATTGCGTTATTAATGGTAGCATTTTACTGTAATTAGTTAATCAGTTAAAGAATGGAGAAAGAAAGATTTACAATTGAAATATAGGGATAAAAAGAATAAAAGCAAGAAAGGGAAAAATGAAACGCAAAAAGGAAGAGTGACAGACTCGATCAGGCAAAGTGCAGAGAAGAGTTCAAGCAAAGAGTTTAACTGAACAATCAAACTAAAAGCCGAAGCCAAGGTTTAGAGGTATAGTGATCAGTACCAAGAGGCAAACCATTGGGGCCTAAACCAGGGTTCATGGTTGAAGGTACTACTTTAGAGACCGTTATCCCCATTTGATATGATGTCGCAAGTGTCAACGATCTCAATTGGGTGGATGCTAAGTCAAAATCGTGTTTCAGGTTCGTGTGCTGATTTCTTATTGTGATAACTAGTTGACCCATTGCTCTGTTTTTGGGAATGTTTAAACTTTGAAGTATTGGTTTCAGGGTTTTGGGATTCGCCCACTTGTTGATATTATGTTAGTTATCTGTTGTGTCTGATTGTAACACCCCCAAATTTCGTTGGTTTTAATTTGCGGAAGCATTTGGTTAAGTATGGGGAGTGCCACAATATACTGAACATGCATACGTATCAGAGCATATGATTACAACAGAACAAATATATTAAGATGCCAAAGTATTAGTTACAAAGTTTACGATTTCCCGAACCGTACAAATTAAAAGTATTAAGTTTACAAAAGTAGATTTCGTAAATATGACTAAACAGTTTCAGTTATATAAAAGAAATCCAATTGTCAAAAGTTGGCATCCTATTCTTCGTGGGTCGCCTAAATTCCAACGTGCAGGCGGTTCTTACATGCGCAGCTAATTCCCTGAAAAACATAGTAAAAGTCAACAACGAGGTTGAGTGAATTCACAGGTTTTATGTTTGCAATAATTAAATCAAGTTTGTAAGCACAGTTGTTAAAATCAATACGTTCACAAATAGTTATTGCCATAATTGTCAAGTAATTGTTTTGTGGAATGTTATCCAAAATACAGTTCGCGTGGGATGTTACCCAAAATACCATTTACGTGGGATGTTACCCAAGATACAGTTTACGTGGGATGTTACCCAAAATACAGTTAAAGTTACCCAAACAGTACCGGTCGTTCTCCGGTCAAAAGACGCACGGGTCGTTCTCCCGTCCAAACACTGCTGGTCGTTCTCCAGCGAAATACGCACCGGTCGTTCTCCGGTCCAGAATACGCACGGGTCGTTCTCCCGTCCACTTGGCCAGTCGTTCTCTGGCACTAAAATACGTAGCTGGTCGTTCTTCAGCATTTTTATAAAAGTACCGGTCGTTCTCCGGTATACCAAACAAAGTTTAACACGACATTCGTATGAAGATGTTGTATCATAAATTCCAGTTTTTGTGTATGAGTTTAACAGTTCAAGCACTCTAATCGTGGGAGCAAACAAGTATGATAAACAATCATATGAGTAAAAGCAGTTATGGCAATAAGTAAAACAGTTGACTATGTTTTCCACCCCTGTTCAAAAGCAGTTAAAATAGTAAAAGTAGGGGCTGTGAACTCACCTGATGAGTCGAGTATGTTCGAGCGCTAGCAAAGCCTAAAGCCCAAGAAGTCTAGTCGAAATCTCCTGACGCCCTAAACGTATGAGATTTAGTAAGTATGTGGAGGTTTTAGTTTAACCATCCATTCCAGTGTCTGTTTAACGTTTGCGTTTGTATTTCATAGTTGTGAAAATGTATACGATTCGTTGGTGTTGGTTTGAAATCAACATTTCAAAGTAGTGTTGGCAGTTTCGTTGTATTTTCATAAAATGGGAAATTTTGTACGGGGGTCCGGGGGCAGCGCCCCTGGTAGCGGGGTCCAAGGGGTGGCAACCCCTGGCGGGGTCCAAGGGGCAGAGCCCCTGGCTGGGGTCGAGCTGTAGTGAAAACGCATTCGAATTCCAAATTCGGAATAAATCAAGTGGTAAAATCTGGTTCCGACACTTAGTGAAAAGATTTGAAAGTTTCTGTTTTTAGCGACACCTGGGAAGTGACGCTACAGGCGTCACTTAAGCAAGTGTCGGATGGGTTACTGTGCGGCACTTAGAATTTGCGTCACTTAGGGAAGTGACGCTATGGGCGTCACTTAGGGGGGTGACGCTACATGCGTCATTTAGGGAAGTGACGCTACGGGCGTCACTTACATGCGTCACTTAGGGAAGTGACGTTATGGGCGTCACTTAGGGGGGTGACGCTACAGGCGTCATTTAGGGAAGTGACGCTACGGGCGTCACTTACATGCGTCACTTAGGGGGCGTCACTACTGTGCGGCACTTACCTGCGTCACTTAGGTAAGTGACGCTATACTGTGCGTCTGTGGGCGACACTTCCGTCTGATTGACGGGTTTTCACCCAAAAACGAAATCTAACCCATTTTTAAGCCAAATCTTGTTGTTATAAAGCTAATACATGATATATTAAGTGTTTTTAACAAGAAATCTAAAGAAAAAGTGAAGAAATCCTTACAATTCGAAGATTTGGGGTTTTGAAAATGGTGATGAAGAACTTGAAGATGAAGAGGATGAAGATGATGATGATAGATGCTTGTTCTTGTTCTTGATGATGATGATTCCGAAATTTTCAGTGGTGGTGATGATGTTTGTTTGTTGATTTTTGTTGTTAGTTGTGAGTGTTTTTGGTTGTTGTTGGTGGTAGTGAGGTAGAGAGAAAGATGAAGGTGTGTGTGTGAGGGTGTTTGGAAAAATGAAAGGGAAATGAGGAGGTGGGAAGGGTTTGGGCAGATTTTTGTTCTACCAAGGGAAGGGAATTTTGTCCTAAATTTGTGGTATTTTACCCGTGTTCGTTTACCCGATCGTTAAATGTTAAAATGTTTTTAAATTATGGGGTTTTAAATACGTTTTTGATTATTCTTTTAGTTATTTTGTTTTAGTTAAAATTATTTAGTTGAGTAATAATAATGATTATAACTTTGTTTTATTTTTGTTTTAGTATTAAATTGCGATTTATTTTAAATTGTACGAAATAAATGTTATCTGTAGCAAAATACATTGTAAATATTATCAACATAATATTTAATAATATATAAGGTTATTTAATAATTTCATATTATTAAATAATTTGTTCACCAACGATCGTATATTTTTGTCGCGTTTGTTCTGAATGAATTGTACGCAATTATACTAATTATGAAATATGTAATACTACGCGTATTAACTAGTGGGCTTTGCTAGACTTATCTCTAAAGTAGTTGTGAATTCACTCAAGTAGGGAATTAGCCTAATGATGCAAATGTTTAATGCTCGTAATTACGTTTAAATTTGCGAGTTGTTACACTGATCATTTCTGGATTTTTTCGTATTTGCTCTCAATTTCTGTAAGGGTCATGATACTATCGTAACTACCTAAAGATGTTCAGATGTATAGTGAATTACGATATACAAGTGTACTTTAATAGATGGATGTTGAGACTTGAGAATTCTCTTCGTAGAACAATTTGTTGAATTCGCCAAGTAGATTTGAAATGGTTATAGGATTATCATCATGAAAACGGACGACATATGCTAAAATGTCCCACCGAAAGCGTAGGAGATGTTTCCCTGGACATATAACCTATACTTTTGTCAGGAAAACTCACAAATATACTGGATTTATAAGGTATAAGACTAACTGAAAATTATGGATTCAAAAAATTGCATGTTTTTATGTAGTAAAAGCATGGATTGTGTAATTTAGATTCAAGTCAAGTTATTGATAAAATCAACAATTGATATAGCAAATATCACCTTCACCTTGAAAAATTTTCTCGTTGTTCTTTAGACCTTTATTTTATTGTTTAACAAGATGATCACACAAAACATTTGAAAATTTGAAAAACCAATAGGGGTTTAGTTGGCTAGCTAGGTATCCTATTGGAGTAGGGAAAATCTAGTTGTTTAGTTGACTGAATTAAGAAATAGGATTTTATTATTAGTTGACTACTTAATTGTATGCTTTATTTATAAAAACACACTTAATTGTATCCGGTTATTGAATCTTATACTTTTCTACTTATAATCATATGAATTATATTAAAAAAGATCTATTTACTTTGATGTATAAAAAGGCTAGCAATAATATAAAGTTTAAAGCGGCATATCGGTAAGAAACTTTTATTTTTGTATCGGTAATAAAGTTAATTTTGTACCGAGTTAAATAAAGAACTTATTTTATTACATACTATGTATAAAAAGGCTAGCAATACTAACTTATATTAAAATATGGGTAGTCTATAATCTAAGCTGATAGAAAATATACCAACAACTCTTCATGGCTTCATCAACTTCATTATACTTTCTTCACTAATTCTGTAACCAACTCCTCATTCATTTCCAATCTTCTATTTATACATACTTTCGGCCACCATCTTCCTCACCACCTTTTCAAACTCTTTCCCTACTTCTCAAACTCTCTCTAGATACCGCTTTTTGCTCTCGTTTAAGTCTCTTTCTTGATCCAAAATGGAAGGTGAATCGACCACAATCAACATTACTGAAACACCCAAGGAAAGGAAGGGAAAGGCACCACTTTTGTCTGCGCCGCCGGCTTCAAGTGGAATCAAAGGATTGGTTCATAAGACTCCAAAAGGAGGGTACAAAAGAGGGTTAGCCATATTTGATGTGGTTCTAAGGCTAGCCGGCATTGCTGCTGCTTTAGGAGCCGCAATAGCCATGGGTTCCACTGACCAAACTCTCCCTTTCTTCACTCAGTTCTTTCAATTCAAAGCTGAATACGATGATCTATCAGCTTTCACGTAAGTCACATCAGATGATATTTCTATTTTTATTTATATTTTGTGAGTGGAAAGATGATGATTAGTGGTTTTATGCAACCCAGATAGTTTTTGAAGTTTATATATGATTATGATTCCAGACTAAGACTAACAAGTTGTATGACAGGTTTTTCGTGGTCGCTAACGGCATCACCGCAGCTTATTTAGCCCTCTCGATCCCTATATCTATCGTATGCATTATTCGCCCACATTTGGTGGCCCCAAGAGTCCTACTCATGTTCCTTGACACTGTAAGTAGACAACTTCAGTATTGTGTCACATTCTTTTGTAACAATCCTTTCGCATTCTTTATATAAATCAATCTTGTTTAATGTTATCTTAATTTCTTATTGAATCAAGTATCCAAAACCAGCAAACTCAATTTATTACCTTAACCTTTATATCTATAAATGATAGTCACTCAATACCATCAATTTATGTATTATAACTATATAACAGGTTCACTTCAGTCTATAACCTTTATATGGTTTCAATTGTAGGTAGCGGTTGCTTTGACAACAGCGGCAGCAGGAGGAGCTGCATCAATAGTCTACTTGGCTCATAACGGAAACCAGGATGCCAACTGGCCGGCGATTTGTCAACAATTCAACGATTTCTGTCAAGAAACAAGCGGGGCAGTGGTGGCGTCTTTTCTAGCAGTCGTCGTTCTTTTGTGTTTGGTCGTTTTATCTTCATTTGCTCTTTAAGAACATGATTTTCCTTCATGGTTATTGTTTAGTTTTCATTTTCCAAACTTGTGTTTCAAGATCGATATGAAGTGTGAATTGATATGATTGTAAAGTTGTTTATTGATGTCATTGCTCTAATTAGTGTGTTTAATTATTGTTTTAGTTAGGCAACTAACCAACTTTTTTGGAGTGAGGGTGGGGTTCAAATGAGAATATAAATTTGTGTGAGAATGAGGGAACCAATAATATCATGCCATGTGTGGAAAGAGAATGCTTCACATGTACAAAACTCATTTACCCCCAACATCAATTATCTCACAAACGACAAATCGAAAAATCATGAAAATTGCACCATTAACTTCGACGTTTTTTCTTCTTCGATTTGCCGTCCATCAAGGCATACTTTCGACGATATTTTTTTTTCCCATTTTTTTGGTGGGTTTCACATTTACTAACACATGTGTTAAAGTGTTGCGTTTAGGGTTTAGGGGTTAGGGTTTGAGGTTTGGGGTTTCTCCCGAAACCCCAAACCTCAAACCCTAAACCCTAACCCCAAACCCTAAACCCTAAACGCTTTATAAAACTATAAACCCTAAACGCTTTATAAAACTCTAAACCCTAAATCATACTAAACCCTAAACCTTAAACCCTACTAAACCCTAAACACTACTAAACCCTAAACCCTGCTAAACCCTAACCCTAACCATAAACTCTAACCTTAACCTCAAATTAAATGTATAACTAATCACTAACACATGTGTTACTAATTTGTAAGACCCACCAAAAAATGGAAGAAAAAAAAGTTATCGAAAGTATGCCTTAAGGGACGGCAAATCGAAGAGGAGAAAATGCTGAATTTTATGGTGCAATTTTCATGATTTTTCGACTTACCGTTTGTGAGATATTTAATTTTTAAAAATGTGAAGGATCCAAAGTTGATGTACTTATTTGATCCTTACTCTTTGAGTGATATATATATAACAAATGGGGAAAATATACATTTAAAAATTAAATTGCTAAAATCACAAAAATACTAAAGACATTTGTTTTTCTTAACCAAAATCATCATTTTGTCTTTCTAAAAATTTCACAAACATCTCACCTGCAAAAAATTTTGAGTCTAAAATAGACTTTTTTAACATAAATTGTTTATGTTAAATTAATCTTTTTATTAAAGAGAAATGAGCGAGATAGTAAGTGATTTTATTCATAAATTTCGTTTTAAAAGAAATTTATACTTACCTAACCCGACGAATTTTGAAAATCAAATCAAAACAGGGCATGTATATTCAAATAAATAAATAAATATATAAATAAATCGATAAATAAATAAATAAATCGATTAATTAATTATCAACGATACTAATAATTACGTACTAAACAAACCATTATTATTAGTTATTTAATAAAATTTCGAAGGAAAAAAAATCTATAAGAAAACATGTGAACTTATTTAGCGCCAACAAAAGAGAAACATTATATAACCGACTTCCTTATCAAGTTATCATAATCATATATATATCGTCTCTGTCGCCTGGGTTTAGGGTTTCATTCGATCGAATTCATAGATTCAATCAGATAATAAAAAAGATGTCTCAGAATGTGAAATTGATGCCAAATTTAGATCAAAACAGTACTAAAATCCTTAACCTAAAAGTTCTTCAACGAATGGATCCTTACATTGAACAGATTTTAATCACAGCCGCTCATGTTACCTTCTATGAATTCAATGTTGATCTCAATCAATGGGTTTGTGTTCGTTATCTCTTTCGATTTTCATTCGTTTAGCTTCTACGCATTGTTTCGTTCATATGTTGAGTTTATTTGTTGCTTAATTATGTTGATTATGTCTCTTTCATTGTTATTATTATGTAGTTCAATTTTGGGATACTTCTTGCACGCCCTCGAATCCGGTTAATTTAATTAAGTTTTAAGCTGGACAGATTCAGGTGAAGTATCTAGAGGATTAAGAATGATTAGAATAGAACTAGATCTCCATAAATTTTTAACCTTTCATTTCACCTTAGAGAACATTGCCCAATTTGATATTGTAAAGAAAAATTACGGCGTCATATACTGTATATTCCTGTTGTTAGAAAGTAATTCTTTTAAGGTTCTAACTTCTAAGTGCCTCACATAAGATTTTATGGAGAACGATAGGTTTATATATCGTACTTTTGTTAGCAAAATGTAACACCCTGTGGCCCATATTAGCTGTGGATTTTAGTTGGAACGAATTATCGATGAAGTAATGAAGTTAGAAGATAGGGTATGTTGTTATGAAGGAACGCAATAGCGAAAATCCCATAGAGATAGTGCTGGGTTGGGCTCTAAAGGATGAAGCTTGCACGTCACTATTTAGGACTATTTATGCAAAATGATATTATTCAGTATGCTATTTCGAACTATTGATATTGCAAAGGCAAATAAGATATCTATGTCGCATAAATTATAATGAAGCTAATTGTGAGTTAGGCTTGTGTTCGTTTATGACAAGCTGACTCGTTTTAAATTTCAAATTAAACTTTGTAACGCTGACAGGCAATCAGAAAGGCTAGTTTATTAGTCCTTCCCTGACATGACAAGAATTAGTCCATCTTTGGGGATATATTTAGGGCATATAATGTTTACATGAATCAGTGTGTTATTGTCTCGTACAGTACAGATGTACATCAGCGTAAAGTGACTGAAGCTGAAGAAGTTATAGTCAAGGAAACTATATATACATAGGTCTTAGATGTAAACCTTAAGATAGACAATGCTAGAAAAGATGTTTTTCCACTATGTAAGGTTGAATGATAGGGTTCTGTTATTGGATGTTTTTGTGAGTTTATTTCTCATTGGATTTTTTTTTCTCGTTTATCAGAGTCGCAAGGACGTGGAAGGGTCTCTCTTTGTTGTTAAGAGGTAGTAGTCAGTGACTCATTGTGAATAATGTTGTTATCTTGTTATTGCCATTTTACAAGTGACTAATTCATCACACAATTGCTTATGGTCAAATTTGTTCTCTGGAAGAGATAAAACTGTTAGAGCATTTAATGTTTTTGTGGAGGGTGGAATTGGCTAAATGAGCGCATTCACTCACATATATGCTGAAAAAAAAGTATATACTTATTCTTTTTATCTATTTGCAGGAACACACAGCCAAGGTTTCAATTTATAGTAATGAATCGAAGAAATACAGGCAAGCTTCCATCCACTTGTCTTACACTTACCATTTTGTATTTTTAGGAAGGCACTAATGTACGAGACCTTACATAGATAGTTATTAAGCAGATTTTGTTGAAACTTTTGATGATATCATTGTATGATAAGTTGTTACTGAGTAAATGAAAAATTTTAGGTACTGTCAGCGAGCTAACTGTTTGTTATTTCACTGAGGATGAGCTATTTTATTTAGAAGTTTGTTGGAATAATAAATTTTAGCCTTATGTTGTCACGGTATTGCTGTAATTTCTGATGATCAAAAATTTTTGTATACTTTTTGCTGACTTGCTTGTTGCTTTTTGACCAGAAAATCTTGTTGAAGATCTTTTAGGAGATTTTGAGTATGAACTTCAAGTTCCGTATTTACTGTATCGGAATGCTGCTCAGGAAGTCAATGGTATATGGTTTTACAATCCCCGTGAGTCTGAGGAAGTTGCGAATCTATTTACTAGGTATTCTCTTCCTTCACAATATACTCTATTTTTTCTGCATATCCGTTCCTTGATGAGCTAGATGATTGATGTTTTATAGACTTATCAAAATAAGAAATTTCCTGTGCCCCCATGGCCCATGATTTGAGATTCCTATATATGTGATATAATGTAAATTACAGGTGATTAGTTGGATGCATGGAGTTCTGCGTTTTATAAAACTGCCATAGCTATAAAGGCCATAATTTTGTCGACCTTTAATCTTGATGTATCTAGTGAAATTTTAAGCTGTGAAATTTATTTCTGAAATTAAAATTTTATATGGTAAATCTGTCACATACTGCATATTTGTTACTAGTCTAAATTAATCATATAGTCAGCGTTTGTTGCTAGTTTAAATGTTCAGGACACAAGTTTTGCAAGTCTGTTATTATTTTTCTTCATTTTACAATTTTATTATGGATTTTTTTTCTTTTTTCTGTTGAAGAACATTATAATTGTGTTTACATTAATGTCATTCGTCATTACTCAAAATCTTTATGGTTATTCAATATTTTTGTTCAGGATACTTGGTGCTTATTCAAAAGTCCCTCCTAAGCAGAAAGTAAACAAAAGGTAAATAATACTATTCTCGAACATCTACATAGCATTTATGTTGTATATTATAATAACTTTCACTGCTTCTGTTTAGTGAGTTTGAGGAACTCGAAGCTGTACCTACTTCAGCTGTAATTGAAGGACCACTAGAGCCGCCTTTTACTACTTCCAGTTCTACAGACATCCCTGAAGATTCTTCATTCCCAAACTTCTTTGGTGTAAGTATCCTTTTATAACTCATCTCAAATTTTCTGTTTGCTGTGCCTTATGATATAATTCTTCCACATTACAGACTACTATGAATTTGGGACATCCTCATGCTTCAAATTCAGTTAATTCTATGCAACCTTACCGCAACAACTCTAATACACCAATCCCTTTACACTCTCGTGTTGCATCGTCTCCCGCACTTCACAACCCATTACTTCAAAATTCGTCTTTTGCTTCATCTACTCCCAGAATCCCTCGTGACAATCCCAACCTTATTAAACCAATTACTTTTTTTACACCCTCATCTGCTTCTCCATCGATGCCACTACATGTTCCTTCGTCTGTACCTGTTGCTCCTATACAGCCTCTTATGAATGCACCACGCAATCATGGTATTCCGTTGCTCCAGCCTTTTCCCCCACCCACACCACCCCTGTCCCTTACCCCGGGGTCTGGGTCATATTATGGACCATTGAGCAGGGAAAAAGTTCGGGATGCACTTCTAATGTTTGCCCAGGTATTTTCCATCTGTTGTATCTGTTTGTCAGTATTTTTTTCTCTTTATATGATTATTAAGTGCCATCTTTAATTGCATTAGGTGGTTATTTATATTCAATTGATACAGAGGTGTCAATTTACGTGCGTTTATTTTGTGAATTGATTAATTTAGGTTGTATTATATCGCTCAATGGTTAAACGGGTAATTCATGAAATTAGATGAACGTGAAAATGGTCAACCTGCTGTGTTTTTTTAGGATACAACTATCAAATAAGATTATTATTGTAATAATATAGCTTTTGTATATATGAACAAGGTAGAAGAGGATCTTATGGAGAAAATTTTGCAGAGGATTGTGGTGCTGACACGTATACTAACACACCACATGTGGGACGTTGATGCTTAAAAAAATGGGTCATCCGTTTAGAAATGATGGTGCATAAGGATGTGTGTCAGCAGCACAATCCTCCCTACACGTTTGTAATTAAGAGTCCATTTCTCCTAAATCACACCCTAGTTATCTATTATTAGTTTTAAAAATGAACAAAAAGATGCTTGCTGACTGACCCTGTTCATTTTGACATATTACCTCTAAACTGCTGTACAACAGTAAGGGTATGCACACTTCCATTCTGAAGAAGTGATGTATCACACTAAAACCCAAAGTAACTGCAGAAATTGTTATTTTTACCTGGACATCCGATTTGGGGGTTAGCTATCTCCTTGTATTTTTGGGCCTTGTCCAATTAATTGTGTTTGTACATCGGTACATTTAGCAATCCATATGTTTGTACTTGTGGGGATATTAGTACATCATGTCTACATATTTTTGGGTGCTGATAACTGAAAAGTTTCTAGCTTTTGCAACATAAGACTACCACAATATGAACCATAGGCCGAAATATGGAAGCCATGAAATTTATGAAACCCAAATAGAAGTACATCCTTTATTCTTTAACTGCTTGTAATCTCTGAAAATTCTAATCTAATTACTTTTCTTCGAGTCCAGGATAACCAGGTCATCGATATGTTTCACCAAGCGTTACTGAAAGTACACCAACAATGACTTGGTCAAAGCAGCAATAGTAGCAGAAAATATCATTCGTAGCTCAACCATGAAGTGATGGTAAGGTCACAGTTGAAACATGTTCTGCGCATTTGAAGCTTCTGCTACCAAATGCTTGACATGAATCTTGATGACACTACACTACTTTTTTGATAGAAATAGGAAGTTGAAGCTACTGGAGTCAATCTTGTTGATGCTCGAGTGATGTATTTCTGTGTAGAGTTTATGTATTTAGCATTCTATATTTTTTGTTTCGTGTATTGTGGCCATTGTTTACATCGGTATATAAGTTATTATTTTGTTTTTCAGAAAGCTTTCAACTTTCATGAAAATCATATATTAAACCTGGAATACCAACAGCCTATGGTTGTAGTTGAGCTGGGGTGGAGCTAGAACGGGGATAAGATTTTAATTATTTTTTTTTTCCGTTCTATCATTTTGTGGATCAAAATTCCTAAAGCGTCACTAATTACCTTAAGAAAATTAAATTTTTTTCCCGTTAATTTTAGATTTCTTTGGAGGAGATTGCCCATGCCCCTTCTAGATCCGGCCATGATTGAGTTGTATGTGTTAAAAAAGCTAACTATAACACTATGACAATGATAAAGTACAGTAACATGCAATTAACACCATGTCAAATTAGGTCTATGAGTAACCAATGTAAGAATAAAAATCAGAAAGCAAAACCGAGTAATATTATATAATAGTGAATAGTGAATTGCAATGTTTTAAGAAGAATTTCAATGAACGAAAAAAATTAAAACATAATGTAATTCGTATTAGTAGAAGGATACATCGAGTAAGAGGATATATCAACAAGTGATAAGTTGAGACCCGTGTTAAACACTAAAAGTTATGTTTTCAACTAGCGCATGATCGGATGGTGAACAATAAATATATTTGCCGTCAGTTTTTTAAAGTAAAATGACTAAAGAAGTTGAACCATCGGATGTGAGCAACTTGCCTAAAGATATCTTACCTATGTATACATTTAGGCCCTGTTTGGTTCATGTGATAGATTCTTGATGGAATTGGAACTAAATTCCATCATAAATTGTGTTTGGTTACAAAAATTTGAAGGAATTCAATTAATTTGGAATGTGAAGTTTCCTTCATCCATTTCATTCCGTCAGAGGAGTGACGACTTTACTCTTTGAATCTAACAAAGACCAAAATAATCTCATAAAATATTTTACTGGGTCGCTCATTTACATAAAAAATATCAATCATTTGACAAAGTCTTTTTCATATACTCTGTCAGATCCTACCACCCTCCACCATTAGAGTAGTCATCGGTCATCACCATCTTCGAATTAGGGCTGTCAATGGATCAAGATTCGATCCGATCCAATTATAAGACTTATTGGATCAAAAAATAGATCCATTAATCCATTAAGTGATCCAACAAATCAACCCAATAATCCAATTATATATTTGGATCAATCCATGATCCATCCGGATCGATCCAATTAAAGTTTTCAAAATAAGATAATAATGATTCACCGTCAAGGGAAGGCTCGTGGTCTTGCACTCTCACCACTCATCCCAACACTAAAAGTAATATATTCGGTCAAATAACTTATTAGTAAATATCTTTTCCGTGAAACCTAAACCAACAAATGAAAATCAATTTACATTGATGACTAGATCATTTTTACTCCACTACTTTCTTCATTGTAATTGTACGATAACTTTAGCACGGTGTGTCATTGCGTCGACGCGTCGAAATATATGTAATAGGTCGATTAATAATTCGTTCACCTGCTCATATTCTTTTGGTGTTGCATCAACGCGTTGGAAGAGCTATAATAATTCGATCACCTGCTCATATTCTTTTGGTGCTTTAAAAGGTTTGATTTTGAAATCACCAAATATTTATATACAAGGTTACTGCTTTGCGTTGATTTTCATTTTCATTTTGTTGTCTTTTAATTGTTTCTGTTCATTATGTCGCATACGTATATAATTTATATATGTAGTATATATAAATTTGATTTCTCAATTGGTTTAAAACATTGAATTACTAAAAGTTTGTATCTAAATTAAAGCTTGTTGATTTAAATTATATAGTCATGTATAATGCTATGCTTGTAGCTAGAGTTGTTTCAATATGCATGCTGTATTGTAATGTAAATAATTTGTGATAATTGAAAACTTTTTTAAATGGATCGATCTGGATGGATAATGATCCGTTTAGATTAGTTAGATATGGATCGGATCACGATCCATTTTGTTGGATCAAGGATCGGATTATGATCCAATTAAGTTGGATCACTAGTGGATCGGATCAAGATCCGATCCATATCCATCCATTGACATCTCTACTTCGAACAAGTCCCTGACCGCTACCACCGTTAGTCCATTGATCGGTCGCCACCAGTGTCAGACCAGACCATTGGACCTATGACCACCACCACCGTCGGATCAATCGTTAACATCATCGAACTACTCATCGCCGCCATCATACAATAATCATTGGTTACTCGCTGTCACACAATAATCTATAGTTATTGGTGGTGTCACACGTCATAAAAATATGTTATTCTTAGCTTTGTATATAGTTAATAGTTGGTGAAGTCACACGTCATTGAAATGTGTTAGAGCAAAGGGTGTGGGAAACGTTCCAACAACATTTTCTGTCGAGAACTCTGTTGGACTGTGTTTCCCCATATCGGAACGGCGTTCCCGGATGCTGTTTTGATTAAGACGTTGCTCGTAGGGGTGGCAAATCGGATTGGGTCGGGTTATTGGGTTCGGGTTATCGGGTTGATGGGTCAGAAATGGTTGACCCGAACCCAACCTGATTTTATAATTGGGTTGAGTATTTGAACCCGAACCCGACCCGATGCAACCCGACCAACCCGATTTTCTATCTAGTCAACAAATTTTCGAGTTATTTTGAAGTTTTCAAATTGGTTTCGGGTCACTCGGGTCAATTAAGTCACATTAATTCACTAGCTTATATCAAAACGTAAAGATATCAAAGAAAATGTTATAAGTCAGTAAGTGAAAAAGTCTAATGGTGTGTCATATTTGAATTAAAATAAATTTATAATGATATTAAAAGAATTTCGGGTCGTCGGGTTCAACCCAAAAATTCATTTGCTAACCCAGACACAACCCAAAAAAATACCGAGTTGGCGGGTTTCGGGTTGGCACCTCAAAAATCCCGACCCTAACCTTAGAATATTCGAGTTGGGTTCGTGTCGGGTTTTGGGTTGACAGGTTGATTGACAGCCCTAGTTGCTCGTATGATTTCTTTATTTCCCCCCTTTTTCTTTTATTTCTTTTTTCTCTACATGTTTTCATTTCGTTTGAAGGTTTGTGTGTTGCATGTGTCTTACTGTGAGTGTGTCGGAGGTTGTGTGGAAGAGGAAGAGGAGTGTGTTGTAGGTTGTTTGAAGAAGGAACACAAATTAGGTTTTTTACTCATTGGGTCAAACCCAATAATATAATAAATGGGCTAATTAAAATGACATAATATATTTTAGCTAATTGGACTATTATATTTGGCTGATTAGTTTTTGTTTGATATAAAAATATTATTAGTTAATGTTTTTTTTGTTAAATATCTTAAAAAATTAATTTTGTATTTAATTCTAATTAGTTTATTGTTTTATTAATTTTATTCAATTATTTGTATGCAAATTTTTTTTTAAAAAAATAAGAACTCCAAAACATTGTCCTCCCACACCATCAAATTTTTAGCACAATGTTCCCATCAGGATAGTGTAAAAATAATGTTATCATTAATTGTGCTCTTATAACTACACTACTCGTATCACAAAAAGGAAAAATGATTTGATTACATAAATTTAGATACATAATGATGTAACACCAATAAACTAAAGAGAGAGAAAGAAGAGAAAGAATAGGCACACTAATGTGATGATGACAACTCATTATGTAAACATTTTGTGTATGCATTTGTGTGTAAGCATAGCATTGCTCCAAAAAAAGACACTTGGAAGAAACTTTAACAATTAAAGAAATTTCAAACTCATTAAGTGCACCTTATCGTGAGCGAATGTGATATACAAAACATGAAAATTGATTTTAAACTACAATTAAAGGAGCCGTAACACATACTATAGAGCAACATCCTAGTAAATTTTTGATGTATGTATCAAAAATCGTCTTTTTAATAATTTAATATTACCAAATAAACACACACTCCATGCATGATCACAAATTTTAAGAATTTGCTGATAATAGCCTTTATTACTATAATTAAAATTTATTTGTTAAGTAGGTCTGAAATTAAGAAAAAAAAGAGAGTAATCCGTACAACATCAAAAATAATCTATACACTACTAAGTATGTTTTATGATATTATAAAGTATAACATTACAATTTTTACTATATATAAATATTTTTTGATGGTGTACTCAGGTTTAACCACCTTCAAGCACATCATACTTTAACCGCCATTACTGAACCAACCATATATTATTTTGTTGTTAATTCTATTATTTCATACAATGTTGTTAATTTAACCGCCATTACTGAACCAACCATAAATTAAGTTTAAAACTACATTGTATGTCAAGTTTTAGGGTTCCGAATGTTTGAGAGGTTTATAAACTCCAAATATTTTATTCTATCTTATCCATATTAATTAACTAATTAATTAATTTATCATGGTTGACCTTCCTTTAATTATTCACTTTATCCGTTTATCTGTCCGTCAACACTGAACCCCAAATTTATATTATCCGTCCCCCACTCTCAACTATCGGAACCCCCTGTTTTCTCGCCGGAACCCTAATTCTCACCGTTCACCTCACAGACACTATTATACATACAATACACACACATATATATAACATATATATAGTATAATATCAATATATATGATCAATGAACGTTCCTCAGTTTCACTCTATCTCCAATACTTGTTGCTCTCGTTCCATTTCTCAATTTAAGTAAGTGTATATTTCAATAATGATAATTCACACTTACTTAGCTACTATTAATTTATTTATTATTAGGATTATTGATTTATATCATGCAATAATGATGATTGAACTGTATGTACGGTATTATATGTATTCGTGTAAGTATTGAGTAAAGCTGTTTATGATATGAGCTTAAGTTTGACCACATATAATGATAGTCTATGCATTGTTAACTAATTACTATAGTCTATATGCGCACAAGGATTTCATCAGTGTAGTTTAGAAATCGGTGTATTGGTACTAGCAAAACGTACTTGCAGAATTGATGATGGTACTACATTGGATTATATGCGTTTGCGGAACAGGATATGGGAATATGTAGTTCACTCTAGGATAAATTCACGAGTTGGACAGACTCCGAGTCTTCGGGGAAAGTCGTCAAAAATGAGAATATGGTGTTTGCAAACAGAGTTATTGTTTTGGTTTAAATATGGAGATACCGAACAGAGTTGAATATGCTAAAATGTCACATCTTTCGAGTGGGATTGAAAACTTGTAGTCCTTAATAAGGAAGTATGTTAGAAAGACATTATATTGGTGCTGGTGCATATAGTGTGGTGTTAAGAATGCTCGTAAGTAGCACAGTGATTTCAAAATCAATGAATTCAAAAAAAAATTATGATGCACATATTATATTAGCGCAATTGGTTTTGGTACAAAGAATGCCTAGGAGTCTGTTTAATATGAAAATTTTCCTCCAGAAGGGTTTATTAGTTATTACAGTTACCTAACAGATTAATTCAACAACTGCCTTAAGAATTCCCTTCAGTTTTATTGTTTTTATCGACAAACCTTTACAGCCTTTTATAGCATAGTAATTTTCTTCTTGGGGCAAAAAAAACACTACTTACCCTGACTGAAAATTAATGATATACACCTGATTCATTGTAATTATGTCTAAGAATTATGGCAAACTTATACTCTCTGACACTGGATACAACTGATTAAATTGCTAATCAGTATTACATGTAGAAGCTCACTCTTGAACCTTCATGTATGCAGATCTCTGAACCCATGGGTTTCATGTAAGCATTCAAAGTCCTGCTTCCTCCATAAAATTGTAGCTGATATTGATGACTTACCTTTCAAAAGGGTACGTTCAAAGAAGAAATACCATATAAAGTTTTCGTTAGCGGCTGATGGGAGTGTATGTTCTAGATCCCAATTGGTTGATTGTCAATTGCACTACTTAGCCTGTCGTAAATCAAGAAAGCTGGGGCACCTATTTCCTTTTGCTTCTGCTGATGATGGTCTAACAGTCAATGGCAGCTCCCAAGCAAGTACTAGCAGTGACAGTGAGGAACTGCAAACCAAACTAGATCATCCATTGGATAGTGAAGCTCATAACAGTGCACTTGTCCAATCGCTGCATGATGCATCAAGGGTATTTGAGCCCGCCATTAGAAGTCAAAGCTCTGTTTCAAGATCATCATGGTTTTCAACTGTTTGGCTTGGTGTAGACCAAAATGCATGGGTTAAAGCCTTATCTTATCAGGTTTGTATAGTAATACAATGGGTCACAACTAGGTATGTGCATCAGTGAATGTTTGTATATGTATATACTAGTTGGCATATTTGTATTGTTGAGTTTCAGCCTATAACCTGCAATATATGAAAGTAACTGCGAACTATAATCAAAGTCCAATGGTATATAACTTCTGGATATAAGATTAAGGCCTTTTTGTTGGAGTCTTTTGGTTATGATCAGTTCCCACAGTTGGGTTAGTCAGCAGCAATTAGTCTTTTTCCACTTCTCACATTAGCTTATTACTTTTTAATGTCTTCAGGCGTCAGTGTGTTCATTGCTTATAGCAGCATGTGAGATCTTATCTCGCGGTGATGATAGAGACAGAGAAGTCAATGTTTTTGTTCACAAGAGGTACGTTACACTCTCCAGTGTACATATATCCTGTTTAGCCGATATAACAATTATTTGATAATTTGCCTGTAAATTTAATCGTACTGCTGCATCGGTGCAGTCTATCTGGACTCTGTTCCACCTTGGAAAGTGTTATCAGGGGTGCGTTATCAGACAAAAAACTAGAATTTTTTGAGTGGTTTTGGTCGGAACAAGTCCCAATGGCAGTGTCTACTTTTGTTAGTTATCTTGAAGAAGACCAACAGTTTGCTGATGTTACTGGGATCAATAAAGGAATGTCAGCGAGTGCAGTGGATGCAAGCGGGAGATGTGTGCCCATTTTTGCTTTGAGTTGCATTGCTTCAATATTAAAACTTGGGCCCACAAAAGTTTCTTGCACACAGTTTTACTCTGCTCTTCCAGACATTACTGGTAGATTGATGGACATGTTAGTTGAATTAATTTCCATACGCAAAGCTTACCATTTCATAAAACAGATAGGTCTACACAGAGAATTTCTAGTTCATTTCGGGCATCGAGCTGCAGCATGTAGAATGGAAGATGATCAGTGCACCGAAGAAGTTTTATTTTGGGTAAGCCTAGTGCAAAAACAGCTACAGTGGGCTATTGCTAGAGAAAGAATATGGTCAAGAATAACATCATCTGAAAGCATTGAGGTAGCATAAATTACATTTTTTCACCCAACATTCAAAAGAATTATAAATTGATGGATTCAGTTAAGCGATTGATGGTTATGGTGTAGGTTTTGAATAAGGATTTGGCTATTTTTGGATTCTTCATTGCTCTGGGAAGGAAGACTCAGCAATTCCTGCATGCAAAGAACTTTGAAGCAGTCCCTGAACCCATTGAAGGGTTGATCAGGTGTAGTGATTAGATGATGATTATTTCTCCTTCGTTAGTGTTTTACAACAATCGTGCATTGGATATGAATATGATTATCTTTTTATATAGCAGGTATCTTATTGGTGGCAGTGTGTTATACTACCCTCAGCTTTCATCAATAAGTTCTTATCAGCTGTACGTGGAGGTTAGCTTATGTAAAACTATTACAGTAAAAAAAATATTAGAAGTGATACTTATAGAGAATTTGATTGTGGCTCATTCATTATAGGTTGTTTGTGAGGAACTAGATTGGCTTCCACTTTATCCAGGTGTTGAAGATTTGAGGCATTCACATGGTCATAGAAGTAAACAAGACCCTCCAAACGAGGAAGCGATTTCCCTAGTTTTAGATGTTTGTTCACATTGGATTCAGAGTTTTATTAAATACAGCAAATGGCTGGAGAACCCTTCTAATGTTAAGGCTGCTAGATTCCTATCTAGAGGGTATAAACTTTTGTCTTTGTGTAGTAAGAGCTTTATATTTAAGTTTATTGTTGAAAAGATATCTCATATTGAATAATTTGGTATTTTAGATAAAGCTACTTAGTTGGTTAAATACCTTAAACACACTTTTGGGTGACTTTAGACCCTTTTCTTCTGGAAAAATATATAAATTTATATGAGAATATATAAATTTGAAGATTGCATATACAAATGCAAAACCTCCACCCTTTGTGAAAGATAACTAGGAGAGGGGACAAATAGAAAACTCAGTCAAAGTTGCAAGGTGAATTGTAGAAAACTCCACCCGTTTCTTTATTTACTGTTTATTTTATCCATCTGACTTGTAGGATATAAAACATGACCCGAACTACCCATTCATAAGTAAATGGGTTGAAAGTGCCACCCATATTCATACATTAATATTTCATTTGAAAGTTGGTTTGTAATAAAGTGGTCTAAACGCGTGCTTATTATTTCAGGCACAGCATATTAATGAAATCTATGGAGGAATTGGGTTTACCCAAGTAAGTTGCATTGGCAAGTTCTGTCTGTTCCTCTCTCTTTCTATACACATACACATGCATATATCTCCACATCGATTATTTAGATAGCCTAGGCATGTTAATATTGATGTCTATATTTTTTATAATGGAACTTTATATCAACAAGATATGGTCAACTCTCACAGTTAATGGGTTAAGGAAATCTTACTGCAGGAAGCTGATGGTTGAAAACAGTACTGTATATTATGCTAATACAGCTGCTTCTGAAAGTTATGCTTCATCAAGAAAGGATCTAGATTTATTTGATAAGGTATCCCTTTCTTTTCTAAAAGTAAATCATGTTTGGAGTATCTGTATCCATTTGCTTTGGCATGGTCATTTATACATATGCTTTTCATAGAGTCAAATAACTTGGTCGATGCTTGAATCTGGTGTAACTTAGCTGGGTATTGATTCCTATTCTTTTCATGATTCCATTTTGCGCACTGCTTAAACAAACAGTCACATAATTATACAATTTGCCAGATTATGATATATTGGATGTGGCCATCTTTATATTAATTAGAGGTGGCAATTTTGACCCACTTACATGTGAATGTGTTGATTCAGTATACGTTTTTATCTCTAGCGGGTTAAACGGATATCATCAAATGAACTAGCTTAAGAGGAATCGGCTCAAATGGGTCAAAAGTCGCTGCCGAACAACCCATTTTGACATGAAACCCAGCCTGCCGAATCCACAAATTTTGCCACCTCTAATCTAAATGATACTTTGACTCAAATCTTCTAGGCTCTGGAAAGTGTTGACGAAGCTCTTCTTAGGCTGGAGGAATTACTTCAAGATCACCATGTATCAAGTTCCAATTCTAGGAAGGAGCGTTTAAAAGCTGCTTGTTCAGACCTTGAGAAGATACGAAAACTTAAGAAAGAGGCTGAATTTCTTGAGGCCTCTTTTAGAGCAAAGGCAGATTCCCTTCAACAGGTAACTCTACACATATGATTACTGATAAATATACCAGTAATATCTTTTTTATGATAGAATACATGGATTGTGGAATTTGATATTATGTGCTTCACATCGTCTTGGTAAGTTTATTTGGACAATTATAATGGACTATGACTGAGAATCTTGTTGCCAAGTTATTATATATGTGACTTAGAAATTCTATGGAACTTTAGGGAGATGATACCAGTCATCCTGATAGTAATAGAGGCAAGAACCATGGGAATTCAAATATAGAGATGGCTAGGTCCAGCAGGTACAATCTGTTTCCGAAAAATTTGAACTTTTTGAGCATTTTGGCATAACGTTAGGGGAAAATTGTATGAAAATAACAAACTTACTCCCTGATTTTTATTTCGTGTAACACACTTCTTTGCGCTTACTGAAAGCCTCGAACTTTCTACAATACCAATTTTTGAACAGGAAATTCACACACCCAATACCTACACCGCCACACCTTTGTCCTAAATAGGACTCAAAAAACACACTTGTCCAAATGACGCCTTTTGATACACCTTTTATGACACGATGCCAAAAATTATTATACAGAGTTAACCTGGTTTTTTGGTACCACATTGGGTAAAAACGGTCAATATGGTCAAAGTTACTGACAGGTCATTCTTTTGAATGTGTAACCGGCTCTGGTTACCCTAAATCAAAATATTTGAAATTTAAAGTCTTTTTGTGAATGCATATAAATGGGTTACCCAAAATAGAAATCAAACCCAACTTCGTGACCTTTATGCTATTTGCCCTAATATTAGTGTTTGAAACTTTGTTTATAGGTGCTGCCGTCGTTTATTCCATTTTCTTTTCCTCTTACTATGGTTTTATTAAAGTAAATCTGGGTTATGGGGTTTTTGGTACGCCATCCAAGCTCAAACCTTGACCTCTATTCAACCACTGCATATACAAACGTACGCTACATGTCACTTTCAAATAATGTATGTTCTGATCTAATTATACATATAGACATGATTTGATCTAATTCATTTCACTTCTAAAAGATGTGTGCTTTAATCCTGTCATTCATTTAGAAACCGTATATTGTTGCTTCACCAGAAATGTGGTTACTCTGAACTTATATTTTATTTCTTGCCATGCTTAGCTCTGGTTTTATTTTAAACTTACAGGGAGATGCATATTACAATATACTTATTTGTCTTTCTTGCTCAATAATTAGTGATGTTCACTTTTGCGCAGGACACTACTCATGTGCCTGAAGTAAATGAAATCTGGCAATTCGAACTAATAAGAAATGAGCTGAAAGAACTCGAAAAGCGGGTTGAAGGAAATGCTAAATGCTCCCACGACGAAGAGGTTTATTTATTTCTCTTTCATAAATAAATGAAGCAATTAATTTTTGTTCCAAAAACAAAAATAAAGCAATTTATGTATGAATAAAAAAACACCATGCTATATTATTGACTAATAGTTGGTTCTGTTCTTGGTTTGTACAGGAGGCAGTTAATATGATCAATGACCCTGCTAATAATTCTAGCGACGCCAAAGAGATTCAAATGGTTAAAGTACAGGAGAAAGAGAATGTCATCGAGAAGTCCATAAATAGGTTCAAAGAAACTACCACGGTATTTATGATGCAGCTGAAATAACCCTCTGTGTATTAATGTGTATAATGGTCAGATTCCAACATTGTTTGTTACCAATTGTCTGTAACAAATGATTCATTTGTTTCTGATAAGCAGGATGTCTTGCAAGGTACTCAACTTCTAGCCATAGATGTTGCTGCAGCCACTGGATTGTTTATAAGGGTACTCATGGGAGATGAATTGACGGAAAAAGAAAAACATGCATTTCGAAGAACGTTAACGGATGTCGCATCAGTCGTTCCAATTGGGTTTCTCATGCTTCTACCTGTGAGTTCCTAGACAGTTACTTTTAGCGTCAGTTTGTTCATGTCCCATTCATTTTGTAGGTCCTATGTATCTTCTGTTTGCAAGAAACATAACGACGCCATGTAGGTCCCTTTTGCTCAGCATGGTACTTAGGGCAAAATGAGCTATTTAGATGCATTGTGTAGGTCTAACTCATAACTAGTAAGTTCTAGGAACAGGTCAATACTGGTTGGGTGGTGCTCAACGGGAACCCTTCATTGTCTATAGTTGTAGCCTTTAAGTAGATAATTGATGTTATGTTACACTATCATTACAAAGATTCTATAATTTTTTATCAATAACTAATAATAATAAATAAAAAAATGCGATTAGTTAGAAGGTTTTATACATCAAGAATTGCCTTTCATCCTTTTGATCCTTCCCCAAAGGTCTGCAAGATTTCTCTTTTTGTATGGTTGTGATCCATATTTATGAACATAGTAGCAATCATCATAAAAAATAAAATAATATCCCTAAATTCTCATCCACAAGATCTTTTTAGAGGGTTGTTTGGACTTTGGATATTCTCAATAAACTGTCTAGTCAAATGTTGTGTTTGTTTGAAATAGAGAGCCAGTAGCATGGAGAAAGTTGAAAGCCTACATTTTTTTATTTTGTTCTTTAACCATTGTTTACCACCTAAACAATTTGTAGGTTACTGCAATTGGGCATGCAGCAATGTTAGCTGCTATCCAAAGATATATACCATCTCTGGTGCGTATACATCGGTCTCAAATCCCTTGTTTCCTGAATAAATTAATATCTTTTCCTTTTCTGACAAAATCACTTGTTTTGTTTAGATACCGTCTACATATGGTCCGGAAAGGTTGGATCTTCTAAGGAAACTTGAGAAAGTCAAGGAAATGGACACTACAGATGTGAACCCCACAGTGACCACTGATCAAATCTTCTAAGCAACAGGCATCTGTACAAGGTACCCTAATTTTTTCAAATAGGACATTAAGGTCAGGTAAACCTGGGAACCAAGTGGCTAGGAGCGAAATGTTTTCATAGTCAGCCTACTTTAAAGAGCCGGGTACTCAATTCGGACTTGTCTTGTAGCTTATTCTAGGAGTTGGTCCGTGTCCATGAGAAAATGATAGTACTCTGATGGAAATTGTCATCAAGAAACTGTATGGAAGGAAATGTTTCTGTCAAAGAATCCTGGTTCTGTTCCCCTTTTGTAATCAAGAAACCGAGTGCAAGTCATCCCTGTGTTTTTGCTCAAAAATAGTAACAGTGTCTGTCACTGTAGGAACGGTTGATGTTATGTTAACCGTTTAGTTCAGAGATGGAGTCACGGATGGGTTGACAAGTACGATTCCCCCCTTCAACTTTTGTAGTTGATAGAGATGATAATCATTTTTTTAGTAAAACCCATTAAGCTAAATAAAAGGTGTACTCATTTTGTTGATTTTGCATATCTTCTAGCTTTGCTACAGTTTTTCATTTGTATAGACACTTAGAAGCATATGCCAGAAAATCAATTGTGCTCAATACAACTCTTGTCACTGATGACCATTAAGTCAAGGTGCAGAGATTTCAAACCATCACCCCTAGCAAATATATGCATGCTAGGATTCCTCGAATTATGAAACTTTGCTACACTATGATATGATATCAATAGTCATCCCATAAAAAAGCTTCGGTGGATTCCTCGAAGGCTCGAAGCACAAAGCTTTGCAGTCAAGTGTACGTGAAAATTTGTCAATACTCACATAAAAGAACAATTAAGAAAGGCATGTAAAAACTACCATATACTACTTATAGAAAGATAGATCAATTTAGAGTACATATCTGTATAAAAGTTACAACATTGGTCAAGCCGCATACTCTACAACTAAAAAAAAAAAATCGCTCAAGAGTTGTCCTTTCTAGTTGTTATTGTCACTCATGTAAGTCGAATCAAGCCATAAAAAATGAAAGAATACCTCACCATTCTAATAATCTGTAACGATCAATGAATTCATTTTCCAACAAACTGTATCTACGAACGGTCATCTTGATGAAGCTTGATTAATTGAATAAGGTGAGACCTTGCACGGTTTATTGCAGCAAAACTGAGGCACAAATGTTCTTCAAGATCTGTAAGCTGCTTTTGGAAATAATTATTGTTCCTTTTCAGCTGCCTTGATACCTCCATAATAGAATGCATATCCTTCCCTCTCCATAAACCACTTCGTATAAAACGTTTATTAACCTCAATATCAGAATACAAATGATTCACAAGTCTCTCAATGGTAATTATATCTTCATGAAGTACAAAAGTCCCTCTTTGCGCAGCATCTAACTGCTGTAAAAGATATTGCTCTTTTTTCTCTATCTTGGAAGGGATGATTGCAGGAAGAAACGTAGCTGCCGCAAGAGCAATGATCGCATGCTTTGCAATAATCACTCCAGCTATGACCACACCGATAGTAACGCCCATTAGACAAACAGCAGAGCCTAGGGTGATCCAATGAAGACAACGGATACGGGAGTTTGACTTTTTGATTAGACTCTCGAGTTCACCATTCAGGTCAGAGAAACAATGTCGCATCCCACGCACGTTGCGGGACCCAGGGCCAGGAAACGGGTTATCCAGTGTTTCATATTTAAGGAGAAGATCAAAGGCTCGGTTACATTGTGGTGACGATAAATAATCAGTTTCAGAGTCTAAAGGAAGAACGTGAAGAAGGTCATCTAAAGGTGCAATTAGGGAACGCACACGTCTGATAGACAGAGTAAGGTCGAGACATAAACGAGCCTTATTTTCACTATGATCAAAGAACGACCACAGCAGATCTGTTACATAACCAGGTTTGGCATGTTGAAGAATTTCTTCAACAAAATCACGGTTTGGGCAAAGAACTTGTGGTAAGAGTTCGTCCTGTGTAATCTCACCGGGTCGTTCAGTCTCTATATCCAGAAAAACACGTATCTCACTGTAAGAGCTTGTTTGCAATGCTGATGCATACTCGTTTGTTAGTGTTGGTGAAGCTTGAGATCCTGATCTTGAAGTTATGTCAGCTGAATTACCTTCATTCATCAATAATCAGACAAACATGTTACATCAAAATTAGATAACTTTCTCACAAAGACTACGTAAAAAGTTCAATAATTTACCCTGAAATGGTACTTGATGAGAACGAAAGTTTTCAGCTGTTGCAGCTTGCGATGGCCTCAGACAATGAAGCATTATCAATCCGCAGAGTTTAATTTTAGTGCTTGTGTACTTATAGGCTCAAATAAACGATACTCTTTATCTGCAATAAAATCAATCTTGTTAACTCTTTAAGTCCATATAAGCGAAATATGCAAGAAACGAAACTTCCTACGCAAGAAATGCTTTATGTAGTACTATTAAATCAAAGGGCATATAATTCGACAAATACACCATAGGTTATACTTTTATATTCCTATTGTAATTGTAATTTTCAACATTGAAGCATTCTCAACTTTTAATTTATTCCTCGTTCATATAGGCGAAACAGCACATCTACGATCTTTCAACTTGTACGAAAATCTGCATCTATGTATATCAAATTAAGATATAAATTTCTCAACTTGGCAACTTTGTTTAATCACAGTAATTCAAAGGTTATTCAGGTGTTCTATTTAAATTAGAAAGAATAGTTGATCACAGAAATGCACCTTGATAAACCCTAATTTATAACAGCAACTAAAACCCTAGCAGCAATAACACAAACTATAACTACAAACTATCAAGTTATAAAATTGAGTGAGGGAAAAGAACAAGAAAATACCTAATTGAATAAATTAATTGAAGTACACAAAAAAGGCGATTTAAAAGGTTTAATCTTCTTGTAGAAGTTTGCGAAGGCGGGATTTGACGTAATCGGAACGCGCTTTAGCACGCGCTTGTTGCGGAGCTATGTTAACGAACGAGAGGTACGCGCCGGCGGCGAAGAGAGTCGCGCCGGTGACGAAGATGATGACGGTGCCGGTTAATTGGTTTCGCGTTGGTGGATACGACCAAAACACCATTTTCCGAACAAGTGTTCGACGTGCCGTACAAGTGTGTGTGTTTTTTGGTGTGTCAAAGGGTTTATGTAAGATTTTAGACTCGTACCAAAAAAATAGATTTTTATTTTTATTTTTATTTTTTAAATTATTTTAGTCAACTTTATTAAATTGATAGAAAAAGACATAAGATGATTGCTGAGTATTTGGATATACTTGCTAAAATTAAGGAATGGTAAAAACTGTTGACACGACACTGGATTACAAGGTGTGATGGCACTGAAATTTCGATAGGGAGTGGTTTAGTGTTTTTGAAGTTAAAATGGTCCACAAAATATTTTAAACCAATTAAATTAAAGGAAATAAAAAAACTTAAAACTCAACGTCTCACCTGTAACGATGAAGAAGAACGCATGAGTGAATGCCAATAAGAACAACGATGGGAGTGGCTAAACGTTGTGGTTCGGTGTTCTCGATGATGAATGCCAACGGAAAAGAGCTCGCAAAGAGCTCGATCCTTACGCTCTTACATGTTGCAAGTTATGTATAGGAGTATAGGACTATTGTTGTCTATATTAGTTTAGATAAATGTATATGAACTAATTGAGTTGCTATGGTCCGATTGTGTTGATGACGGTGCTAATGATTGTTGTTATCATTTTTTATTAATAAACTATATGTACATTTTCCACCTTATAGTTTAGTCATGCACAACATTGTTCATAACCTAGTGGATAAAGTTTCTCATAAGTTTTTCTTCGAGATCAATACACACAAACTGATAAAAAAGTAGTATTTATCGGATCACTCGATTTTTATCTACATTTTATAGAAAGAAGGTTAGCTGCTTTCGATGGTAAAAGGTATCTAAAAGACTTCTTATAATGCCACTGCTAGAAGTACTCCTGCTTCTCTACGATTCTAAAATATTAGGATTAGAATCCTCTCAAGTTATTTTTTACACTATCCATCAGGTTTTTCTTTTTCTTAATGAACTCTTTATTTATTATTTGCATCTCACACACAAAAGTAACTTAGACCCTTCATATTATTGCTTGATAAGATCCTCAGGTTGTGACATTGTTTTCACAAAATGGAACATGTCATTATTTAAACCAATTGTATATTGTTTGTTAATAAAATGTTGTGATTTAAACTCGTCAATCGACTTCCATTTTGAAATTTCGTCATTTGATTATACTATCTGTATCATGAGCGCGCAGTTTCATTTCGTCAATATTACAATAAACGTAATATTGTTGTAGTGTGTATTTAATGATAATGAGTTGTGCTCCAAGAGCTCGAACCAACATTCTTGTACACTGGGAACCCAAACTTAGCAACATCCGGTGAAACCACCACCACCATCATCATCATCATCTCCGGTGACATCACCCTCGTTATCTCGTTTTTCTGGTGAACTTTTTCTTTTCCCCCCCGATTTTGTAGAAGCAATAAACACTTTACAAGAGTGTACATAGTATTTGGTGTTTGGGCAATTAGGGAAGTAATGGGTATTGGGCTATCGACCATTTGATATATTTTACAATTTACATTACAAAAGTGTATAGTATTTGGGCCAACCAAGTCCCTCAAGATGTTTGGCCCACTCTGGAGTCTGGATGGTAGTTATCATTTATTAAATCACTATGTAATGCGTTTCATAAAAAATATATCAAAATCTACCGGTAGAAACTAGCCCAACTAAATAACTTGTAGAATTGTCTAACAAAGAGGGTTTGGCAGATAAAAAAAAAAATCTATAGTTGTTTGACAAACTTATCATAGAATGAGGAACATTAGTCTTTATTTGCTCACACTTCGCATCGGATATATTGTTGACATCAATTTGATATATATGTCTAACGGTATCAAAATTTATTACCAATGTTGAATAGTGAGTTTAACTTCCGCTTGAGACAATTCTATAATTTTGATGTGATTGTGTATGCAATAAACTTGACTTTAAAAGGTGACTACGACTTTTAGAACTTACACCAATTTATAAGTGACTTTAACTTCATGCGTATTACCTATGGAGTTATATATATTTAGGCAACTATGAATATCAAATAAAAAGGTAAAGGGTAAAATAAGGTGGTGTTTGGGGAGCTTATTTTGTAGCTTATTGCTTATAAGCATATAAGCTCAAAAATTGTGGCTTATTATGAGCTTCCTCACATCTAAATAAATAAGCTAACCAAATAAGCTTATCTAAATACTAAATCTCAAACTTATTAAGTAAATAAGCAGATTAGCCAACAAAATAAGTCCCTCCAAGGCTCCAAACACCCACTAAATCAAAGACACGTTAGAGATTAGACTGAGGTGTTTGGGGGAGCTTATTTGGTTGGTTACTGCTTATAAGCAAATAAGCCCAAAAATCCTAGCTTATTTTGAATTTATAATATCCTCCTCACAAGCAAGCATATAAGTTAACCAAATAAGCTTATCCAAACACTAAATATCAAGCTTATTATATTAAATAAGCATATAAGCCAAGAAAATAAGCTCCCCCACTAAATCATCAAAGATTAGGAATTTCTTAAGTGAAAAAGTTCTAGAATGAATTTTATTTTTACATCAAGATATTAGAGAAATTAAGTTGTAAAAGATAAAGTTCATAGATTGTTTTCAAAATAAAATTAAAGAACTCAAAATGCCAATTTCAAGATTTGAACTTGCATGCATTCGTTTTAGTTGCACACTTACTAACCACTTGATTCAAATGCCATATTAGTAAGACTTTGCAACTAACTACTTGATCCAAATACCATATTAGTAAGACTTTGCAACTAACTACTTGATCCAAATACCATATTAGTAAGACTTTGCAATATCTATTATGTAATTATACATGTAAAACACAAAAGGACAACAAACTTACTATTCATAGTGTTTGGTAATTGATATTAGACGGTAATAACTTGTCTATCGATTAGCACTAGTTCTATATGTAGATATATGTATATATTTTGGAAAAGCAGCATGTAGTTCTATATTAAAGGCGAGCGAAGAAAAATAATATTAGTTGAGCAAGAGATTCAATGTGATAATGATAACCATAATCCTAGATAGGAATTTGTGGAGGGATAGAATAATAACGGATGAGTAGAATTAGGAAGGATGAGTAAAATATTTTTAGATATTATTTATATGTAGGTGATATAGAGATATTTTATATAATTAGTAAATAGCTGTTATGTAGGGGGTATATTGGTAGAATAGGGATAGATGACGCATAGTGTATCTAGTTATATAGATGTTCCAGTCAGATATGTAGGTATATAGAGATATAAAATAAATAAATAGCGTAGGTAGGGAGTAGCTAAATAGAATCGTTATAGATGGCGTTGTCTCACTTTTATTAGTATTAATAATAGTAATAGTATTAGTTATTAGCTATTATCATTTTTTTTATTATTATTATTAGTTATTAGTCATTATTATTATTATTATTATTATTATTATTATTATTATTATTATTATTATTATTATCACTATCGTTATCTTTATCTCTATCTTTTTTTTTTTTTTTTTATTATTATTATTATTATTATTATTATTATTATTATTACTGTTACTGTTACTGTTTCTATTGCTGTTTTTGTTGCTGTTTCTTTTGCTAGTTCCAGTTGCTGTTTGCGATTGCCGGATGCTGATGCGACTGCCAATGGTTTTGAGTCCAATGCTGTTTTGGTGATGTCAAGGCTATTTTGCTTTTGGTTTTGCTGTTCCCGGGTGCTGGTGTTCTATAGCTGTTATTACTATTAGTTTATTTCTCTAGTACTTCGTCCTACATTTTTAATTGTACATATTCGAGTCTGCCGGAGGTCTCTTTCGAAGCAGTCTCTCTACCTTTGGGTAGGGGTAAGACTGTCTACATCCTACCTCCCCCATACCCCGCCCTCGGCGGGATTGGGTAGTTGTAACAATAATCACTAATCACTAATCACAAGCACATAAGATAAAGTGAACGACTCTATATGTGTCGTTTAACAAAATACATTGATTAGATAATTGTTTACAACGTTTGAAGCTATTACCATAGCTCGTGTTCTGAAAATGAGAGATTTCAATACATAATTACTTTTACATTATATAATAATGCAAGAAAATCTCTGAGGTTTGCATGATGACTCGAGCTAAAAGTATCCTGATGGGCAGTCCAACCTACTGCTGAGTACCTGAGAATACATGCTAAAAGGTCAGCTAAAAGCTGATGAGCTCACAGGTGTAGATGATAAAACCACAATGTATAAACCACAAGATTTAATGATATGTTTGAAATTAATCAAATATATGTGTATATTACTGCCATGAGCCTATAGTTCGAGCTTACTAAGGGGTCAGGATCCGCTTTTAAGGACCTGAGCGAGGTGCCTCCGAGCGAGTGCCTAATCTACACTCGTGTGAACAAATGAAAATGTGTCCGTTTGACATTGCAGTCATGGTAGCGCGACTACCCCGGACAGGGATTGTCAATCCCATATGGTACCATACAGTAACATTCACGCTAAATCCATACTAACAAACTATGTGGTGGACTTTATGATTAGTAAAACAAACCCATGCATTCAATATATCGAGTTTTGTACTTGTGTTCACATGTAAAACAAATCTGAGCATGTATTCCCACCCCGGGAGTAAAAACAGTAAAAATGCAGGGCTATGAGACTCACATGAGTCTGATGCGTTTATCTCAATAAATGTGCGTTGCTACACCAAGTAGTGATGTCCGAAGACTGTAACCTGAAGGCGTTCAAGGCGCACGTTGGTTAATACGTGAGTAGTTATCTCAAACGATCACCTATGCTAGTTGTTCATCCAACTAGTTATGTCCAAATACATTGGTTTGTTTGATTGTTTGTTTGTGTTTTGAAAACATGTATGGCCCGTTGGTGACGGTTTGTAATAATAATCTTACATCCTTATTATTATGCGTTGTTTCATTGTGTACTATTAAAGTATATGTTTTGTGTGTTGTATCATATATAAGTGTTGAAGTATATGTGTATCATGTACGAGTACATCGTATGTGGTTTGGTTGTTGCAAATGTTTGACACTCAGTGTATAAAGTATTTTCAAACTTTAAATGACGGGGGTCCGGGGGCAGCACCCCTGGTTAGCGGGGTTCCAGGGGTGGCAACCCCTGGTGGGGTTCAAGGGGCAGAGCCCCTAGCTGGGGTCGAGGTGCTAGGTCATCTCGAAAATTTTTTATTTCTACTATATTGCTTTTAGTGAAAAACGTACCTAAAATCTGAATTTGAGTAACGCAGGTGATAAAATTTCAAGTCTGACACTTAACAAAAATCTGTCTTTTCAAGGTTCTGATTTGTGCGACACTGGGTGCGACATAGGCTGTTGTGTCGCAGGTCATGACTGCGACATAAGTCATTGTGTCGCTATGTGCAACATCCGCAATTTAATGCGACATAGGGTGTTGTGTCGCTATATGCGACGTCCGAAAGTGTTGCGACATAGTCCCTTGTGTCGCTATATGCGACATAGGTAATGGATTTTTGCGACATAGAGCTTTGTGTCGCAAAGGCTCCAGGCCTGGTGCGACACAAAGGGTCTGATCGGATTCCAAGGCTCGGGTTTGTGATCAAACGACCTCGGTTTGACCTGAAACTTTTACACAATGCTTAAAACAGTTATTAGAGTTTGTAAAAATTATCGGTTTGTGTCGAGAGTCATTCTAGGTGTCGATTTTATAAAATGGCCAAAACCGACATCTTCCGACAATGTTTCGAAATCAAGTTTTTAACACATATTTGGACATTACAAAGTTAGATCAACAACATACAAGAAAAATAAACGAAATGCAAGAGTTTTCGAAAGTGTCAGAATCTTACAAATCGTCGCGAGGAGAAACCGAAAAGATGGATGTGTAGCTCTTTGCGTGGTGATCGTTTTTGCTTCTAGTCTTCAAGTGATTCAAGGAGGTTTTAATGGTGGTTTTTGTAGAGAGAGAGAGAGCCGAGAAGTAGAGAGAGGGAGAGAGAGATTTGAGAGAAAAGTGAGATGGTGATAATGATGGAAATGAAGTTGTAGTGTGGATGGGGCAAAGGGGTGAGGGCTTGACTCCCCCTCACCTTGGCCGGTTTGGTGGGGCCCACCCCAAGTGGGTGTGTCCCAAACTTTGTTCCTTACGTTTGCGTTCCGTGTGGTGTTCGTTTACCCGATCGTTTCGAGGTTTATTTAGACGTTAAACGTTTAGTACGCGTGTTTTAATAACAATTTAAATCGCAATATTTTTAATGAAAGTATTATTCTAAATACTTTATTTTAAGTTACTAAAATGTTGTCAGGTCTCGGTTTACGCGTTCGTTGCGTAATTGTACATTTGTTTAACTCGTGTAACGTTTTTGAACATTTTATTCGCGCGCGTGTAATTGTAATATTTTTACTCGAACTATTTTATCAAAATACTTAATGGTGAATTATGAAAATATAATTTGGGTTTATTTCGTTTGTCGGGCGCATTTCGCGCGTTTCTGTCGCGTACGATTATTTATAATATATATAAATAAAATGAGTTAATTAAATAATTTTCCATTATTTAATAGATTGTTCACCAACGTCCGTATTTGTGATTGTGTCGAATTCCATCCGATGCTGAAATGCACGATTTAAATAAATCGTGTACGTGTGTATATATAACAATATACAAAATGATACACATATTAGCTTTAAACACAACTAATTACATGTATTAATACAACGATTAGGCACTAAGTACTAGCCTAATTTGACGGATGTCACATTCTCCCCTTGTTAAGAGAATTTCGCCTCGAAATTTAGCTCAAGTCGTGAATGGAGCGGAGTCTGTGAATGGATGGGATATTTGAGTCGCATTTGGTCTTCCTGTTCCCAAGTGAATTCCGGACCACGCCGCGAATTCCACCGGACTTTAACGATGGGAATACGACTTTGTTTTAACTGTTTGACCTCACGGTCCATAATTTCTACCGGCGTCTCGCAAAATGAAGTTTATCATTGATACGGATTTCGTCAAAAGGGATAATGAGTGTCTCATCAGGCAGACATTTCTTAATATTAGAAATGTGAAAGGTGGAATGCACACTACTAAGCTCGGGAGGTAGCTGCAACCGATATGCCACTGGACCAATCCTTTCAAGGATTTCAAAAGGTCCAATGTACCTGGGGTTTAACTTCCCGCGTTTGCAGAAACGAATGACACCTTTCCAAGGTGACACCTTGAGTAATACATGATCCCCAACCCGGAACTCGAGATGCTTGCGTCTCACGTCAGCATAACTCTTCTAACGGTCACGTGCGGCTTTCAGCCGGTTTTGTATACCAAAGATTTTATCTGTTGTTTCGTGAATGATTTCTGGACCAGTGAGTTGGCTATCTCCCACTTCGGTCCAACAAATAGGTGATTGGCACTTACGATCGTATAGTACCTCTAAAGGTGCATCTCTAATACTGGTATGGTAGTTGTTGTTGTACGAAAACTCGCACAAAGGTAAATGATGTTCCCAGTTGGCACTGAAGTCTACTACGCATGCTCGTATCATGTCCTCCAGTGTTTGAATGGTTCGTTCGCTTTGGCTGTTTGTTTGTGGATGATAGGCAGTACTCATATCCAGGCGAGTACCCAATGATTTCTGAAGTGACTGCCAAAAGCGAGATGTGAAACGGCTATCTCTGTCAGAGATAATCGAGATGGGAATGTCGTGTCAGGATACAATCTCCTTTAGATTAATTTGTGTGAGGCGTTCCATTTTGTCAGTTTCGTTGATAGCGAGGAAGTGAGCAGATTTTGTGAGATGGTCGACGATCACCCAAATGGTATCACAACCGCTCGGTGATTTCGGGATTTTTGTGATGAAATCCATGGTGATCTGCTCCCATTTCCATTTGGGGATTTCCGGTTGTTGTAGCAAGCCGGAAGGTTTCTGATATTCGGCTTTGACTTTGGAACAAGTAAGACATTTGCTGACATACGTGGCGATGTCATCTTTCATGTTAGGCCACCAGTATAGTTCCTTGATGCCATGATACATCTTATCGGATCCAGGATGTATAGAGTATTTGGACTTGTGAGCTTCATCCATCACCAAGTCTCGTAGGTTCCCAAAACTGGGCAACCAGATTCGGTTAGAGAAGTATTTGGTCCCGTTAGGTTTGGTTTCAAATTGTTGATCCATGCCACGCAAGGACTCATTTTTGATGTTTTCGGGTTTCAGGGCTTCAAGTTGAGCGGTGAGTATCTGAATGATAAAATCATTGTGAATGGTCATGCTGAGGGCTCGGACTCAAAGTGATTTCACTCGTTCTCTACGGCTGAGGGCATCGACAACAACGTTAGCCTTACCCGGATGATAGCAGATCTCGTAATTGTAATCGGTAAGCAACTCGACCCATCGACGTTGCCTCATGTTGAGATCCTTTTGATCAAATATGTGTTGGAGACTTTTATGGTCTGTGAACATTGTACATTTAGTTCCGTACAGATAGTGTCTCCAAATTTTGAGTGCAAACACTACGACTCCCAATTCGAGATCATGGGTGGTGTAATTCTTTTCGTGAACTTTGAGCTGTCGGGAGGCATAGGCAATGACCTTGTCTCGTTGCATCAACATGCAACCAAGACCTTGGTGGGAAGCATCGCAGTATACCACGAAGTCATCATTGCCTTCAGGTAATGATAGAATAGGAGCACTGCAAAGCTTTTGTTTCAGAAGTTGGAAAACTGACTCTTGTTTATCTGTCCAGTCGAACTTCTTGTCTTTTTGAGTCATTGTGGTGAGAGGTTGGGCTATTTTTGAAATATTCTCAATGAAACGCCGATAGTACCCAGCAAGACCCAAGAATTGGCGTACTTCGGTTGGCGTAGTAGGTGCTTGCCAGCACTTGATAGCCTCGATTTTTAATGGATCTACATGGATTCCTTGAATGTCAATCATGTGTCCAAGAAATTATACAGTTTGCATCCAGAACTCGCACTTGGAGAATTTAGCATATAACTCCTCGTTTATAAGTAGCTCTAGGATGGTTTTGAGATGCTGCGCATGATCTTTTTCATCGCGCGAGTAAATGAGGATGTCATCGATGAATACAATGACAAACTTGTCAAGATATGGTTTGCACACCCGATTCATAAGGTCCATGAATACAGCCGGTGCGTTCGTTAAACCAAATGGCATCACTTGAAACTCATAATGCCCATAGAGAGTTCGGAAGGCAGTTTTCGGAATATCAGAGTCACGAACTCGAAGTTGATGATAACCTGACCGTAGATCGATTTTTGAATAAAAACTCAACCCCTGAAGTTGGTCAAACAGGTCATCGATACGGGGGAGTGGATAACGGTTCTTAACTGTGAGTTTGTTGAGTTCACGGTAGTCGATACACATTCTGAAAGAACCGTCTTTCTTTTTCACGAATAAGACCGGAGCTCCCCAAGGCGAAGAACTCGGTCGAATGAATCCCTTATCCAGGAGTTCCTATAATTGAGTAGACAACTCCTTAAGTTCAGATGGGGCTAAACGTTAAGGTGCTTGTGCCACGGGTGCTGCACCGGGCACAAGATCGATGGAGAACTCAACCTGTCTAGGCGGTGGAAGGCCAGGTAATTCCTCAGGAAAGACTTCCGGAAAATCTCGAACGATTGGCACATCCTCAATTCGCTTCTCCTCTGACCTTTTCTCCCTGATGTGTGCGAGGATTGCCTGATAACCCTTTCTCAAGTACTTACGGGTTTTCATGCATGAGATGATATTTAATCTCGTCCCACCGATCTCCCCTTGTATGACTAAAGTACCACCGGTGACGAGAGGAATACGAACGATCTTGTCATAACAAACGATTTCGGCTCGGTGCTTGGATAACCAGTCCATGCTTACAATGATGTCGAAACTTTCGATCCCGACAGGTATGAGGTTTATCGGAAAAAGTTCATTTGCGAGATTTAGGGTGCATTTTGGTATTACACTATCAGCCTCGATTAGTTTGCCATTAGCTAACTCTACAGTGTATAAAGTATCTAATGCAATAGGGGTAATATCAAGTAGTGGGCTGAACTCGTTCGATATGAAACTCTTATCAGCACCAGTAACAAACAGAACAGAAACAGTTAAGTTGTTCAGAAGGAACATACCCGTGACCACATTAGGGTCTTGACGGGCGTCCTTAGAGTTAAGTACGAAAGCTCTACCTCGTGCATTGTTGTGGTTGCCCTTGTTCTTGCATTTCGGACAATAATTCCCAAAGTGTTGGGTGTATCCACACTCATAACAGGCTCGGGGTTGATTTGTGTTGGTGTTGTTGTTGGGATTGTTGTTGTTATTCTTGGGAGATTGGCAGTCCTTGGCAAGATGCCCGTACCGCTTGCAGTTGTTGCAAGGAGTACCACAAGGACCGTCGTGATGGCGGTTGCACTTGGAACAAAAGGGTTTCATCCCAGTGTATCCCCGTTTGGGTGTTTGAAGTGTAAGCCTTGATGGTGTCGGGTTTCTTGTTCTGGTTGTTGTGGTCGTCAGTCCATTTTCTCTTGTTGTTTTTGGAATATGGAGCGGGTGTTTCACGACTGACAATCATTGCCATGAGTTCATGTGCCAGGCGGATGGCACTCTGAATGGTTGCTGGTCGGGATGAGGCAACATTCCCCTGGATATTTTTCGGGAGAGCGCGGATGTACCTCTGGACGCGTTTGTGCTCGGGGTCTACCATAGAGGGGCAGAGCAGAGCAAGTTGTTGAAATCTGCTGGTATAACCAATGATGTCGGTTCCCTGAACCGATAAGCGCCAGAACTCCTTCTCCAATTTCTGGAGTTCTTCATTGGGAAAGTACTCCTCCGTGAGCATCTTTTTCAAATCCTCCTAGGGGAGTAGATAAGCAGTGTCAATGCCTACAGAATTTTCAAACGAATTCCACCAAGTAAGAGCACCTTCCTGAAGGGTACAAGTAGAGAACTTAACCTTAGTATCCTCCACACATTTGTTGATACGAAAGACAGATTCCATTCTCTCGAACCATCTGACCAGGCCGATGGCTCCTTCAGTGCCCTTGAAGTACAAGGGTTTGCAGTTGAGGAGGTCCTTATAGGAACAGGGTTTGGCTGTAGGGTTGTTATTCAGTGTGTCTTCACTGCCAGAACTTGACTGTCGGGCAGCTAAGGCTTGTGCCACACTTTGTGCAATAAGTTGAGCGATTTCAATATCGCTGTACGTGTCTTTTTGGAGGCATGGTGCTGAGGAATCAAGAAAGAGATAAGTGAGATGTTTGTATAGGATTTTGACATATCACATATGTATATATATTGAGGTTATATACAACATGACAATCAACAGAGTAAGATAACACGTTAAGGTTAAAAATCATTTCACGATATAAAGTTCAATGATTACAGGATTCAGAGTTTACAAAAGGTTATAGAACCTAAAGTCACAAAAGATGCCAGAAATTGTTACATCCGGTCGAATTACATAGATTTCTACATAGCTAATTAACAAATTACAAGATAGCGACTACACTAATCTCGGTGTAGATTCAATTGTGGAAGCAAAGAGGTAAGGTGGTTCACAGACTCTGCAAGTCTGCTAACCATTCTGAGGGCGTCCTTGGTTTCTCTCAAGCGTGTCTCCCATTGATTCAACCTGGACTGTAAAACGGAGATTTCATTTCGGTTATTGATTACTTGATTGTGGATAATCCCCATGGTTTGCACAGTGTCTTCCATTTGAACGTGCGTACGATTGATAGTTTCAGAGATGTCTGCCTGTCCTATGTACAACTGTGCGACACTGTCTTGGGTTTATTCCATCCAGTCAGAGCGAATGTTTCGTTGTTCGATTTCCATATCGTGTAGCCTGCTTTCGTGACGGTGCACTCGAGCAGGTAACACAGGATCAATGAAATGTGTTGGTTCCTGAGTATAAGGGGAAAGATCCATGGCTGAGTATCTTTCGTCATCAGCCAGAATTTCGATGTTTTCCTCAATCTTCCAGGTAGCCATAACCGTGGGTAACCAGCTCCATTGGTGGGCGATTGCCTGATGGCGAGCTATAGCAGAGACGTTACCCGTGATGGCAGAATTGTAGTATGGTCTAGCTCGGTGTGAGCTTCCAGTGCGTCTAGCCACGAGTGGTTCTGGGTGGCTGCGACGTGAGCGTGAGAGAGATGATGAAGTACGTGTGTTTTATCTAGATGATAAGTCGGCCATTTCTGTGGCAAGAATGTTTCATTAAGTGAGGCATATATATATATATATATATATATCATATAATATAGCCTAGAGTGTCTAGCACAAATAAGTAATGGTCCCGTTTCTCTCATGGTCAGAGTCAACTAATGTATCCCTGTTCAACATAACCGTTTCAGGTCTCACTTCATCTTTCTTTGATTGTACATAGTTGATCAGGCTATGTTAAATTAAAGTTGTATGATGTAATTTCTGAACCAGTCATACCTGATAAAGAACTACTGCCTAACGGTCATAGTCTAGGCCCACTAAATGCAACCTAGTTCATTATAACCTTAGGCTCTGATACCAATCTGTAACACCCCCAAATTTATTGTTTGGCGGAAGCATACTTGGGGTGCTACTAATCAATAATCACAAGCACATAAGATAAAGTGAACGACTCTATATGATTCGTTTAACAAAATACATTGATTAGATAATTGTTTACAACGTTTGAAGCTATTACCATAGCTTGTGTTTTGAAAATGAGAGATTTTAATATATAATTACTTTTACAAAATATAATAATGCAAGAAAATCTCTGAGGTTTGCATGATGACTCGAGCTAAAAGTATCCTGATGGGCAATCCAACATGCTTCCGTCAAACAATAAATTTGGGGGTGTTACAGATCAATAATCACAAGCACATAAGATAAAGTGAATGACTCTATATGCGTCGTTTAACAAAATACATTGATTAGATAATTGTTTACAACGTTTGAAGCTATTACCATAGCTCGTGTTCTGAAAATGAGAGATTTCAATACATAATTACTTTTACAAAATATAATAATGCAAGAAAATCTCTGAGGTTTACATGGTGACTCGAGCTAAAAGTATCCTGATGGGCAGTCCAACCTACTGCTGAGTACCTGAGAATACATGCTAAAAGGTCAGCTAAAAGCTGGTGAGCTCACAGGTGTAAATGATAAAACCACAATGTATGAACCACAAGATTTAATGATATGTTTGAAATTAATCAAATAAATGTGTATATTACTGCCATGAGCTCATAGTTCGAGCTTAACTAAGGGGTCAGGATCCGCGAACCTGAGCGAGGTGCCTCCGAGCGAGTGCCTAATCTACACTCGTGTGAACAAATGATAATGTGTCCGTTTGACATCGCAGTCATGGTAGCGCGACTACCCCGGACAGGGATTGTCAATCCCATATGGTACCATACAGTAACATTCACGCTAAATCCATGCTACAAACTATGTAGTGGAGGACTTTATGATTAGTAAAACAAACCCATGCAGTCAATATATCGATTTTTGTACTTGTGTTCACATGTAAAACAAATCTGATCATGTATTCCCACCCCGGGAGTAAAAACAGTAAAAATGCGCGGCTATAAGACTCACCTGAGTCTGATGCGTTTATCTCAATAAACGTGCGTTGCTACACCAATTAGTGATGGCCGAAGGCTGTAACCTGAGGGCGTCCAAGATGAGCGTTGGTTAATACGTGAGTAGGTATCTCAAAAGATCACCTATGCTAGTTGTTCATCCAACTAGTTATGTCTAAATACATTGGTTTGTTTGATTTTTGTTTGTGTTTTGAAAACATGTACGGCCCATTGGCGACGGTTTGCAATAATAATCTTACATCCTTATTATTATGTGTTGTTTTATTGTGTGTTGTATCGTATATAAGTGTTGAAGTATATGTGTATCATGTACGAGTACATCGTATGTGGTTTGGTTGTTGCAAATGTTTGATACTCAGTGTATAAAGTATTTCCAAACTTTAAATGGTGGGGGTCCGGGGGCAGCACCCCTAGTTTGCGGGGTTCCAGGGGTGGGAACCCCTGGCGGGGTCCAAGGGGCAGAGCCCCTGGCTGGGGTCGAGGTGTTAGGTCAGCTCAAAAAATTTTTATTTCTACTATATTGCTTTTAGTGAAAAACGTACCTAAAATCTGAATTTGAGTAACGCGGGTGATAAAATTTCAAGTCTGACACTTAATAAAAATCTGTCTTTTCAAGGTTCTGATTTGTGCGACACTGGGTGCGACATAGGATGTTGTGTCGCAGGTCATGACTGCGACATAAGTCATTGTGTCGCTATGTGCGACATCCACAATTTAATATGACATAGGGTGCTGTGTCGCTATATGCGTCCGAAAGTGTTGCGACATAGTCCCTTGTGTCGCTATATGCGACATAGGTAATGGTTTTTTGCGACATAGAGTTTTGTGTCGCAAAGGCTCCAGGCCTGGTGCGACACAAAGGGTCTGATCGGATTCTAAGGCTCGGGTTTGTGGTCAAACGACCTCGGTTTGACCCGAAACTTTTACACAATGCTTAAAACAATGAATAATGGCCAAAACTGAAATTTTCTGACAATGTTTCGAAATCAAGTTTTTAACTCATATTTGGACATTACAAAGTTAGATCAACAACATACAAGAAAAATAAACGAAATGCAAGAGTTTTTGAAAGTGTCGGAATCTTACAAATCGTCACGAGGAGAAACCGAAAAGATGGATGTGTAGCTCTTTGCATGGTGATCGTTTTTGCTTCTAGTCTTCAAGTGATTCAAGGAGGTTTTGATGGTGATTTTTGTAGAGAGAGAGAGAGAGAGCCGAGAAGTAGTGAGAGGGAGAGAGAGATTTGAGAGAAAAGTGAGATGGTGATAATGATGGAAATGAAGTTGGAGTGTGGATGGGGCAAAGGGGTGAGGGCTTGACTCCCTCTCACCTTGGCTGGTTTGGTGGGGCCCACCCCAAGTGGGTGTGTCCCAAACTTTGTTCCTTACGTTTGCGTTATGTGTGGTGTTCGTTTACCCGGTCATTTCGAGGTTTATTTAGACGTTAAACGTTTAGTACGCGTGTTTAATTAAAAATTTAAATCGTAATATTTTTAATGAAAGTATTATTCTAAATACTTTATTTTAAGTTACTAAAATGTTGTTGGGTCTCGGTTTGCGCGTTCGTTGCGTAATTGTACATTTGTTTAATTCGTGTAACGTTTTTGAACGTTTTGTTCGCGCGCGTGTAATCGTAATTTTTTTTACTCGAAGTATTTTATCAAAATACTTAAGGGTGAATTATAAAAATATAATTTGAGTTTATTTCGTTTGTCGGGCGCATTTCGTGCGTTTCTGTCACGTACGGTTAGTTTTAGACGATACGAAATACGTTTGTATATTTTATCCAAATAATATATAAATAAAATGAGTTAATTAAATAATTTTCCATTATTTAATAGATTGTTCACCAACGTCCGTATTTGTGATTGTGTCGAATTCCATCCGATGATGAAAAGCACGATTTAAATAAATCGCGTACGTGTGTATATATAACAATATACAAAATGATACACATATTAGCCCTAAACACAACTAATTACATGTATTAATACAATGATTAGGCACCAAGTACTAGTCTAATTTAACGGGTGTCACAGTAATGTTGTTGTTGCTGTCTAATTAGTAGGTAAGTACTATTTGATTAGGACTTTTAATTCTACAAGTAATTAAATCGCTCAAAGGAGCAAACATTTATAAGTGGTGTTTATCGATTAAAGTTAAATGCTTTTTAGAATCAGTTCGCACGATGTCACATTTTCTAATACCTAAACTTAATTATTTTATTCATGTGTTGTATATTAAATTGAAAGTTGATTTTTCATTTTTAAACTTTGTTTGATTATGGAATGTTCAATAAATATATGAGGGACAAAGAAGTCATTTCTCATCTTGATTTTTGCAAGGTATTAAACAAAAGAGTAAAATCTTTTATATTGTGTATAGATTAAAGTATATTGTAATTGTGATTTAAGTGTTACTATTATATATTTTAATCTATCTTTATAACTAAGGGAGGAGACCCTTAATTATTTGTCAAATATATACACATCCACATCATACAAATCCTATGTGTCATCACCATATAAAAAAACTTGATGATGTAGATTTTCCTACACCCTTATTCCAAATAAGATAATATTCAATTAAAATTTATATTATAACTATTTTCATTTAATAAAGTAATTAATAAAATTAAATTATACTATTTTAATTCAAAATAATGTGTTATATAATAACATTTATAACTTTTTATTATAGTTCAAACTTATGACATCCTTTTATCTATTTTTTCCTACTAATTTTAATCTTTTAGTTTTTTTCATCTTAATCTTAACTTTTATTCCTCTAACTTTCTCTAACGTTCTCTTTTTTAAATAATAAATAAATAAATTTTTAGTAAATTATGAGAACTTACTTTTAATGTAATTATATCTTTCATTAAAGTATTGTTAATTTGAATTTTTTTTATTATCATCTTACAGATTAAGGGAATTCAATTTCTATTATTTAGTAAACTGAATACAAGCTTTATGGATAGGCAGATCAAAGTCATCATCTATTTTTTAAAAAGTTTTTTTCTACTTTTTTAATCTCACACAACTTAATTACAGTTCAGTATGCGAATGGTAAGACGTGTACTTCTATTAATTCTATATTACTTTTCAAATCTATATAATGTAGGTATATATTTGATTGTTGTAGAATGATTTATATTTTGTGCATATATATGTACATTAGTTATTACTTTTCAAATCTATATAATGTAGGTAAGACGTGTACTTCTATTAATTTTATATTACTTTTCAAATCTATATAATGTAGGTATATATTTGATTGTTGTAGAATGATTTATATTTTGTGCATATATATGTACATTAGTTATTCAATAAAACGTCTAAATTGTTATAGTAATTTTTACAATTTATTTTTCCCAAGACTATTAACGTACAAATTGTTTATCAATTGTTGCAAGGTTAACATATTATAACTATAGGAAACGGAAATGTCACACTGACTAGACAATTTTTGTTAGTTAAAAAAATGTCAATTTATAACATACACATCTTTTTTAACCTTCCCATTTCATTAATATATTGTGGGAAAAATATGATGTTATTTATTCATTTTTGAGGGGTTGAAATTTATAAAGTATCACTAATACCGATAAAAAATTTTCTTTTATAATCTGAAAGTTTTCACCATTTCATATATCATTTTAACTTGTGATTCACATATTACGACATTTTATAATGCTAGCCATGTATCGCACGAGTTTAACACTAGTATTATATATGTGTTTTCTAACAAAAGCTCTTAGGACTTTCGAGAAAATAATTAGGCGTCATAATTTATAAATACACTTAAAGTTTCCACTAATAATCTTAAATATGATTTAATACATATTTTGTAAAAGGAAAGTTTGGGTGTAAAAAATATAAAGTTTAATTTTATTATAAAAAGGGATCAGAGGGGCAGGGGTAAAGTGAAGAGCGGGAGGAGCAGCAAATTCTCATCCATCCGTTTCATGCATCAATGGTTCATATTATGCCATGCTATATGGGGGTGTTTTTTGCAAACACTTTTAGGTGGAGGGACTTAAATGCATTATTCATTCTCTCATAAAAAAATACACACATCCACAAACACTCTCTTTACACATACTAACACATACAAAATTCATACACACACACACAAATCTTCACCATCTACCACCACCTTCACCGCCACCTCCACCGCCACCATCGATAACCGCCACCACCATCGTCACTACGCCTTCATCATAACCGTACACTTCACCACCTCCACCTTCACCGTTAACCTTCAACTCCGCATTCACCTTGACGTTCACCTTCCACCGTCCACATTCACAACCACCGTCACCGTCACCGTGCACCACCACCTTCACCGTCTCCTTCCACCACCACCACCACTACCTTTATCATCACCGTCCACCGCCACCTCCACCATCTAGATCTGAAAATCTAGACCTAGATCTACTTTCAGATTTAGATCTGAAAAAGTAGATCTACATCTAAGAAAGTAGAGCTGAAAAAATCACTGCATTTTACGGCCTTCTACTGCATTTTAAATTTTGTAAGATCTACTTTTTTAATCCAAATATGAAAGTAGATCTAGAAAAAATAAATACATACTTCTACTTCATTTTATGTACTTCTACATTTTATGCTTTTCAAGATCTATTTTTTTTAGATTCAGATATGAAAGTAGATGGAAAAAATTACTGCATTTTACGTCTTTGTAATGCATTTTATGTCGTTCTATTGCATTTTACTAATTGCAATTTAATGTGAAATATGTTGTATTTTAAGTTCATATGTTGAAAAAATAGTCTACTGCATTTTATAATACACAACTACATTGCTTATGAACAATGCTTTATAACAAGAGAAAAATAAAATACTCACAAATAGTATATTGCATTATATAATAAACTACTGCATTTTGTTAGAAAATTATTTTAAAATAAAATAAAAGAGTCTACTGCATTTTATAACGATATAAAAAATAAAAAGAAGTAAAAAAACTATCAAGATCACTGCCTTTTAATTACGCCATTTAATTGCATATTATAAGTTTATAACAAGAGAAAAAAAAACCATAAAATAGTCTACTGTTTAAGCATAAAATGTAGTACCAATAATACAAAATGCAGTCAAACTAATATTAATTTGATTTTGTGAATATCGCTTTGATTTAATAATATAATTAGTTTTTATTATTATTTTGGATAAATTTCGGGCAGATTTTCAGTCAGTTCTTTTATTTTTAATTGCAAAGCAGTCCTTGATGGCAATAGAGGGGACTCGGGTACCTTCTGGTTGGTCAATAACATGTTTTTTCTGTCCTCCATAAGTGGCTTGCTCCTCTGAACCCCACCCTTTTATTAGATGTAATCGTGAATATAAAAGTAATGTTTAACTTAAATTACTACACTATCTATTCTTATCGAAAACCCTTAGAACTTCCGCTAGCAAAACCTTTTATAGTAAGTATACCATGTAATTAACCATTCAATTTATTCTTATAGAAAGTCAAACCTATAAGATACTTCACATTCTATATAAAATAAGCAATTCAACTTTTAGATTCTTGTATTCTTAATTAACTTTTCTTAAAATTATATATGAATAAAAAAATCAAATGAGGACAATGTCTACATGATAAATGGGTTCTATTTAGTCACTGTCATATTAAGAATATTGACAAGCGTGTTTAAACAAATTATTTTTAATCAATTACATATTTAATTGTTCATGTGTATTTTAATAGACACGCTTTGAAAAATATTTATGTAGTTAGAAGTTGTATATAATCTATACATAATACAATTATATATAAAAAAAACTCCTTCGAAAATAATTTGTTGTAGAGAAGTAAATGTGAATCGAAATTTTGATCCTTAGACACTTCGCTAACCGTTAACGTTATGATTGAATCGTTGATAACATCTAGCTGCCAAAAACTTTATATTCATTATTGCCGCTTTACATAGATACTAGATTTGAGATCAGAGGGGAATGAAAGTTAGGGAGGAATAGGTGATCCAGACCATTTATTCTCTTCATCAATGATCCATATCATGACAAGTCACGCAGGGACTATTTTGCAAAGAGTTTGGGCGGAGGGACTAAATTGCAATATTTGTGTAAATTTAATGGAAGGGTCAGATTTTGGGCAACATCATTTTCCCACTTTTCACAAAAAACACACACAAAAATCGACTGCATCCTACATTTTCTACTGCATCTCGCGTTACTAAGATAAGATCTACTTTTTAGATCTGAAAAAATATCGACTGCATCCAACATTTTTCTACCGCATCTTTGCGTTACTGCATCTTACGTTCAATTAATGTATATTTGTAGTAGTACTTATTTAGTGTATATAAATAGTTTTTTACTGCATCTTGTATATTGTTACTACATCTTATGTTGTTTTTAGCTTTTTAGGTGTTGAAATAAAAAATCTACTTCTTCTTAATGTATCTTATGTAAATCTTGATTTTATTCTTGAATCTAAAAAATTAATATTACATGTTTACTGCATCTTATGTTGTTTTTAACTTTTTATGTGTTGAAATAAAAAACTACTTACACTTATATTACTGCATCTTATTTAAATCTTGGTTTTGTTCTTGAATTTAAAAAAATAATATTACATGTTTAGTTCATCTTGTATATTGTTATTGCATCTTATGTTGTTTTGGTATTTTATGTATTCAAATAAAAAAATTACTTATACTTATTTTACTGTATCTTACGTAAATATTGGTTTTATTCTTGAATCTAAAAAAATTATATTACATGTTTACAGCATCTTGTATATTTTTACCGCATCTTATCCTTTTTAGCATGTTTGACAGAATCTATAATATTAGAAGTTTTTTTATTGAATTTTTTTTAACAATTTTTTGAGCAATTTTTCGATCAGGTCTAAAACTTTGTTATAATTGCAAAATAGTCTCTACCATTCCTCCCCTCCCATTATCCTCCTCCTAACGGTACCCTAAATACTATGCAATATATATGTACTATGTATTATAGTAACGTTGTCTTCATCAAAATGAACGTGAACATTTCAATATTATATCTCGCACACTATTGTTTCATGTTACATATATATATATATATATATATATATATATATATATATATATATATATGAATTTTAAATGAGTATATGTTAGGTGGGATGGTGAACTTTTAAAAGTTAGGCTACATGACAAAAGGGGATCAACACTTATATTTAAAGGAAGGAGGTAGTATCTTATGTATACCACCATTTCATAAATGATAAGTTAATGTAATCTACAATGATAAATTATATAAATCATATCATTTATCTCAAGTTTATGGTCTTGAGTTTGAAGGCTAGTTTTAGTTCAAAGTTATTATCAAGTTCCAATGTATTTCAAGTTGTTAGGATCGTTTTATTTTCAATTACAATGTATCGATTTAGGTTGTCTTATTGCAACTTTACAAATGTATCACTTGGATCTTCAGATCCTTCATTATCAATTTATTATTAGTATTTTGACACACACACACACACACACACATATATATATATATATATATATATCAAAGTAGTTTACAACGACGACAATAACAACAATATCTAATTTTTTCGAGGTCGGGGTATGCAGGATTAAAATATAGACAGATATATTCTAATAGAAAGTAAAGAAACTATTTTCAAAAATACATTCATGATATCCGTATGTAAAGTAATCTAGAAGTTCTCAACAGGCAAATGATTAACCATTTCAACATTACTATTACCGTTGACAGTGGCGGATCTTAAGCACAATTTATGGGGGGCAAAATGATTTAATATGTTAAACATACTTGAATCCATGGTCGTCTTATAGATTTTGACGGTATTGTGCTAAAACGAATAAATAGGCGGATTAAACATAATACAATTTCATTACATTTTAACTTTAATTTGATTAAGTCATCGAGGTTCAAATAGAATTAATAAGCAAATACATTTTATTTATTAGCTAAAAAGTATATTAAAGTTATATATAAATCCTTTTGTTTTAAAATTTTTAAATAGAATGTTTAACGTTCAAATACTATATAGTTACCACTTGAAAGGTATTCTTGTAACATAATTTTAAGGTGTTAGATAAATGTTTATAATATTGTGGTAAGAAAAAGTGTTTAAGTGCATTATATGAGTTTATTTGTATATAATAGAAGGGGGTAAACTTAACAAATATAAAAGCTAAAGGGATTTTAGTGAATAAAAGGTACAAATTAGTACAGTAGGTACATCTTCATCTTCCTTCTTCCCCATCGATCCATTATTTCATTGAGCTATCTTTTTTTAACCTAAAATGCATAAATATATAATCTACTTGCTCAGAATTTTGGGGGCATAACCCCTCCCTGCCCCATAAAGATTCGTCCTTGACCGTTGATATCATTATATAATATTCGCAATATTCTCACGGGTCATACTCTCTTCGTTTCAAAATAATTGTACAATTTTGACATTTTGAAGTCTTTCTTTTTCAACTCTAGCCTTAAATACTTTTATTTGTGTTATACGTAATACTTGATGCAAATTATATGAATGAACTGAACTTTTAAATGTATTTTCATTCATATATTTTGTATTAAATATTATATAACACAAATAAAAACATTTAAGGTTAAAGTTGAAAAAAATACTTTAAAAAGTTAAAACAATACAATTATTTTGGAACGGGATAGTAAGATTTACGTTTTTACTTTGTCCTGATTAGAAGTCATTTAAGGTTAATGTTTAAACATGCATCTTTATAAACATCTTTCAAATTGTACGTATGTTTATCATATATTACACTTGATCACTTATTAATCAATCATCATCATCATCCAATATAAATATGTGTTTTACTTCAAAAAAAAGTTTTTATCAAGCAAGATTATAATAACACATACGTATACTTGTGTCTAATAATTCTATCTATTTATATACTCACTCCGTTCTAAAATTATTGTTCATGTTTCCTTTTTCGGACTTCTCAAATTAATTATTCACTTTCAAAAATAGACAGTGAATTTTGGTCATGATTTCCATATTACCCTTTATTGAAATTATTATTACACACTTTTAAGAAAGTACTAGCAATTAATTGATTAAGGGTAAAACTGATTTTCTACAAAAAGTAAGAAAGAGAATGCAGTAATGATTATGTATTTATCAAAGTGCATATTTTTTATCAGGTGAAAATTATTTTGGGACACATGGAGTATTATTTGACACGTGAATGTCAATTCCTTTTCTTTTTGTTGTTGTTCTTCATCTTTTTATATACAACAATCATTATTTCAGTAAGTATTCAAATAATATGTTTAGACACCTTTTTTTTTTGTCCTACACTTTTAACACATGAATTTTTAACTAGTACATAACCCGCGTAAAACGACGGATAACATATATCAATTGACGTAAAAAAAACTTCTTTGATGACTCGACTAAGCCCAACAACTAAATGTTAGGTGCTTCACAATGCCCTTTTATAAGTCTAGTATTAGTCTTACTTTGTAGTTTTAGCCGGCAACATCTATATATACATTGTTTGTGTCTTTCATAGACAAAAAATGGCAAACCACTACAAGAAGGTTTCGCTTTTAGTGATTTGTCGTTGCAAATCATGTTAATTTGGATTCTTATTTTAAATACCTCCTTACCACTTTGTAAGAAAAACAAAAGTGACAAAAGGCAATACTTTTGAAATATTAAAGTTGCAATTCAAGGATGTGTTGTTCAATAGAATTGGAACATCAATTTCATTATATAACGATGTTTGGTTCAATAAATAAACTGAATTGCAAGTTACTAAATTTTTTGTTCAAGGATTTCACATTCCTTGGAATTCTGATTTCTTTAATAAATTTTAATTTCATCAAGATTATTTCGCGAACTAAACGCAACTTAAACAATTGTGGGAGAAAATCATATATAGTTTTCAGAAGTAAATAAATCACTAAGTTATATTAGAAAAATGAGCCTTTAATTAACATACATGTATCGACGAAATAATGCATCGAATATAGGTTGTGAATTCAAATGTCACGGTAGACAGAGACGAAAATAAGATGCAAGTAGATGGCTAATCAACGTATGTATGTATATGAGGCATCGAGGTGTGTGTATATAAACATAATCTTTTGTTACTACTTACTACTTAGAGAGGAAGGTAACGTTGATAATTGCACCGGCGAGTGGTAGGGTGTGTTTGGCAACCCCATTTTAAGGGATTAGGAGAGATTCTAAGAGATTGAACTTTTAATTTTAAGAATCTCAATCCCTTATAAAACTAAAATCCTTGTTTGGCATCAAATAAAAAGTAAGGATTCTTTAAAAAATAATCCTTTGAAAGAGAATCCATTAGAACTAACTTATTTTTCGAATCTCCATCTCCTACTTGTAAATTTACTATATTACCCTTATTTTAATATAATAAAACCATAGTATAATATAATCTCATGTCCTTTTGTGTCATTTTACATTCATAAGCTCCAACCCCAACTAGTTTGCCAAACACTTATTAAAAAATAAAAGCTACAGCTCCAGCCCCAAGTAAAAGCTCCATCTCCAGCTTCTAACTTTCAGCTCCATCTCTATCTCCATCTCCATCTCCAGCTCCAGCTCCATCTCCAACCAGTTTTGCCAAACACACCCGTATTGTGATGAATGTACTGCTAAACTTTTCGCTAAACAGGGAGTAAAAGTAGCCATTGCCGACATCCAAGACTACCTTGGTCAAACCGTTTGTCAGGCAGTAAGCTCAATATGTACATCATTTTGGAAAACTTGATATCGCATTCAATGATGTAGCAAATGGTTTGGTTTACTCGGTTTAACAGTTTAAACTAATTTATTATTATTATTATTATTATTATTATTATTATTATTATTATTATTATTATTTAGTTTTAAATAAAAATTATGTTTAACTAACATTCAAGTTATATAATACGAGCAATCATTCAATTGTTATTATCTTACTAGTTCTGTAAATATATAAATAACTACATTGTATAATATTGGTAAAAAGAAAAGTTAACAATACCATTCAAAGAAAATTATATTTCAATCAGAAGTTTTCTTTACAATTAGTTGCATAATCGTTATATTGATTTGCATAATTTGAACACTTTTTGATACTATAGCAAATTTGAAGTTTGTTTGTAAAAAGCTTACTCAATATTTTAAATTAAACGTATATACCTCACGATTTATATAAGAACATACAATGCGGTTCGGTTTGATTTAGACGGTGAGTTTGAATCTTGAAACCGCAAACCAAACCATATATGACGGTTTAAAAAAAAATTCCAAACCACTAAACCAATTATGGAAAATAAACATGGTCAAACCGATGATATCAATTAAGTTCGGCTGGTTTAAACGGTTTTTCCCAAACTATGAACATCCCTTATGCAGGGATAGTAGCTCCTGATAAACCACATATCATAGACTCGACAATGAAAAACTAGACTTTGAGCGTGTGATTAGTACGCGTTCATGTCCCATGATCCTTTTTAGGCATGAAACATGCCGTTAGAGCTATTAATGGTTCCGGCAAGATGTAGCTCAATGATATCAGAGCACAAGGTGTAGTGACACTGTCACTACAATGTTCTGGAGAATGTTGTGACTGATGATTCTGTGTGTGATGACACTGTATACACAGTGCTCTGGAATTTTTTATTATTTGTTTATTTTTTAATGTAAATAATTGTAAGAATTAATATATAAAAATAAATAAATCAAATTAAACAACATTTAATTCATTAAAACAAAATAAAAAAATTACAAGTCCTAAAAATTAAAAATGCATAATTTAAAGACATGATTTAAAAAGTCCAAAAACTTAAAAATACAATAGAAATAAAATCAATTATCTCCGGCTCCTGATCGCGAACCCGAACCCGAAGCACCACCTCCCACTCCCCTTCCGTATGGCCATCCCATTGTCTCGCAAATTATCATCTTCTCCATTTTCAAGATGAACCTCGCTTGCTACTGTAAATTCTCAGTCGGCATGGCCAAAATTCTAAGTTTGGCGTTGAGATCCTTCGTTTTGTAGTAGCCTTGTTTCTTAGTTCGAATGCCTTCAAAGGTAGTTGTGAGTGATTCATCAAACGAAGCCCGAGAGGAATTGGCCGAACCAGAAGATGTGGTTTTTTGGGACTTTTGTTTCCTTGACTTTCCAACTGGACGTGGATGCAGATACTAAACCCTCATTCAGGTTTTGCGTTTCTTGCTTTGGTTCTTCATCAAAGTTCAAGTGATCCAAATTCTCCATCTCACGGCATTTGGAGACATTTCGTTGATCGACGACAAACGGATCGGGATGTAAGTACTTTTGTTTATCCTTCAAAAAGTTCCACGCCATCAAATTTGTGAAACTTTTTGGTTGTTTCCCACCCGCTATTGACTGTGACAATGAACCATGAAATCTTCCGCGTTTTCACCACTCTTTTTTGGTGCCTTTTCCATACGCCTTGAAACTTGTTACAATCCGCGTTGAGTTTGTTCCATTTTGATGACATCGCGTCGTTTCCCCATTAGAATGGTGGATTGCGAGCGTTGTAGGAATCCATAACAAGATACCAAAATGAAGACCCTTCTTGATCAATACCGCGGTTGGAATTTTTGGATACCGAAATCCAACTTTCCGCCAAACGAAGATCATCCTCCGGTAGCCAAACATTACGGTTTGGAACAACTTTCTTTGTTTGGGCATGTGAGTCTTTTTTGGACTTTTTTCCTTTGGTTTTCATGGATGATTAGAGTCTCGGGTTTGTTTCTTCAACGGATTGGAGGTCGTGTTGTTGTTGACTTTGACGTCACATTTGAAATTGAGAATATTCATCTGGTGACATTTGTGGTGGTGGTTGCATCGGTTGTGGTTGTTGATTATATACGGAAGTGTATGGTGGTGTTGGTTGGTTGTAAGTGTTGGGTTTTCTATTCTCTAACTAGATTAATATGTGCAGCGGAATTATAACAAAAATTAATCTAAGGCAATTAGGAAACTAACCCTAAGAGATCTTAACTTGAATAAATAAAAGCAATAAAATAACCAAGATAAATAGGAAAATACTAACCTTTGAGAAAACCAATTTCTCACGCGTATACGATCTTGCAGAGATTCCTTACTTGGAGGCGAGTGCCCAAACTAGAACACCTCTAATGGCTCACACCCAAGAACTTAGAGAAATTCCCAAACTCCTAGGGTCCCGACTCTAAGTCGTGTAAACTCTCACAAGGAGTAGGAATAAGAAAGAGAGAAGAAGAATTGAAACCTATTCAATTCAAAAAGTTGCATAGAAAACTAAGGGGTAAGTCCTTATTTATAGGGGAGAGGGAAAGCTTGAGTTTTATACTCCAGCCGATGTGGGACAACCTGTTTAGTCATCCAACCGGCGGTTGGACCTTCCAACTGGCGGTTGGACCTTCCAACCGGCGGTTGGATGGTGTTTGTAGAATACTCTTCCAACCGTTCCACCGCCTCAACCTTTCCTTAGTCCAACCACCGGTTAAAACTTCCAACCGACGGTTGGATCATGCTTCTTCAATTTTTTTAGTTTCTAATTAATATTCAAGTAACAAACTAATAATATTAATTCTAATTAATATTATCTCTCTTATTTATTTCTCTAACTGTTCAATGAGAGCGACCCAAAAAGGACTCCACTTTTAATGATATACTTACCAATTAGTTATGATATTGGACACTATTCCAACAGTAAGCGTATGACGCGAAACCTTGAATTTGTGGGTTGGAAGATGATGGGTTTTGTTGTAGTTGTGAGGATTGCCACTCGCCGGTGAACGATTTCCAAGTGGATTGTAAATGGTACGGGTTGTTCAGGTTGTTTTGGTTGTTCGTCATGATAAGAAAATGGGATGAATTATATAAAATTTTTGGAGAGTTTTTTGGAATGAAATGCATTGTTTGAAGGGTGGTTTGAAGTGTTAGAGATGTATTGTACTTAAAAGGAAATGTAAAAAGTTTAAAAAATATATATATTTTTTAAAAAAACTACCGTTAACGGCAATAGTTTTTTAAAAAGTTATTTTTTTATTTAAGTTGACTGTTGGAGCCCCAAAGGAAAAAAAAAAGAAAAACGTTGCTTTGAATGTCTTCAGGAAGAGGACGGTGCGAGCAAAAAGCCGCCAGGAACACCATCCCAGTGCGGCGGAACGCCATTCGACGGCCTTCTCGGCCAAGAACGGTGACAAAAATGAGCCCATACTGAGTGCTATCAACGACTAGTCTAGCTTCAAATATTGATGGTGCAGTTGTGAAATGTTCAAAATATACTGATAAAAATCTTTAATATAGTTGTGAAATGTGATTTTATATCTTTGATATTGAATTTGGAAATGAACATACAATAATGTGTGTCACTTTTGTATATATGGTATTAAATATCAACTTTGCACCTAAGTTAGAATAGTAATTAGTAATATGAGGAATGAACTTCAATAATTTGTAACTTTTAAGTTTTTTTATTACTAATAAATTTTATAATGGCTGATGTGATTTATACCGGTTTATGAAAATCGATCTCGATACATTTTTCACCTTTGCATTCAAATAAGTTTAAGTTGTACATAAAAATGGTCCTTACGCCACCTATAATTACTAATGTATCCGTTGGCGTTTAGATCATTGATTATCCAAAAATAACTTAAGAAAATGGTACTTTTATAAAACGTAAAATTATCTTGCTGAAAGGTGAAAAAATAATAATAATAAAGTATAGGCATTTTCATACATAGGTGTAAACTATAAGATCGATTATAGAATCTATTATAAGGAAAAAGAAAAGAAAAAGCTTAAGGTGAGTTTAGTTGTAAAAAATTTCAACAATTTTCTGTCTCTAAGTTATAAGAAATGAAAATAGTTTTAACACTCTAGAAAAATATTGAAATTTTTAAAAATGTGTTCAAATGTTATTGCATTTTTCATTTTTAAAAATTAGTTAAGATTAAAAGGCTTTGAAAAATTTTAAAAAAGTGGAGGGAATACCATAAAGGAAAAAAACTAGAAAAGTGCAAATCATATATTGTTTTATATCTCCTAATTGTAACATGAAAATGTGTTTTTTCCATTTTCTGAAAAACACAGATTTTGAACACATTTTCTAGTTTTTTTTTTTTTTTTTTTTTTTTTTTAAATGCAATTTTTTTCTACAGCTTAACACACTCTTAATTAAAAGAGCTTAATTTGGAGCTTGAACACAGTGTGTCACTTTTGTATATAAGGTATTAAATATCAACTTTGCACCTAAGTTAATTTTTCAAATAGTAATTAGTAATATGAGGAATGAATTTCAATTATTAGTAACTTTTAAGTTTTTTTTATTACTAATAAATTCTATAATGGTTCATGTGATTTATACCGATTTATGAAAATCGATCTCTATACAATTTTCACCTTGCATCCAAATAATGGGAAACTATTTAATTAACTCATTTTATTTATATATTATTTGGATAAAATATACAAACGTATTTCGTATCGTCTAAAACTAACCGTACGCTATAGAAACGTGCGAAATGCGCTCGACAAGCGAAATATACCCAAATTATATTTTTATAATTCACCATTAAGTATTTTGACAAAATACTTCGAGTAAAAATATTACGGTTACAGCGCGCGAATAAAACGTTTAAAAAACATTACATGAGTTAAACAAATGTACAATTACGCAACGAACGCGCAAATCGAGACCCGATAACATTTTAGTAACTTAAAATAAAGTATTTATAATAATACTTTGATTAAATGAATCGCGATTTAAAACGTTAACGAAAAACACGTATTAAAACGTATAACGATAATTAAACGTTTAAACGATCGGAGAAACGAACACCGCAGGGAGCGCGAATACAGTAGACTAAAATTTGGAGCCAACCACACATGGGTATGGCCCATGTGGGCTGGCCCCCTCTCTCCATCTCTTTCCCTCCTCTTTCTCTTTGACCAAACACATACACCACAGTTCATCATCACTTCACCACCTCCTTTTTCTCTCAAACTCTCTCTCCTCTCTCTAAATTTTCTGCTCTCTCTCTCTCTACAAAATAACCATCAAAACCTCCTAAAATCACTTGAAGACTAGAAGCAAAAACGATCACCACGCAAAGAGCTACACACCCATCTTGTAAGATTCCGACACTTTAAAAAACTCTTGTATTTTGTTTATTTTGTTTGTGTGTTGTAGATTTAACTTTGTAATGTCCAAATATGTGTTAAAAACTTGATTTCGAAACATTGTCAGAAAATATCGATTTTGGCCATTTTATAAAATCGACACCTAGAATGACTCTCGACACAAACCGATAATTTTTACAAAATCCACTAACTGTTTTAAGCATTGTGTAAAAGTTTCGGGTCAGAGGTCGTTTGACCACAAACCCGAGCCTTGGAATCCGATCAAACCTTTGTGTCGCACCAGGCCTGGAGCCTTTGCGACACAAAGCCCTATATCGCAGAACCATTACCTATGTCGCATATAGCGACACAAATGTTTATGTCGCAACACTTTCAGATGTCGCATATAACGACACAACACCTTATGTCGCATTAAATTGCGGATGTCGCACATAGCGACACAAAGACCTATGTTGCAGCCATGACCTGCGACACAACAACCTGTGTCGCACCCAGTGTCGCACAAATCAGAACCATCAAAACACATATTTTTACTAAGTGTCAACACTTGAAATTTTATCACTTAACAATACCCAAATTCAGATTTTAGATGCGTTTTTCACCAAAGCAATATAGTAGAATACTAATTTTCCAAGCTGACCTGGCAGCTCGACCCCAGCCAGGGGCTCTGCCCCTTGGACCCCGCCAGGGGCGCTACTCCCGGACCCCCGTCAGCCAGGACTCGAAAATACTTTTCACACTAAGCGTTGAACGCTTACTACCACAAAACCTTATACGATGTTACTCATACACGCTATACATATACTTTGATAAGCATACAATGAACATAATGATAATAATACTTTGAGAATTATTATTACAACCGTCACCAACGGGTCGTACATGTTTTCAAAAACACAAACAAACAATCAAACAAACCAATGTATTTGGACATAACTAGTTGGATGAACAACTAGCATAGGTGATCTTTTGAGATACCTACTCACGTATTAACCAACGCGCGTCTTGGACGCCCTCAGGTTACAGTCTTCGGACATCACTGCTTGGTTTAGCAGCAACGCACGTTTATCATATAAACGCATCAGATTCAGGTGAGTCTCATAGCCCCGCATTTTTACTGTTTTTACTCCCGTGGTGGGAATACATGCTCATAATTGTTTTACACGTGAACACAAGTACAAAACTCGTTATATTGACTGCATGAGTTGTTTTACTAATCATAAAGTCCTCCACCACATAGTTTGTTAATATGGATTTAGCGTGAATGTTAGTGTATGGTAACATATGGGATTGACAATCCCTGTTCGGGGTAGTCGCGCTACCTTGACTGTGATGTTAAACGGACATATTATCATTTGTTCACACGAGTGTAGATTAGGCACTCGCTCGGAGGCACCTCGCTTAGGTCCTTAAAGGCGGATCCTGACCCCTCAGTTAAGATCAAACTATGAATTCATAGCAGTAATATACACATTCATTTGATTATTTTCAAACACATTATTAAATCTTGTGGTTCATAGGAGTGTAGATTAGACACTCGCTCTGAGGCACCTCGCTTAGGTCCTTAAAGGCGGATCCTGACCCCTCAGTTAAGATCAAACTATGGATTCATGGCAGTAATATACACATTCATTTGATTATTTTCAAACACATTATTAAATCTTGTGGTTCATACATTATGTTTATCATTTACGCCTGTGAGCTCACCAGCTTTTAGCTGACCTTTTAACATGTATTCTCAGGTACACAACAGTAGTAGGATTACTCAGGATTTATATAGCTCGAGTCGCATGCAAACACGAACATCAAGAGATTTTTCTGCATTATTTAATTTTGTATAAGTAGTAATACCATAGAATCTTTCAGATCAGAATACCGAGCTTATGTAATCCTTATAACTATTGTAAACTTTTATTACAATCAATGTATTTTGTTAAAACGATGCATATAGAGTCGTTCACTTTATCTTATGTGCTTGTGATTATTGATTAGTAGCACCTCAAGTATGCTTCCACCAAACAATAAATTTGGAGGTGTTACACACAATATTTATACATAGGTGTAAACCATAAGATCGATTATAGAATCTACTATAAGGAAAAAGAAAAGAAAAATCTTAAGATGTGTTTAATTGTAAAAAAAAAAACCACAATTTTCTAAAAAATGAAAGTAGTTTTAATTCTCTTGAAAAATGTTGATAATTTAAAAGATGTGTTCAAATATTATTGCATTTTTCATTTTTAGAAATTAGTTAACATTAAAAGGTTTTGAATTTTTTTTAAAAAGTGGAGGGAATACCATAAAGGAAAAAACTAGAAAAGTGCAAATCATTGTTTTCTATCTCCTAGTTATAACATGAAAATGCATTTTTTTCATTTTTTGAAAAATACTGATTTTGAACACATTTTCTAGTTTTTCACTTTGTAATAATTTTTATTGAAAAGATGCTAATTTTTTCTTCAACTTAACACACCCTTAATTAAACAAGCTTAATTTCGAGCTTGAACATAATTTAAAGATCATTCAACAAACACATCCGAGTTCGAAATTCTAATATCGAACTCTATAAGTCTTCCATGAGCCTAATCAAACCTATCAATTATATACAATAATAAATTATATATATATATATATATATATATATATATATATATATATATATATAATATGTATTTAATATATAATTACTTTATACAAATGATTATATATACAAAATATTTATAGTAAATCTTATTACATATTATACATTTAAATACTTAACACAGAAAAACTAGTATATATATATATATATATATATATATATATATATATATATAATTGAATAAATAAATTTTTATAATAACGAGTGGAGTCCGAGCCGACCTCGAACTCGTAAAATATGAGTTGAGCTAAGCCGAGCCGAGCTCGAGCTACAACCCTTTGACTTCTAAACGAGCCGAGCTCGGTTTCGGCTCGTTTACACCCTAATTCTTCATATCACTGAAAATGGGTAGACGAACGAGACTTGGGGAGGGCGAGCTGAGCATTTTTCTCATATGCACACGACCATATCGGGTTACTTCGTGATAATTTTTGACCACTTTTCTATCCACCTCAAAATATTTTGGTTGTGAAATATTAAGATAGAAGGTTATCTGCAAAAAGCTACTCCCTCTATCCCAAAATAATTATCCACTATAAAAAACACGCAGTTTAATAAAGACACAATCATTACTGCTTTCTCGTTTTTCTTTTTGCAGAATGACAATTTTTTCCTTAAGCAATTAATTACTGATTTCTTTAAAGTTTGTAATAATAATTTGAGCAAGGATAAGATGGTAATCACGACCAAAACTTCATTTCTATTTTTGGAAGTGGACAATTTATTTGGGACGTTCAAAAAAGAAAAAGTGAACTATATTTTTGGGAAGGAGAGAGTAATTAATAAAGACGGAAAATTAATTAAACAGAGAAATAGGGATATTTTAAAATTGAGTGTCATCAATTTAAAAGAGAACACGTTTTTATATTACAACAAAACATTGTATAAAGACAAAACCAAAAAGAAACAATTACCCAATTCCAAAGAGGAAACAACCTATCTATATATATGTATGTTTATTTAGGTATATTGAGTTGTGTAATGGGCTATATATGTATAGGGGTGTTCATTCGGTTAATTCGATTTAAACCGTACCTAATAGATGAAATTGATCGGTTTTTGGTTTTCAAAAATTGAAACCGAACCGAACAAATAAAAAACCGAATCAAACCTAATTACTATTCCGTTTATTTAGTTTTTACTATTTGGTTTATGCTTTCATATATTAATAATATAAACAATCAAACAAAATCAAGAAACTTGATTATAAAACAAAACTATTAGCACGTTTCCTACGTTCGTGACAAAAGTATAATAATTTGCAAGACAAAGCTAAGGTATAGTTAAGAAATTTGTAATAAACGGTGAATAAAATTAATAATGGTATAAGTATACATGATATTCAGTGACTAACCTAATTAATTTGTACATATTTTAATAGTATTACCAAAATATATTACTATTCGGTTAATTTGAACTATTCGGTTTATACATTGGTAACCAAAACCAATCCAAAAACCAAAATAAATATTCGATTTTGAACCAAACCGATCCAAAAAACCAAATTATCCGAACCAAATAGTCCAATCCAAATTGTTCGATTGGACAATTCGGTTTATCCATATAGTGAACACCCCTGTATATGTAAATACTTATATAGTAGTAATATATTTTTTGCTTTCTCTAAAAAAATATATAAGCTTCAAATGGATCAATTAAATTTTTTTATAGGGTTTAGAGTTTAGGTTAGGGGTGACAAAAGAGCGAAATTAAATGAAGAAGAAATGAAATGAATATTAAATAGAATTAAGTATTGTAGTTAAAAATTTAAAATTATAATAATTAAAAGTAATGGAATATAACTAAAAAAGAATATACATAATGAACTGAAATAAAAAAAAAAACAAAAACAAAAGAAAACGCTAATCGTTCATGTTATTTACCATAAATTACACTCATGATCTTTTTAAAATGATATACCAAATTTCCCGATAATGTTTTGGGTCACATAATCATATTAAACAAACAACACTAATGATGGTCGTCGGCCTAAACGATAGTACAACATATCTAAAACACCCCAAAATTTAAGTCAAAATTATTATTATTATTATTATTATTATTATTATTATTATTATTATTATTATTATTATTATTATTATTTTATGTCTCATGACATTTTACAATCTATTTTATTAGTTATTATATTGTACCATAATATTTAGACTCAAGAATGGAATAATAAAAAATTTACAAAATACGCGATCGTGTATTCAAGCTACGTGATCGCGTGTTTGATGTAACGTAAAAAGTCATATTTTTACATACATATTTCAAAACAATCATTTATTTACCAAAAATCACCAAGGTAGTCCATTTTACAGGCGTTGTGATAAAAATCAATAAAAATGTTTAAATAACACACAAAACGAGGCAAATACATTCACCTTAAATATTCTCTTCTTGATTATCTTATGGAAATAGATCTTAATTCATATTTTATGATTCCATAGGAAATTACAAGATCGGAGATGAAAGAATCATGGAAAATGAATGAAGAACGAAGACGATAGAGTGCTTGGCGTACCACCGATCGTCATCCGGAATACGCAAAAGTTATACATCTCCAAATTTGGCAAAATTAGTTTCATTAGAAGCAACAGCGCAAGAATCAAGCAAATCGGGCTTAGAATGAAAAAGATACGGGCGAAACAAGCAAGGCACGACATGAACATAGGCTTAAAACCAATCACCCTCCTTAGGGCGGTATACAGAACCTTAAAGCCGTATACGGCCCTATAGGGCTGTTTGGTGCCTTTTAAGCCTTGGTAATTGGTACCTTGGGGCCAATTGACCCCCCTAGTGCTTGCTATCACCCGTTTGCGCTTTGTGGCTTGTTTCTTGTGCTTAAAGGGTGGTACCTCAACTTCATGCCTTCCCCTATAAATAGGAGGCCATTTCTCCTCATTCCACACACGTTCATTCTTCATTCTCTTCTCATTTCTCTCTCTCTAGTTTTGTAATAGTTTTAGGTAGTTTATCTCTCTAGTTTCTCTCTCTAGAGAACTAGAGAGGAATAAGTATTGGTTCGAGCCAGAGGAAATTTTTTAGCTTGGTAATTTAATTGTAATCAAGTTCAGAACGTTGTAATCCTCAGTATTACTCTACTAATCCGATATTACTATCTTTCTCTCTCTTACTGTTATAATGTTTGCATTGCTCGTTATTTCGGTATGATTTGTGATTGTTGCCATGATTATTACGTAGATTAATATGTGATTGTTGGAATGTAAATTTTAGGATTAGGGATGATGTTTGATTAATATTATATATGTTGGAAGTTGTTATGCTGCGTACATGTTTTAAGCTTATCCTGAATGTAAACTTAATTAATTACCCTTTCCGGTCTCTCACGTGACTGTTGACTTAGGATAGGATCTGATTAACCCTAACTACGAATATATAGTTATCTCTTGTATTGTATGAAATTGTGGGATCGCCGTAAAATGTCAGAATACTTGGTATAGCGTTGGAAATACCGCTGGTAGAGTACAAGTACGTGGAAGCCAAGGAAATGCCGACGGTCTATCTCACCGTGGATTACCTCGAAGTTACCCCTCCAGACACAGGTCTAGGTTTTGTCAAGCTGTCAAAATGTTGTAGTACACTGTTAAACTACCTATAAAGCTGTGTAAAGACTTATACGATCTTTAAGACACCATAGATATATCTAGGGTTAGAGTACTGTGGAAAATAAATGCACTATACACTGAACACATACCTAGGGATGAACGACCGATGGCAAAGGAGGGTCTAATTCATGACGGAAGTATTAGAACTTAATCAGATATAATATGAGTTTTGAAAAGAAAGCAAGGATGTCGGCTGTGTTCCCAGATGCTTAAACCCCTTAACTCTACTTAACCGATAGTTTAACTTACGTAGCATACAACCAGTATTATTCTGTTAAAATCAAATATACATAGGTGTTAAGAAAAGTCAGTAAATGTGGACTGTCGCCTTATTCCTGCACCACACTTAGAGGGTCAGTTGGTCTCTGAAAGAGACGGTGAGGAGGGTTTTAATAGTCTAAGCTTATCAGAATCACGATAACCTTGGGTTCAGTGACATATGCTTTTAGGGTTACACCTAGAACGTAGGATCCTAGTGTTTATACCGACCGTTTAGATGATTCTTAATTAGGATAATCTACAATCAATCATATACTGTCATCCCAAAACCCTAATATTGAAATTTCGACAATCACTCTCTACCTACTACTTATTATTTCATTTACTTTTCTGTCATTTACTTTCTGTCAGTAGTTTAAATAAAACCAAAATCTACCTACCTTGTTTAAAACACCATCATGTTGCGAACTTATCTTTGGTATATATAATTCTTTTCAATCATTTCCAATTTTGGACGACACTCGAGTTATACTTGCCACCTTACCCACAAGGTAGGTAGCACGGGTAATTTGAGCCCTGCATATATAAAATTTAAAACTTGACACACCTGTTCGTTCCCTCTGTTGCAGTCGGAGCGGCGACTCGGGGTGAAACCCGACCGACGGATAGGGGCATGATAGTGTTTTTGATAATAGTACGCGATCTTCCATTGGGTACGTGATCGCGTATTAACCTTTTGGAAAACTAGCAACTCATCTGATACCTACTGTCACCAAATATAACTAGGATACACGATCGCGTAAATTTACTCGATCGCGTGTCAATGATTTAATATGACGCGATCATGCCACACACAAGTACACGATCGCGTACATATGAATTTACAGCCCAACAATTGCAGGCATCAAATCCTTAATACCAAGTACCACATTTTAATTTCGTGTAAATCTTTTCCTGTTCATCATTTGATCACGAAAATTTACAAACATCTTTCTTACATGAATATAAAAACTTCTCAATTCATACTTTTTTTGTTTTCGCATTTTATCGAGATTTAGACTCCTAACCAAAATGAGGTCATTTTTGACCATTTTCCTTGACATCTAATTTCCAACCCAATGCCATTTAAACTTTAAACTTCTCACCATATTTTCAACTATACCAATTAACTTTATTACCATAACAACATTCAACCTATTATTACTTTAACTCGTTTTAGCATTCACACCAATTAGCGACCCATTTGGGCATCAAGATGATCCGTTTCGGTCTTTACCCATTTAAACACTATTATATTATATTTTTCACTCTAGTTGACTATTCATACTCAAACCAAACCTTTACCATTAGCACATATATTTTTAACTTTTAACCCACTATGTAAACAAACTAATCATATTACCATTTCGTTAACTATTAACATACGGTGTCAATTTCTCAAAATCGTCAATAAGTACATAACGACTCATTGACTTATTTTGACCTGTAACTGTAACTTCATAACATTACAACATATATGCTACACAACTAGTTTCATTTTCCAAAACATCATATGACAAAACATTGTTTTCTTAACTAAAAGGGGGTGGTATCACATGAGCATGATTAAGTAAGGGATTAATGCTTGTTAACACACTAACATGCTCCACCACTAACTTCCCATGTGTCTTTTGCCCACATCCCTTTGTGGTCCACTCGGCTCACCTAAAACATTAAAAACATAATAACGTAATCATATTGCTTAGTAAGTAATGGGCTATCATCATAATCATAACAACACATATTAAGGATCCTTAATACCATAACATGTCAATTCCTTAGAATTAACATCATCGAGCTAATGAAGTAAGCATCTCTCGGCTAAACATCAAGTTAATACTACTCATTATTCGGCTAAACATAAACGTCATCAAACTAGTGACAAGCTCATTACTTGGCTAACATTAAGCTATTGAGGTGATCACTACTTGGCTAAACATAGCATCATCCATCATTTACCTTGCAATAACCCAATATGATCATTGCAATACTTTCAACTCTTTTATCACCTATCACTTATAATTACATAACACATATTACTAACATAACAAATTTCTTACTATAACTTACTCATAGGTGTTAATGTTTACTAACACCATCATCTAACCCATAAGTTTCATACACCAATCTTCCAATCATATATTAATGGGTATTTGACTATTTCACTAATCATAATCATCACTTTTCATCAAAATACTATTTTATAACATTACATACATATACATAATCATTCAAATACCCACTAACATGAAATTATAGTTTCTTTAACAAAATTAATACAATTTAAACATATTACATAGCTCAATCAAGTGTATGAACCTTAATTCCTCTTATTACTCACTTACCCATTAATTTCATGAACTTAGGGTTTATACAATTAAATCCCTAACATCAAATTAAACAAGAACAAAGTAGGAATCATACCTCTAGAGCTATAATCTAATGGTTACAACTTCAATTTACGAAACCCTAGCTTTAATTTTGTGATTTTCTTCTTGTTTCTTATCCTTCAAAATCGCCACCTACATACAGTATGTGAGTTCTATCTATGTGTGATCTAATTTCAGTAGAATGTACAGGAAGGTAGTTTTAATATAATAACTTTCATTTTCACCTCTCATCTATACACTTAACATAAACAGTCCCTCTAACGAAATTTATTTAACATGTTAAGTCCCACTAGCTTATTTAATATATACTTCACATTTGCACATTGTACATATTTAATATAATATTTATTTATAACTTAAACTATTAAAATCACATTTTATATTGTTTTAGACGTACAAAATTAGGGGCGTTACAATATCTATCTATATCTATCTATAACATAAAATCAAATATACTTAAAGCAAAATAGTTTGGGGTAATCTGAACCATAAATTGGGTTTCATGATCCTACGACTAAAATTATTTTCTACATCAATTTTTGATTTTTTAAATAAAAGATGTACCCACAACTATTGAGAATTAACACTTTTAGTACTTTCTTCATTTTTTCAGTCCTTATAGTTTAAGTATCATGACGTTTTAACCAGTAATTTATAAATAAACCTTTAATATTATACAGATTTATCTATATTGATTGATAACATGTTTTATTTTTATCAAAAAGTATGACGTTAAAATTGATCGTCCCTATTGTCATACAACCTTAATATACGATGAATACGTTAAAGTCTTGATATAAACTGATGTCTTATCTTACATTTGACTATTTTAGCTTTCAAGTCAAAGACCATGTCTATTAATTCTTTATTTAATTTTATAAGTGTAAATTTTCATCAACATTAATATGTTTAATAGCGAACAACGTGAATATCTAATGTTCCACAATAAGTTACTTTACATCGATTAGTCTATTTCTTTTTACACATATAACATTTTCTACATTATGGTTTTTAGATTTAATTGTATCTTTAAAAAATCAAATGTATTAGCTCGGATTATCGCAGGTCAATAAACTAATAAGTTATTAAAAACACATGTACCATAGGTGTTAAAAAAATTAAAGGACGGCTCATGAAATTTCGGGTAAAACAATCTGTGATTTTTTTCTCTCTTTCTAATGAGGTTATTCAATTGTTGTACCATCAAATTCATGAATTTTAACATGGTATGTAAAATTTATCAATCAAAAGTTTGTGAATTTGAGTATTGAGAATGGAAAAGGATGAATTCAATGAACATCACAATAATTCAAATTGGCCAATGTTAGAAAATTTCAAACCAATTATTGCCAATTATAATCCATGCATCGAGTCATGTATTTATTATCGAGTCTGATCGTTACAAATGTTATATACTATTATATTCTACAACTTGTGTTTATTTTTAGTTGTACGAATTATTAGTTTTTTCACAAAGATTACATAGCAAAACGATATTCCGAATTAAACTCGGTTTTTTAATGAAGACTATTATAACATAAACTAAACAATTGTTTCCAAAACAAAATATTCTTTTAATTATATTTTAGATAAATTTTGTCCTTTATTGAATTTATGGAATAAATATATTTCAAATGAAACATATAATTATCTGCGTAGTAAGGTTCGAATGAGAGAACAAATAGGAATGTGTCATGTGTCACTAAATCATTTCCCCTCACGCTTTTATAAATTATGTATCTATTATATGGTAAGCTGAAAAATCACAAAAATTGTACCATAAAAATCAACATTTTACTCTCTTCTATTAGAGATATGACAAGGTATACATTCGAAAAACTTTTTTTTTCTGTTTTTGGTGGGTTTTAAAAACAACTAACACACGTGTTACCATCTGGTAACACATGTGATGCCAATGAGTAGCACATGTGTTACTAATCTTGTACAATTTGTAAAACACAAAAATTAAAAATTGTCATCGAAAGTATTTTTTGTGAGATAGCAAATCGAAGAGTAAAAAGTGTTGATTTTATGGTGCAATTTATATAATTTGTCGATTTATCGTTTGTGAAATATTTGTTTTTTAAAAATGTGAAAGAAAATGAGTTTTATGACACGTGGCATAGTCTTATCATTTCCTCCGTTGTCATCAAATTTTTCATTCTCATTTAAACTCACTCATTTAAGATATTTATTTATTTATGTTATTATTATCAATTTATTATATATTAATATAATTATTATTTATTATTATTACTACTAGTAGCTTAAGACCCGCAATTTCGTATGATGCATCATGGATATTTGTAATAATCGTACGTGATGATTAGTTAGGAATGTAAATGAATATATTGGTGTGTGCAAGGTATAGCCGATATGCACAATTTAAAACATACAATTAAATTCAATAACAAAAAAAAACGTTTTATTGAAGCTTAATTTTCTGGAAAGACATCGATATGTAAACGCTAAAATACATTTATTGTTATTACTTAGGACGAGCAATCCAAAAAGCGCTTAGTTCACAAACGCGGTAAAAGTAGTCGTTTATCACAAGAATGACACGTGCTAATTGTGTTGTTGTAAGTAGTTTAAGCAACTATTGTAATGTTGATTCCCGCAATATTTCAGCCTGATATTCAAATCCATATAAATTGAAAGTTGGGCTAAAAAAATAAAACTACATAACTATATTAAGTATACTTTTATGCATAAATATTAGTATTTCATCGGTTTATGATGTAGGTAAATAGTACGTTGATAAGAATGAATAAAATCTAAAAGTGGGTCCGAAGCATTAATTGTGATTTATATATATATATATATATAAATGTAAAAAAGGCAAAACTTTTTAAATCTTACTTATTATACCGCAAGACAAAGTTGATAGACTTCTTTTCTTTCACATTCTCCCTCTTAATCGTCATTCCATCATAAGTAAATAGTAAACCAACAACATCTATACGAAACAACGCACACAAAAGATAAGTGACATTTTTATTCAAACTATATCCATAAATATGAAAAATAAGACGTTTATTAACATAGGATGTATGTAAAAAATTTCCAAATGCAAGTTTCGTGGATACTTTCCATTCCAATATGTCATCAATAAAAAATCGGATTAATTGATTCCATCAACAACAGAATCAAATGCTTCAACCCTTCGGACCTTTGTTGTCCGGAAGAAGTTGATCTTGCAGTTGTGATCTACCAGCATATAGTTTGTATCATATGGTCCCAACCCAAAGTTGTACAATTCATAGTGGTTGCCTTCTTTGATAGCATCTTCAAAGTTGGGCATGAGTTGATTTTTAATGGACGTGCAAATCTCGTTTCCCTGACGTGTGAAAAAAAGAAAAAACGTCATATATATAGCATGAATATCAAATATCAAACAATAATATAACACAAAGGTATGAGAGATTAACAAAAAAAATTAAGAAGGTGCTACCTCAACATCCATGAGTATCAACTCGTGGCTAGCAATTTATTTCGGATTGTTCATGTAATTCTGAATCCACATAAGAAACACCTTGACACAAATCTTCGAGTAGTCTTTGCCTCATTGAAGAAGGTACAAAGGGGTATAAAAGTTATCAACATCGATTACCATTATAATTGATATTGAGTGAAAGTGTAACTTGATTGGGAATGATGAATGATTGAATGCAATGCTTAACATTGGTTGTGTATGTCACTGATAATATGATACATGGGATCTGAACATATAGTTAGGCAATGTGACCTTTTCAAAAGGATATGAACGGGGAGTCTAAAAAATTCGAATTTCTTCGCATAATGTTCAGAATGATTAACCGGTTTACTTTATGTATAAAAGTAGGATTGAATAAGGATAACATGTAAAACAAATAAGTTTTATCAGATTAGAGTAAGATATTGGATAAGGATAGAATATAACTAAAATTCCTACAATGTAGCCTAACATGTAAAACAAATAAGTTTTATATGATAATATAACTTGTAATCGTAACCTTAATCAATATATTAGTGCAAGTCTGCCATCCTAGAAAATTATTTTTAATATGTGGACCGCACTAAAGTCTTCAAGAAAAATACTCAATATTAAATTGCAAAGTAAAGCCTACTATTGAGGCATTTAATCAAACATGTAATATGCAATATATCAATATATCAAATACTCAATATTTACACACTGCAAAGTTCATATTAGGCTTAACAAAATAATAGGATCATAAATTTAAAACCGTATATATTAATACTTACTAACTAGCGATTCTGTAAATGCGGAGGTAATGGGAGTTACAAACTGTACATCATCTATCTTCAACTTCATTCCTGTTATGTATTTGATGCGACTTTGTAAATCAAATCCAAAGACTTCATTCCTTTTATGTATTTAAAGTGAATCTGTTAATCGAATCAATAGATTAAGATTATGGTGATACCAATGCATTTGCCAGTCACGATTTCTTGTTATGTATTTGATGCGTTTGTGCAAATCTAATCAACGCATTTGCGAGTCACAAGTTGCGACATTTCATTTTTATTTTATTATTTTTTTTGTTAATTGTTTTCACTTTTAAATTATTTTTTTGAAATTGAAATTTGAATTTGAAATTAGATTATTAAACTTAATTTAATAAAATCAAATCCAAACAATAAATTAGAAGGGGTATTAATGTCTTTTTAGGTAGATAATTATGATGTCAGCAAATGAACGAACGGATTGATCTTCATGTTGACTTTCTAATCAGGATTTCTCTATTCAAAATTTAGTCAAAGACATTAAATATTTTATACTTTCTTATTATAAATAGAGTAGAGTAGAAGAGTAGATTAGACCCTCACTATGGTGAACACCAACTGACGCATCAGTCGGTGCCACATCAGCGTCACATCAGTTTTTTTCAAAACTGACACAAACTGATGCTTCACTGCCTACAGTGAACATCACTTTAGTTTTTTCTAGACCCACATTTACCAATATACATTTAATTCTATACACAAAACAAATAAAAAATAAAAAAAATTGACGCTGTGGAAATCACTTCGGTTTGGCGACGGAACCCTCAGCCGATGTAAACTGATGTTTTGGTGCCTATGGTGTCAGTCAACTGATGGAAAGTGATGCTCCTCACTGACGCACCTGTTGGTGCATTTAGTGTGTCATTCAGTTGGTCTATCAAGTTGTAAGTGTCGTTAGTTAATTGTAATAGAAAAATCATCTTTGTACTTAGCGACACTTAAGTTTAGTAGTAGGAGACACTTGCCTTAGTGACGCATAGCGACACTTAGGTAAGTGACGCATGAAAGCAGCCACATGCGTCACTAGTCAAGTGTCGCATGTCTGCCAGTTTTAGTTTATTATAAATACAAACCTACGGGTGTCAGGCTAGGGTTGACAAAATCCTAGCACCATTTGTCGAAATTGCATCTCTGTAATTGTCACACCCCGCCAAACGGTAATTACAGTTAGTGAGAGTAGTTTACGGAAGCTTAGTGACGTGGCGAGGCTGCGAACAGTAATACAACCGATAGATACATACATCCAGAGCATATGGTTATTGCAGAACGAAATAGATTAAGATGCCATTAATTATCAAGTTTTACAAAAGGGTTACAACTTAAAAAGTTGCAACAGTAGTAGTAGTAGCGTTTGAAATAATATATCATATAAATACATAATTTCAAAAGTAGATTTCATAGGTATGACCGCAGTGATTGCAGTTATACGAAGGAAATCCAGGTGTCCCAAAAGTAGTGGCATCCTAACAAGTCTAGGGTTATCCGTCCTGATATGCATGCAGATCTTACTTACGTTGCTAATTCCCTGAAAAACATAGAGAAATCGTCAACAAAATTGTTGAGTGAATTCACACGGGTTATTTAACTAAAAATAACATTTCCAAATCAGTTATAGTTGTCGTAGGAAACACGGGTTATTTAACTAAAAATAACATTTCCAAATAAGTTATAGTTGTCGTAGGAAACACAAGTTATTTAACTAAAAATAACATTACCAAATCAGTTATAGTTGTCGTATGAAACACAGGTTATTTAACTAAAAATAACATTTCCAAATTAGTTATAGTTATCGTAGGAAACACAGGTTATTTAACTAAAAATAACATTTCCAAATCAGTTATAGTTGTCGCAGGAAACACAGGTTATTCCAATCAAGAAATAAAATTTCCTAAATAGTTGCTAGTAGGAAACACATGTCAATATAACTAAAGATCAACATTTCCAAAGTAGTTATCGTAGGAAAAATCATTTCCTAAGTAATAGTTTTGTGGGGAGTACTTAGACGGTGATACCTCGAGAGGTGAGCTAAACCTGTCGAGTAAAAGTCACGCGACCTAACCCTATAACCAAACCATGACCCGCTGTAGTTGTTTGCCAAATAGGACATGTAAGTATACGCTCCAAAACTGTAGGAGGGTCATCACGGTAATAGTACTATCCGTATACTCAGTGGCTAGAGTCACCTAGCTAATGGTTATAGTCTGTAGCCATAAGGTCTTTTATGCACTACATTGTTAGCCTAGGTCCGTACTAGGATTCGTTGTCTAATTCCCCAAAATAGTATGAAAACAGCTTTTCAATAATAGTTATTCAAATCATCGTATGAAATATCCTTTCATAAACAGTTTAAGTAAATACAAACAGTATTTAAATCAGTCATCATATGAAATCTCATTTCATAAGCAGTTTAAGTGAATACATCATGTATTTATATCGGTTATCGCATGCAATAATACATACGATTGCTATGTTTTTCACCCCAGGTTTTAAAACATTAAAATAGTGAAAAAGGGGCTGTGAACTCACAGTATGAGCGATGGATGTGAGAGCTAGCGAGTGGTAGTGATGTCGCCCGAAATACAGTCAACCTATACACAATTACGTATTAACAATAAGTACGTTGATTACTTATGTTAATGATTTATTTGTTTGAAGAAATTATCAATTTCTTAAGTTTGTACAAGTCGTTGGCGATTTGTGTTGAAAATAATTAATATTTTCCAAGTTTATGTTCGTTGTTGAATCGTTCGAATTGCGTAAGCATACATACATACATATATATATATACATACTTATTATATGAATATATATATTCGTCGTTGTCGTGTGTATATATACATATAGTTCATTCAATATATCTATATATACATAAGTGTCATTTTAGTTTCCAAATCACAAGTCTCACTTGTTACAATGTAATTCTCATTTCGTCCCAATATATATGTATACCAATAAGTTTGTCTAATGTCCGTAGGTATATATGTTATCGTTATGAGATCGTTGTGTAATCGTTAAAGGTTTGTACCATTTAAACTTAGAAAGATCAATCACTGTTTTGAGTATCGGATCCGCCGGATCAGATTATGATCCGCCGGATCTTTGATACGTTTTTGTGATCCACCAGATCAAACCACAAAAGGTCGGATCATGTAAAAAATGTGAGGATCCGCCAGGTCAAAACGTGATCCGCCGGATCAAGTGTATTTTTACGCGTATTTTTGTTTTGAATTTGAGATCCTAGGGATCAACAAGTGATCCGCCATATCAATCTAGTAATCCGCCGGATCACTTATGTGATCCGCCGGATTTGAGTGATTTTCATGTGTATTTTCGTCGTTTTTAACCATGATCCGCCAGACCACCTATGTGATCCGCCGGATCACCCACTTTTACAGGCTCAGACCGCAACAGAGTAAACATAAACTCGTTTCGTTTTGGTTCCAATCTTTTGTCTCAAGGTTTCAATCATTTGTAACAACACGTATTAACCTTTTATCAACTTAGTAACGCATCAAAATGAGTTTGTACTCCAAATTTTTGAGTTTATAGTTTGGTTTCTAAAAATTATTTTTCAAGAAAAAGTAATCAATCAATCATAAAATTCTTAAGTTATGAACATCATTTATGTTGTTATTATATCATATATACAACGAATTTAAGTAAGGATTCAAAGATAGAAAGTTCCTCATAATGGTAATTTTGATGGTGATGCTGAGAGATGATGATGATGATGATAGAACGATGATGATGATGATAATAATAAGGTTGTTGTGACGTTGTAGTTGATGATTTTGATAATGGAAGTAGTGAAGAGGGTGGTGAATAAGCAAGAACTAGTCTCTGCTTTTGGTTCCACTTCCTTCCTGCTGCTCTACTTCCTCTGATGATCAAGAACAAACACAGTGCCCTCCAATTATTTGAGTTTGGTGTGGGTGTTTGAGTACAGAGATTGAGAGGGAATGGGAGTTTATATAAAATATAGAAACCATATGGTGAGATCACAGTAGTTGGTCTCACCAATAATTTGGTTTAGGTCAGTATTTTAGCCCGTTAATTTCGGGTACGAGTCCAATTGTGTACCCATTTACATTTACTATATGTAAATATACTTTGAGGTATTTCTCCAATTACTTTATAACGGATAATAAAAATAAATTTTTTATTATTTTTGATTGTTAGGTACGTTTTGTAATTATTTTTGTTCGCACAGGACACGTTTTAAATAAAACGTATAATTGTTTTCGTCTCATTTTTGTTTCAACAGTTCACGTAGTATTTTCAAATAAAAATTCTTAAAAATATATTTGAGTTCATTCTGAACTTTTGTATCACCAACGATTGTGTTTGTTTTGTCGTATTTCGTATCGTTTAATTTATAATTATAATAAATTACAAATTTTCGATATACTTTTGTTGAGCAGTCGTGGGCTCGCTAGACTTATCTCATATCATTATTTTAGTTTGTTTTTCAGCAGAGAATTAGCGTAAGAAATGCATGTAATTAAGTATAATTATTTACCTAATTTGGATGAGTGTCACAGTAATCAAGCTAATAGGTTACGTTCATCAATACAAATTCATATTATCAATATATACGTGTTTCGGTCTGTGTTTACATTTGTTTAGTGTGATTGTTTATTTCCGTCATTCAATCTCTGTCATCAATCACTTAGATCCACAGCTAAGGGCACTCACAACTGGTATCAGAGCCTCAAGGTGGTTTGATTGACGAATTGATCACGTATTTGCTTGTTTTCGGTTTGCTTTGTGAAGAGAATCAAGAATAATCGAGTTATTTGGATCAATTGGGTGCTATTTAGACGTTTTGAATCAATATTTACAGGTTTCGTTCGATTGGGATCCAAGAATTTTCGTTAGGTTTACGAAAATTCGATTTTTAGGGTTTTTAGGACTTCTCAGCCATTTTTGCGTCACTTCGAGCGACACTTTGTAAGTTCCAATTAGGGTTTTGCCGACACTCAAGTGCGTCACTTTGTGCGTCACTTAGAGCGTCACTTTGTGGTATACGACACTTGTTTCTAGTGTCGTCTTTTCTAACCTACCGACATTCACGTGCGTCACTTAAGCACGTCACTTGTTACGTGTCACTTCCACTAGTGACGCCTGTTACTCTTCTGCGTCACTCAAGCGCGACACTTGAGTGCGTCACTTAATTAATTGACCGACACTAAACTCTAGTGTCGTCATACGTCACTTACTAGCGTCACTTACTGAGTGTCGCTAGTCCTTGCGACACTTCTGTGCGTCACTTACTAAGTGACACCTTAGTTACTAATCAGCTTTCTAATTTTGTTTTAAGCTTATTTTTCAGGTTTTTCTTCAATGGTTGCTGATAAAGAGGGTATTAGGGGAATTAGAGAGATGATTAAACAGAATCATGATGTTGGTTCTAGCAGTAAACCTCCTTTGTTTACCGCGGATATGGATTATGCTTACGGGCGTGATAGATTTGAACAATATGTAGATTTTCACTGTCTAGAGCTTTGAGGTCCATTTAGAGAAAGATATGAGGCTCCAGTTGCTGAAGGAAATTATTGTGGTATTCCTCCGGCCAAGACGTATAAAGCTATGACACATGAGGAAAGAAAGGAGTATGACATCGAGAGAAAGGCTCATTCTGCTATTTGTATGTGCCTAACTAAGGATGTTTTATGACTTTTCAAAACTCATGACATCACCTACGATCTGTGGAAGGCCATTGAAACACGATGTGGAGGAAATGAAAAGTATAAGGAGGCCAAACTAGAATTAATCAAGAAACAATATGACCTATTTGATATTCTCCCTAATGAAACTGCATCTGGGCTATTCACAAGGTACTCATAGTTGGTTAGTGAGTTAACCGAGGGAGGTTACAATTTCCCTCAGATTGAGGTGAATAAGAAGCTGTTAGATGTGTTGCCCAGTACTTGGGATGTAAAAGTGCAATTTCTTAAGGAAAACCAAGAGTTAGCCAGAATGAACTTGGATGAGTTGATTGGTGTTCTTCAAGCTCACGCAATGGAGTTGAAGAAAAAGGAGTGTAAGTCGGGTGGGTTTGTTCAAGACCCGGCACTATATGGAGGAAAGATAAATACGGGAAAGGCATATGGTGGAATGGCTTTCATTTCTGATACTAGTCCACCATCTCATTCCACTGGTGCTCATCATCTAGTCTATGCTTCTGGACCTTCACTAGGTTCACAACAACAAGTTAAGATTTCTCCAGCTATTGAAGAACAAGTTGCCATCTATACAGCTTTTCTGAGCTCTTACAAGGATTTGGTTTCTCAACCAAATACCACATTGGAACTTGCAAAAGAAGACTACGCTCAACTGGATGATGATGATCTTGAGAAAATGGATTTGAACTGGAATATCGCCATGATTGCAAGAAGAGTGCAAAAATTCTTGCAAAGGACTGGACGTAAGAGTTTGGAAGGAAATGGTAAATCCAGCTTTGGGTTCAACAAGAGCAAGGTCAGGTTCTACAACTGTCAAAATTTGGGACATTTTGCAAGGGAATGCAAGAAACCCAAAATTCCTCCACCGGGTCTTACAAAGCCTGATGCTCTTTAAGCTCAAGGAAAGGAGGAAGTGAAGTTGGCGACAGTTGATGCTTTGGTTATCTTTGAGCCTACAAATACGGATTGGAGTGTGCAAGCTGAGAAGTATCAACAGTGTCTCATGGGTCACATTATTAATGAGGTACAAAATGAACCTGATGAACCTCTAAACTATATTTCATGCATTAATTTGACTGAATCTTTGAAGGGTTTTCAAAAGGACAACTTTGATTTATGAGAAAAGGTTGTGAAACTTAATGAGTCTAATAAATATTTAAAAGCAAATGAACATTTATATGATAAGCAAATTGAGGCTCATAAGTTGGATACTCAAACATATAAAGCAAAAGTTTTTAGTCAACAAGATGCTATTAACAACTATCTCGCTAAAATTGAATTGTTGAATAAAGAACTTTCTGATTTAAAAATTGAGTACGATAACTATAAGAACAAAATCTTAGGTTCATCTTCAGCAATAGTTGTCTTTAATGAAATTATTAACAAGCAAAGGACAAGTGACAAAAGTAAGACAGGACTCGGTTATAGTATAGTCCCACCTCCTATTGAATACTGTCCTATGCCTGTTAAGGAAGGTACTGAAGAGATTCCAGTTGATTATGCATTGTTATATGGTATTAAAGCCAAGGAATCTAAGCAAAACAAACAGGCAAAGGAGAAAACCAAGAGGCCAGAGTATTGAAACGCCCTGAAAATCTAATTTTTTTTTTACCTTCAATTAGGACTCCTCGATCCTAAATTTTCTTAGAATTCATTTTATATTTATCACATATTAAATTTTGAACTAAAAACTGATTTTCTGATTTTGTACATACTCACGCGATCCAAATTTTTGAGCTGGGATCGCGTATCTAAGCACAAAACTTTCTGTTCACAAATTGCACTGACTCACGCAATCCAGAAAATTTTCTGGGATCGCGTAGCCATGCCTATTTTGGAAGTCAGCAAAAGTCAACTTTTTAGCCAATTTCAAACACGCATAACTTTTTACTCGTTATGAATTAGGAACTGAAATTTTGCACACACCTTCCCTATAACCATATAAACCTTTTCTCAATTCCACTTTTTCAAGTTTTACATTTTTCTAGGATTTGACCCGTAGACGGGTTTTCGGCTAAATTAGACCAAAAATCTCAACATATCAATTCCCAAACCATTATTTATGAAATATTGAGCTTTTGACCTCATAACGCATATACTAAAACAAAGTTGTGAAGCTATTTCCCACTCTCTTAACCTTCCTCTAACTCAATTTGAACCGTGTGTGCTTTTAAAGACCCATTTTGACCCTTTTTGACCCGCTGACTTTAAAGGGCTAATTTAACCCATTCAATAGTTGACTAATAGGACATTTGACTTCCTTACAACCTTTCAATATATATACATAACCAAAATGGCAAGTATACTATAACTTGCCCTTTTACACTTTCTACAACATTTTTATCCATTACATATCATGATCTACTACTAAACCATACAATTACTTATCTTTGCTTATACCTTTGCAACATGTCAAAACATTGTTTAAAAAGGCTTTCAAGGGATACAAAACGACAATTAAAAGAGATGAGCTTGTGTAACTTACAACAAGTTTGCAATTCCACTTCTAGTCTTTACTAGCTTCCTTTCCCTTCCCACTTCCACTTGTACCTACAACATAAACTAAACTAATTAAGCACTTTGCTTAGTGAGTATATGTATAACTAATCAAATATGCAATAAAACATATAATAAACAAGGAATTTAGATTACTTCCCTTTTTCTCTTTCAATTCTCTATTCGCAAATTCTAATCAAATGTGCACATTTCAAATCATTCAATTAGCTAATCTTGATTAGCTAGTCTACTCATACCATTAGCTAGCATAACTAGCTACTAATCAAGAACATAACTAACCTTGGTTAGTTATTCTAATCACTTTATGGCTAAAAATCATTAACCATTCTAATCACATGTATTCAACATATTCAAATTCTAATAACAACTAATCATTCCACATACTCACCTAGACTTGTTGAACAACTTGTAACAAGATGATCAAACGATGATTACTCTTCTTTAACACCTAATACACATACATATAACACATATATCAATTACTAATCATACTTTTAACTACTAATCATCTAATTCCCTTCTCCCCCACTAGTTACATACTATCTTTACCTTACTAGGTTAACTAATTTCATTCTAACAATCAAAATCATAGCTTTAACATGTGATTAACTATTTTCTTGAGGTTACTAGCATCAACTCACACTTTAACACTTGTATTTTAACTAATTTACATGGTTCATAAGAAACCTCATGAACCCTAATCATAATCTTTCACTTTCACTATAAAATTGAGTTTCTAATCATCATTTATAAACTAAACTAACACTAGTTAATCAATTACAAACCCTAATTTCGGATTAATTCATATCAATTAGCTAAAAACCTTAAAAACCCAAATTCTAGGGTTCTTAAAGAAAAGAAACAACTTACAAAGATCAAAAGATGATGGAGGATGATGTTTTTGATGATTTGAAGCTTGGATTTAGGATTAAAACTGATTTCTTGCTTGATTCTAGTCTCCTGCGATTTTTCTTCTGTTTCTAATTTAGGTTCTGAGTTTGTTTGTGAAGTTACTGGAACAAGACACGTAACAGTGTCTAATTCTTTTAATTCTCGATACTACACAGTCTGGAACTGAACATCTATTTACGTTTTCTACTATATCTTATTATTAAATGATCTATAATTAAAAAGATGTATATATTATTGTACACTAAATAATACCTTAAAAACTAGGATGTTACAAGTATCCCTTGCCTAAGTTTGTTAAGACTGAAAGTGTGTCTCCAGTTTGTGTTGAGGAGATTATTGAGATTGAGGATATTACCGATCAGGAGTATCCTAAGGTTGAGAAAGTTGAAGTCCAATCTGAAAAGGTGACTTTAACAGAGGAACCTGCCCCTAAAGTACAAACTGATAAGGGCAAGAAAAAGGTTTTAAATGAGAAACCTCAAACTTTACAGACACCTGTAAAGATTTTGAAACGCAATTTAACTGTTAATAATGAAAAAGTTTCTTGTAATAAACCTTCAACTTCAACTTCAACTGATCAACCGAGGCAAGCATCTTCTAAAACATGTACACAATGTGCATGTTCTAAAAATGCTTCGTCACCTCCGTAGGAAAATCCTCAGCCTCAACCTTTTGTTGATATCCGTTCCTGTTTCTACTGCAAGAAACAGGGACATTTAATTCGTGATTTTCCAAAGCTTTCTCATCAGCTCTATGGGAGAGATATGCCTAGAACATCCTTTTATCGAAATTCGTTTTCAAATTTCCCACCTAGGCGTTATTCCAACTCTCCCAAACCTGTTGAGAAGCAAAGAAATGTTGACCAAAAAGCGTTGCCAAAACAAAAACTTGACATATCCCTCAAGCCATCTTCCAAACCATCCAAAGTTTGAAAAGAAAAGAGCATTTAATTGACTCTTCTGTCGTCAACAATAACACATCAAATGAAAATTCTGGTGAAAAATAAAATTCTGACTGATGTGCTTATTGTTGATGACCTTGGTAGACCTAAGTCTGTAAAGGCTTGGGTCACCATTTCTCACTAATCTCCTTACTTTTATGTGTTGCAGCAGTCTGAACGTGTTAAAGATAGTGAATGGTATATGGACAATGGCTGCTCGCGACACATGACTGGCGATGTGTCTCTTCTGACGGATATTAAACCATGCGCTGGAGGACATGTTGCCTTTGTAGGAGATACTGGAGGAACAATTACGGGTAGAGGAACGCTAACCAATGGGAAAGTTAGCTTTGAAAATGTGAACTATGTGCCTCAACTCAATCACAACTTGCTGAGTGTTTCACAAGTGTGTGATAAGGATTTTACCACCGCATTCACAAAAACTGAATGTATGATTTTGAAGCCGGGTTATGTTATTCCTGAGGAATGGGTGCTTATGCGAGCACCGAGGAAAAATGATACTTATATGATGAATATGCTAACAGTGGAGACGACAAGCGAATATACTTGTCTCCTTTTAAAAGCTTCGGAAAAAGAATCACTTCTTTGGCATAGACGGATGGGACATATTCATTTTTGCAAAATGAATTTTCTTATTACTAACAATTTAGTAAATGGAGTTCCAAAACAGTCTTTTTCTTTAAAAGATGACTGTATTTCTTGCCACAAGGGCAAACTCCACAAAAAGTCTCATAAGTCTAAGACAGTGAATTCTATTGCTGCACCACTGGAACTTTTGCACATGGACCTTTTGGTCCCATTTCTACAAAGAGTATTGGTGGCAGATCATATTGCTTGGTAGTTACTGATGACTACTCAAGATTTTCGTGGGTTTACTTTCTAGCTTCAAATGGGGAGACAGCAGATATTTTGGTATACTTGTTGGATAACTTGGCAAATTTGTGCAACTTAAATGTGAAGAGACTGCGCAGTGATAATGGAACCGAATTCAATAACTCAACTTTCCAGTTATATTGTGCTTCGAAAGGGATTAATCATTAGTTCAGTGCTCCAAGAACTCCTCAACAGAATAGAGTTGCAGAACGTAAGAATAGGACCATCATCGAGACAGCTCGGACTATGTTAGCTGATTCAAAGTTACCTATCATATTCTTGGCCGAGGCAGTTAGCATTGCTTGTTATGTTCTGAATCATGATTACAAAAGATAAAGTCTCAAAGTTTGGTGAGAAAGCTGTTGAAGGGATTTTCCTTGGCTATTCGGTTAATTCTCCGAATAAAAGAGTTTACATCAAATCAACACACCAAGTAGAGGAGCATTTTGAGGTCAAATGTTTGCGTTATACGGATCCTCCTCAAGGAACAGGTCCGGATTGGTTTTTTAATTATGCGGATGTCTTTAACTCTTTCAACATACCAGAAGAAGATGAAGAGGAAGAGTTGGTCACCCTGCTTCACGGAATCAGCATTTCTCAAGAAACACCTGATCCTTTCTTTAAACCATCCGACCCAAACCCCGAACCGACATCCAACCAAACATCTGCCTCGACACCCACTACAACACCCACTCCATCACCTAGTCCAACTGTACCATCTCCTACTACCTCATTATCAGATGTTTGTTCTACTTCAGGAATGATCAATGCAAAAAATCTTCCTGATGATCCAAACATGTCTCCTTTAGAGGAAGAAGAAGAAGAAATTGTCCATTCTCATTTCTTTACTCATGAAGGAGAAGATGAGGCCCCACAAGAACCCTTGTTTAATGAAAATTCTACTATTCCTGAGTCTACAGATGTCCCTCCAACTGAGCGTGATTTGAACAACTTGGAGTTGGTCCTTGCACCGGATGCAATTCCAGTGACTCGTGTACATAAGGATCATCCCATTGGAAAACATTATTGGTGATCCTCATGCTTCGGTTCAAACACGACAACAAGTGAAACAGTCTCAAACTCAGCAACTGTTAACTCTTGTTGCTCAGCTAAATTCATGTCATCTATCTCAAGTTGAACCGAAGAAGGTTGATGAGGCCTTAAAAGATCCATCCTGGGTTGAGGCCATGCAAGAGGAACTACAGAAATTTAAGAAACTACACGTTTGGGAAGTAGTTCCGTTACCCAAAGGTGCCCACTTGACTGGCACTCGTTGGGTATATCGAAATAAGATGGGTGATCAGGGCATTGTGGTTCGAAACAAAACCCGTTTGGTAGTTCAAGGCTTCAGTCAGATTGAGAGTTTGGATTATGATGAAGTATTCGCTCATGTTGCTCGACTGGAGTCAGTTCGCATCTTCTTAGCATACGCCTCCTACAAAGGATTTCGCGTCAATCAACTTGATGTTAAAAATGTCTTTCTGTATGGGCAAGTGGATACGGAAGTGTATATTAAGCAGCCTCCAGGATTTGAAGACCCTGTGCATCCAGAATACGTCTGCAAATTGAACAAGGCGTTGTATGGTCTTCATCAAGCTCCAAGGCTTTGGTATGAGCGGCTTACTACTCATTTGATGAAACATGGTTTTGTTAGGGGCAACATTGATAGTACTCTGTTCATCCATAGAGAACAGTCTGGGGATAGAGAAGTAATGTTACTCGTGCAGGTTTACGTGGATGACATCATTTTAGGTTCTACAAACAAGGCAATGTGCAAGAACTTCGAGCAAATCATGAAGTCTGAGTTTGAGATGAGTGGGATGGGGGAGCTCAAATTCTTTTTAGGTGTACAAGTTGAGCAGTCTGCCAAAGGTATCTATATTCATCAGTCAAATAATGTCAATGACATGTTGACTAGGTATGACTTGCTCAATTGTAAAACCTATGGGACTCCCATCGAGATTAATCACAATCTTCGACTTGCTGAGGATGAAGAAGATTGCAAAGAAAAGGACTATCGTTCTATGATAGGTTCTCTTATGTACTTGACTGCCTCTTGACCGGATATCGTGTTCGCTGTATCCATCTGCTCACGCTATCAAGCTAAGCCCAAGGTGTCTCATATGAAGGCAGTGAAGAGAATTTTTGGTTATCTCAAACATAGACCTAATTTTGGTCTATGGTATCCGAATGAGAAAATATTCGCTATTACTGCCTATTCGGATTCTGATCATGGTGGCTGCAGCATAGACAAGAAGTCCACAACTGGTAGATGCCAATTTCTAGGATCATGTTTGGTCTCGTTGCAGTGCAAGAAGCAGACTACAGTTTCTCTTTCAACAGCAGAGGCTGAGTACGTTGCTACTACTAGTTGTTGTTCTTAGGTTCTGTGGATTTAGCATCAACTGCGTGATTACAGGTTACTTCTTACTATGACTCCTATTCATATAGATAACACTGCTGCCAAATCTATCACACGCAATCCCGTACAACACTCTAAGACTAAACACATAGAACTTAGGTTCCACTTTATACGGGATTTTTATGAAAAACACCTGATAGACCTTGTCCAAATAGACACCCTTAAGCAAAACGCAGACCTTTTCACCAAAGCTTTTTCGCGTACTCGATTTGATGAACTAATCAATATGATTGGTTTAAGGTTCTTCGTGACTAAAAAGTAACTTATAACTTGGAATGTAAATTTATCTGCTTTAATGTGTGTTAAAAAAATTTGGCAACAACCACTCTTTATACTCTTTAGTATCAAAGAAATGCACGATTGCTACATTTTTAAAATAGACATTGAGTTGTGTCTGTAAACAACTTGGGATATGATAGTACATTGGGTGACATGCACAAAATGGAATCTTAAGGTTTATCTTGGATGTGTCAGTAGGTTTATCTGACATGTTAAACACAGTTTTTATAAACATTGTCTTCATCATACAATATATTAGTAGGCATGTTACACAAAACTCTTTGAGTCCTTTTAAGAAGCCTAATATATACTTGTTTATTTCAAGTGGTATAACACCGTTAGATGTATGAAAAAGGTCTTAATATCTTACTTATGCTAGATATGTTTTTGTGGAAGAAGCTTATTTGATATCATTTGGGGGTATATATTGACTGTTTCCTCTGTTATACGTAAGTATAGACCTGGTTTCTGTTAATATATACTTAAAAATTAAGCAAACACAAGTCAAAGTACTTGAAAACTATTTAAAAATTAAGATACCTAACGCGGTTGCCTAAATGGTTTGACCAAGTCTGGTTTTGCTTAAACCTGAATCAAGCTATGTCACTCTGTTGTACGTAAGTACAGACTTGTCACCGCTGACTTGATTCTTAAAATTGATTTTCTTATATCCTTTCTGTAAATGGAAGCATGGTCTATGTCTTAAGTTAAGATGTATATCTATGGTGGGGACCACAGCGAAATATACATACGAATAATAATAAAATTAGCTCCTAGATGTGAGTGTAACATGTTTAAGAGGACAAATATACTGATAATCATTTTGAAATAATTTTTATAAAAGGTGTTTTTAGCATGTCAAGTAAATTTAAAGTGGACAAATATACTGATGATCGAAATAACACTTACTATTCCTAATAATTGCATGTTATTCGGATATGATCCCTAACCAGACTCAATCAACTCCGTAACCAAAAAGTGTGTTAATTTTGTATTTGTAATTTTGCGTTAATTATATGTTAATTTATCTTATTTAGTTTTATTTTGTGTTATATCCAAGTTACAGTTACCTTCAAATATGAGTACCAAAATCAAAACGCAAAAGATCAAAAAGTATCTCAAATTTTTTCCTAAATGACATTATGCGTCACTTCGTAAGTGACGCCCCCAGTGACGCTTCAAGTGACGCTATAAGTGTCGGGTTGAGTGACGCGTAATAGGGTTTTCATATAAATACCCCTTCACACGACACTCCATCTCATCACTTTCACTATTACTCTAGCGTCACTTCCACTGACATACCGTCACTTCGTTTGTCTCTGCGTCACTTCGACTGGAAATATTTTCTCGATCTTTTATTGATTTTGAAGCTTTGTTAGTGCAATCGGCCAGTAGATTATTGTTCTCCATATTCATACGCATCTATTGATACCATTTTTAACCCTTATCATTGTATATATTATGTTTAATCTCTAATGAGGGTTCCGGGTTTAGGGTTTTCGTTTTAATCGAGAGATTGGATTCGATTAAATGATTTTACAGATTACTTTTGGGTGTGTTTTGATTGGATTGATATTGCGCATCTGTTGGTTCCCTCATTTTCCAAAACCCCCAATTTTAATTCGTTGTGATTTCTGGGCATGAACAGTGACGCAATGATCTTCATCGTTGCGTCACTTCATGCGTCACTTCCTGTAAGTGACGCTATTTGGTAATTTAGAAACCTTACCGTCACTTATACCGTCACTCATATAAGTGACGTGTGCGTTACTTCTTCAAGTGTCGGGTTAAATGACGCTTAGGTCTATACCGTCACTATTACCGTCACTCTTCTGAGTGACGCTTTACTATGCGTCACTTCCTTAAGTGACTGTATTAGTGACGCATTTGGTTTACCGTCACTTGTTAAATGACGCCTTCACTGATGCATGGTTTTATACCGACACTTCCTAAGTGTCGTACTTAATGACGCATGTTTTCGCAACGTCACTTACACCAGTGACGCCTTGGTAGCGTCACTTACCCCAAGTGACACTATAGTTGATTTCTGATTTTAAACAACTGTTTTATGTGGCACTCCTTGAGTGTCGGTTTTCGTTCATGCGTCACTCCATAAGTGACGCCTAAAATCAGAATTTCAATTTTACTTTTGATTATTTGAGCTTATTATGTAACGATATTTCTGGTTTTCTTTTATGCAATTTTGTTACCCGTTACGTGCAAACACTACAGAGTCAAAACTGATTACACGGGTTTGATCAAGAGTTGGAAGTTTGATGAAAACAACTCTTTGTTTTTTATTAAGCGAAGTGTTGGCATTCAGTACTTCAATCTCAAGTTTTATCGAATAAGTACGTTGCCTAAGTGTGAACTTCAGAGATTATCTCATTTACCTTTGATTAATAGTTCTCGAGATTCAAGATCAGATTTCTTTCAGGTGATCATACGTCGTGAGATTAATAGTAAGAAATATAATTTGATTAAACCGACGCTTGGTATGAGATACAAGTTCAATAAAAAGTTGGATCTTGTTACTCGGCAACCAATTGTAAGGATGATCTATCCACCAGCAAACTGCTTAAAGAAGATTCTTTTAGAGATCATTCCTTTGAACTTTCTCAAGAGATTGCTGTATTGGGAATATGACAATATTACAGGTGAAGCTGTGATTGTTTTTATACCTGATTCAGAATCGTCAACGGATCCAGAACCTTCAACTGATGCTGATTTGGGATCAGGAGAGAAGACCGCTTGGGAGGTTTCGAAACCCAAGAACAGGTCAACATGGGGATTGAAAAGCAATAACTTTTGTGTTTTTGATCCTTTAAGTTTAATAAATCTTTCGGAGCAAGACATGAAGAAACTGCATGAGAATAAGATGCAATTCAAGGCTAGACACAGAAATGAAGCTATCAAGTTTCAGAAAATTGTGGATATCTGTGTAGCCAATAGAATACATGCTGGTGGTGTATTCCCAGCTGGCTGGAAATGATTGAAGATTTTGAAGACCAAGCTGATGACACAGAGGAGTTTGTTGGTGCTTTTAGTGTGTTAGTCAGTTGGTCTATCGAGTTGTAAGTGTCGTTAGTTAATTGTAATAGAAAAGTCATTTTTGTACTTAGCGACACTTAAGTCTAGTAGTAGGCTACACTTGCCTTAGTGACGCATAGCGACACTTAGGTAAGTGACGCATGAAGGCGACCACATGCGTCACTAGTCAAGTGTCGCATGTCTGCCAGTTTTAGTTTAGTATAAATACAAACCTACGGGTTTCAGGCTAGGGTTGACGAAACCCAAGCACCATTTGTCGAAATTGCATCTCTGTAATCAAGCTAATAGGTTACGTTCATCAATACAAATTCATATTATCAATATATACGTGTTTCGGTTTGTGTTTACATTTGTTTAGTGTGATTGTTTGTTTCCGCCATTCAATCGCTGTCATCAATCACTTAGATCCACATCTAAGGGCACTCACAGCACCATAGTGAGAGGCCTTACTATTATTATTATTATTATATATTATCGTTATTATTATTATTATTTATTATTATTATATAAAAGGTTTAAAACAAAGTCTTAAAAAGAGTAATAGTAAATTACTATTTTGACCTTTTAACTCTGATTCACATATATTAAATGCAAATTATTACTATAACATTAATATGTCATAAATGTTTCGGTTACAAAATATATAACCCAATATTTATTTGTCTTTTCTATAGTGATAGAAGTTATATAAATATTATAAGGAGTGTAACATAGAGTCATAGAGTACAAATATTTATACTGAATCTACTTACATTGAAAGCTAAAAAAATTAATATTGACATTCATAGCTAATAATATTATAACTCAAATGGTATATTCAGCAAAAACTAATTCATGAATAAAAATAAATAAGATATAAATATCATTTATTATCATCATCTAATACTTAAATATAATTAATAAATGGTTAGAAACTTATAATCTTAGATAAATAATTGAAATTATTATTCTATATTTTTAATTAAATTTGTAAGTTAATATTTATAAATTTGTGTTAATTCAAGTCGAATCAGATTTGGGAGTTTAGATTTGTGGGTCAAGAATACACAACCTAAACTAACATGATAAACGGGTTATAATAACCCAACCCCAAAAGACCCACATAACCCATTTCGATAAACAAGTTGATAAATTAACAAATTACAATTTATGAAAAAATAATTTTCGAGTTGGTGGCTTAACCCATTAATCTCAACTTATGCGTGCGAAATATGACCAATAAATTGAAATGGCCTAACGTTTTTTGAGTTAATGGGTTGAGATTTGAGGGTCAAAAGTTCTTAACCTAAATCCGAATTATGGTGAATGGGTTATCATGTCAACATTAACTACTATGACAAACAGGTTAATAGGTTTGAGTATTTTTTTATCATATAAATAAAAAGTTCATGAGTCGCCCGTTGACCCAAACCGCAAACCAAACTCAACCCATAGATTAAAGTGTTTTTTTTATGTGTGTGTAGGTAGGTTGGGTTATCATTCAAATCATACCTTATAAAATAAAGTAAGTAAATAGTATAATACTATAATTTTCAAGTTTTATTTAAAGTTTATATGTCCATGAATAAACAACACTACAAAGGTTTTTCTTTTTTTCGCCGCCGCAAAGCGCGGGTAGTATTCTAGTAATATATAAAGAATTTGGCACAAATTGTTTTGCCCTTTTAACAATCTCAATCAATTTTGAAACACATATATTAAATACATTTAATATAAATTTAATATATCATAACTAATTTCAGTTACAAAATAAGTGATCGGATATTTACTTTTGATGTAACTCATAACTAATTCATTAATGTAAATAATCAATGATAACTAATCCACCAATGTAAGTTATCAAAATATATATATCATTTATCAATAAATGGTTAGAAATTTTTAATCTAGATTATACAATACTTTTATATATAGATTTGATCAATTTATTATCTTAAATAAATAACTGTAATTATTATTCTACATTTAGTTAATACAACATCTAATGTAAATAGTATACATACATAAAAAATGATTTATGTATTATTGTAATAATTATCTATCTAATCGTCTTACTTAATAATAACTAGACTAGATATTTGTAAGTTAATTTCTAAATTTTCAATCATTATAATTAGGAGTGTTAATTCAAGTCGAATCAGATTAGGGGTTTTAAATTTGTGGGTCAAACATTTCTAACATGTACACAAATTAACATGATAAACAAGTCAAAATAACCCTTCACAATTTGGATATAATATTCGTCAATTGATGTTATAGGCGACAAAAAAAATTATTAGGGAAGCTTAACATTCATAGCATCGATTATGATGCATATTTATTAATTTTCACTTTTTATTTTCTAACATTTGTATCAACGAAAATTGAAATGTTTCGTGATGAATATTACATTTCTCATTTTCCAAAAAAGTGATTAAAATATAAATATGAATGTGTTTGGTAAGTTACAATGTCGTCGTATCTTTTATATTTTAAAAAACAGTGAGCCTATTAAATTATTTTATTAAAATTAAATACATTTATGACGGTATTTAAATTGTAAGTAATTGACAAATCTCTTCTCTCTTATCTATCAAAAGAGAGTGGATATTAACTAATCTTAGTATTCAAAAATTAATCCTTGCCATTCATATTTTAGGTTAACCTAATCTAGACCATTGATTCAAAGTAATTTGATGATTAATTAATCTTTGAAATAATTTACACCTAAATTCCACTAATACCCTTATTAGTTACATGTTTTGATTAGTCAACACACTCATTAAATACAATTAATTTTAATATTTAATGTCCTAATTTAATAGTATTCAAAATTCATCATAATTTATTGTCTATATTTTATTTTTTCTACAAGATATACATCTATATTTTGGAAAGATGACACAAGTATTCAACTTAATTTTAATAGATGATATTTTTTCAACTAATTAAATTTACTCTCAGCTATCAATCAAAATGAACGATTTTATTCATATGATCAAATTTACAGTCCTAATAGTTTAGTATAATACATCCTGTTAAATATACCTACATATGTAATACCATTATATTATTATTATTATTATTATTATTATTATTATTATTATTATTATTATTATTATTATTATTATTACTACTACTACTACTAGATCATAACCCACAAAAATTTGCAGGCTAATTAAAATATTATAACCAATCAATATTTACTTTAAATTTTTTGTTTTGTATGAGACTATCTTGAATGAGTTATTTACTAAATTTAGTATGTTATTTTATTATCTCAAAATAAATGTACTCATTGTTATGATTACGATGAAGTTATAGTTGCTTTACATGCTGTAAAATTGGTAGTTATATAATATTCAATCATTTAAGAAGTTTGATAAAGAGTAAACCTCTAAATCTAAAAAAGACATAACATAAATAATAAAATACGAATTTTTCATTTATCGTGTTGAATTTATGGCCTAGCAACCTAAAGTGTCCTCAAAGTTTGAAGCCTAGCAAAGTAATCGGATATTGCAAACGATGCCGTTGTAGATTGTCGTGTACACAAAATTGCATGAATTTATTTTAATGTATTCTCCCGAAGACAGACAGCCTTCACATTTTAACTCAACATAATTTAGTTATTATTATAGACAGTATAATACAAATAACTGCATCGAGCCGAAGGCAACAAAAAATATAATATTTTTATTAGTAATAAACGGTGATCATAATAATAAGTTAGAAGTTATCATTTATTTTTATTAGTATTATATATTATTGTTAAGATTACATATCAGGATAAGATTTTGATATATTGGTTAGACAACATAATTTTCATAGATGAACAAATTTAAGAATATATTTTAACTACAATATTTATATTTATTTATTTCTATATTATAGATTTAAATTATAGATTTTGGTATATTGGTTAGACAACATAATTTTTCATAGATGGGCAAATTTAAGAATATATTTTAGTTACAATCTTTATATCTATTTATTTCGATATTATAGATTTAAATTACTTATTTGAATAAGCAATACTCCTTATCTAAATAGTAGGTATCGAGTATCAAACCACACTCAAATTTCAAATTACTGTATTTAATTAATTATTTATATTTGAAAAATAGTAAAATAACGTTGAAGAAATCTTGTGAATATATAAAACATTTGTATTTTTCAAAATTAATTTCATAAATAGATACCAAATTATATTAATGATTAGGGGCTTTATCGTCTAAAAGGTGGATAAAAATATTGTGATTATAAATCTCACCCCTTAATTAAATCAAGGGTGCTTATTAGATTTGCTAACTATATGAAGGGTTAAGATTATTGCTAAACCCCCTAATTCAATTGTGATTAACTAATATAGACTCTTTTATTATAATTAAGAGAATATATATATATATATATATATATAAACATGTTAGCCTATTTGTAGGATTAGATATTCACCGATCTTATGTTCAATGCTACGATTTTACCCCTTCAACGATTATACTCTGATTGTACACGTTTTCACATGATAGGATTGTAGGATCATGCGATCCTACGATCAAAATCGCAATCTTGACTACCTTGCTTTACAGCTTTGAATTGAAGTGAAAACAAAGACACTGAGCTGAAAAAGACAACAACAATTATCCTAAAGAAACTATTTTAATGATACAAAAGTTCAAAAATTTACCTTCTTTAGCTCTTCATGGACCAACTCCTTAAGTTTTTCAAATATTACTTGATTTTGTTCAAGATGATTGTAATCTTCCTAAAGATTTTTTAAACAATACGGGTACAATTCTACAATATCAACAACTTATAATAAGATTGATAACAATTAAACATAATAAATAAAGTTGGAGTTTTTATAATTAATATTATCTTATATATATATATATATATATATATATATATATATAACAATAAAATGTAAATCAATAGAAATGGAATGACTAAATAAGTAAATATTCAAATAAGTTACCTTATGTCTAAAATTGCACCTCCTCACAGCTTTAAGTACATGTGCACGCCTCTCTTTTTTGCTTTTCTATAGATCAATATATATTAGTTAATTAAAATAATTGCACCGCGATATTCCTTTGTAAAATCTTAACAGTTTTATATGTATCTTTTGTTCGGCTAATATGGATTGATCTTCTTGAACACCATAAGAGTATGCATCATTAGAATTAATGCATTCATTTGACGATGCCTGTAAGGAAAAAGTAAAGAACTACAAAGTCTTGATAATACTACCTCCTTCCCAAAATAATTATCCAGTTTTAACTTTTTGAAGTCTTTCTTTTTCAACTTTGACCTTTATTATTTTGTTTGTATTATATAATACTTGATATAAAATATATGAATAGATTTGATTTTAATGCATTCATTTGACGATGCTTGCAAGGAAAAAGTAAAGAACTTCAAAGTCTAGATAATACTACCTCCTTCCCAAAATAATTTGAAGTCTTTCTTTTTCAACTTTTACCTTTATTATTTTGTTTGTGTTATATAATACTTGATGCAAAATATATGAATGAATTTAGTTTTAAATAGATTTTCAGTAGTATAATTTTCAGCAAATATTATATAACACAAATAAATATATTTAAGGTCAAAGTTAAAAAAGAAAGACTTCAAAAGGTTAAATTGGACAATTATGTTAGGACGAATGTAGTAGCACATTAAGTAACCTACGATTATTTAGAGATCAACGTAAGGTTTTCAAACTACAATGAATAGTTGTAGAGATAATATACGTAATACTTAATAATACTGCATAAAAAGGTTGTTTGCATTGACTTCTTTTTCATAACCGTTTTCACGTTTGATGATCGTAGAATAAGAGGATACAAGGAAACCTACAACGTCTACAAATAATATAAACTAACCGAGTATTCAAATTGTAAATCATTATCTGAATCTAATAATAATAATAATAATAATAATAATAATAATAATAATAATAATAATAATAATAATAATAATAATAATAATATGGTATTACATATGTAGGTATATTTAACAGGATGTATTATACTAAACTATTAGGACTGTAAATTTGGTCATATGAATAAAATCGTTCATTTTAATTGATAGCTGAGAGTAAATTTAATTAGTCGAATAGATGATATTTTTTCAACTTAATCATCTATTAAAATTAAGTTGAAATTTACTAAATAAATACCATCTATTCGACTAATTAAATTTACTCTTAGGTATCAATCAAAATGAACTATTTTATTCATATGACCTAATTTACAGTCCTAATAGTTTAGTATAATACATCCTGTTAAATATACCTACATATGTAATACCATTTTATATTATTATTATTATTATTATTATTATTATTATTATTATTATTACCGTTTATTACTAATAAAAATATTTTATTTTTTTGTTGCCTTCGGTTCGATACAGTTATTTGTATTATACTTGTCTATAATAATAACTAAATTATATTGAGTTAAAATGTGAAGGCTGACTGTCTTCGCGAGAATACATTAAAAGAAATTCATGCAATTTTGTGTACCTGACAATCTGCAATGGCATCGTTTGCAATATCTGATTACTTTGCTAGGCGTTCTCCTCGCGACGTTCTGTGTACCCCTTTTTCTCTTTCTCTCTTTCTTCTTCTTCAACTTCTCGTCTGCAACTCAAACCTAGATTAGAAAAAGTTTTTTTTTCCTGAGATCGAAGTAAACACGGGAAGGAAAAAACGAGAAAAACCGAAAAAAGAAGGAAAAAACGAGAAAACATTTAAATATTCGTATGGGTCTCGCTTGCTCTCGTTCTCGCCCCGTTCATCCAACACGAACGCCCCAGAACGCCGCGAGGAGAACGCCCCACTGCGGGTGTCCCAGAACGCCGCGAGGAGAACGCCCCACTGAGGGTGTTCTGGGCATTTTCATCCGGTACAATGCCCGTTTCCACCTCCATTGCGGGTGGTCTAATTGTCATCCTTAATGCCCGTGAACTCAAAGGCTATAAAAGGAGATTATCATCAAGCTAAACAACACAGTAAACCAAGTTATTAGCAACACAGTAATCAAGTTGAGGTGTTTTGCATTTTGAAGATCGATCACGTACAAATGAATACTCACGTCATTCTCATTTTCTGTTTGCTAGGTTTTTCTTTTTTCTTTCTTACATTTTTATTGTTTGTTACTATACATACGAGAAAACCAAAATTAATATTATAAATTTATATAGAAAATATTCATTTGTTACTCGGTCATTGATGCAATGGTTTCTTATCATTTACTAATATACAGTAATCAATATTTTAATTTAGTATTACAAGTTTTAACGTATGTAGTTGGTTCACGAGTTTGTATGTCGAAGGCATTGAAGGAGGCTAGAAAGGATTCGGTTGTTAATGATGTACATCCCATCTCGGACCTCGGGTTGCTCCAGATAATCTGGCCCCGGCTCCGCGCCGAGCCTGGACCCGGATAACATTCGTGGTCAACTCTTGTAGCTCTCGGCACGGAGGTCAGCGTCCGAGTCAAACGTGGGACGGATACGTTCCATACCCCGGACCACGGAACTTGTCATCATATCAATCATTTAACACCGGTACGGTGGCAAAACGACGAAGCGCGCTGTACTCCCCGCACAAACCCGACATTCTCTGACAATGGTACAATCTGCGACCATTATATTCAGGTACCATTAACATGGCTTGGCCATTAACCTGGTTGGCTCATCCGATTGGTACACGTCAGTGTGTACACAGTAATTGTCATCTTCGCCCACGACCGGGCGTCCACGTCAGCAACAGACACAGGGAATGTCGGTCTCGCCCACGACCAAATATTTCACGTCGGACTAGGGTTTGACTATAAATACTAGTGTTTGGCTTCCATTTCAGGCCTACACCTCATAATATCACAGAGTAATCCTCAAATGATTGCTCACATAGAATTGAGCTTTCACCACCCTCGATTGACCAAGTCTTAATACTGGGTTTGCACGTTAATCGGATTGTGACAAGCTTGATTCCTCATACATCATCATCATTGTAATCAAGTGTTTTTACGCTTGAACAATTGGTGCCATCCATGGGACCCGAACCCACGACCACGTGGTTAAACGATTCGGTTGTAATCAAGAAAGGATTCGGTTGTGATCCTGGCGCAAACGGGATTTGTGAGGGTGGTCCGATAGGCAGCCATATTATTTGTGATTGCCATCATGCTTGTAATTAATAAACTGATTTACAATCTCATGCGTGATTGATTGGTTGTAATTGTTTCGTTGTTCAAATGTATAAAAAAATGATATGATTTCTATTCCGTTACTTATTATTGGTACGTACCACCAAATAATCATGATAAAAAATCAAATTAAAGTTACGAACAATCGATAATTGAATGATCAAACACATTGGTTAAGAATCAAGATATTTGATTTTCTTATCCAGATAAAAACGCTTTTCTTAAAATATAATGATTATAATGATAGTATTTGAAATCTCAAATGTTAAATGCATTCGATTTTTAATCGCAAATATATTGAAACTGCATCTTAATTTGTTCTAATTCCAGCAATTTCGACATCTCGTATTATGTTTAATTTATGATACACACAATATTCGATCATCGTAAACCTTAAAGAATGTTTACATTGGTTTAAAATAAAGTTTTAAAAAGAGTAATAGTAAATTACTATTTTACCCTTTTAACTTTGATTCACGTATATTAAATTCAATTTATTATTATAAAATTAATATGTCATAAATATTTCGATTACAAAATATATAACCCAATATTTATTTGTCTTTTCTATAGCGACGGAAGTTACATAAATATTATAAGGAGTGTAACATAGAGTCATACTGGATGTACTTTCATTCAAAGCTAAAAAATTTAATATTGACATTCATTGCTAATAATATTATAACTCAAATGATATATTTAGCAAAAACTAATTCATGAATATAAATAATTAAGATATAAATATCATTTATTATCATCATCTGATCCTTAAATATAATTAATAAATGGTTAGAAACTTATAATCTTAAACAAATAATTGAATAATTATTCTACATTTTTAACTAAATTTATAAGTTAATATTTCTAAAAGATGTGTTAATTTAAGTGGAATCAGATTAGGGTGTTTAAATTTGCGGGTCAACAATACTCAACCTAAACTAACATGATAAACGGGTTATAATAACCCAACCCCAAAAGACCCGCATTACCCATTTCGATAAACAAGTTGATAAATTGACAAATTGTAATTTATGGAAAAATAATTTTCGAGTTGGTGGCTTAACTCATTAACCCTAACTTATGCGCGCGAAATATGGCCAATCAATTAAAATGGCTGACTTTTTTGAGTTAACGAGTTGAGATTTGAGGGTCAAAAGTTCTCAACCTAAATCCGAACTATGGTGAACGGGTTAACATGTCAACATTAACTAATATGACAAACGGGTTAATAGGTTTGAATGTTTTTTTTTATTATAATAAAATAAGGTTCATGAGTCACCCGTTGACCCAAGCCGTAAATCAAACTTAACCCCAAATATTAAAGTGTTTTTTTTTTGTGTGTGTGTAGGTAGGTTGAGTTATCATTCAAATCATACATTATAAAATAAAGTAAGTAAATAGTATAATACTATCATTTTCAATTATTAAAGTTTTTCTTTAATAAACAACACTGTAAAGGTTTTTCTTTTTTTCACCACCACAAAGCGCGGGTAGTATTCTACTCCCTCCGTCCCATTACAAATGTCCACTGTTGACTTTTGGAAGTCTTTATTTTACAACTTTGACCATAAATATTTTTGTTTGTGTTATATAATATTTGATGCAAAATATATGAATGAATTTGGTTTTGAATGTATTTTCAATGATATAATTTTCATCAAGTATTATATAACACAAACAAAAATATTTAAGGTCAAAGTTGAAAAATAAAGACTTCAGAAAGTCAATAGTGGACATTTGTAATGGGACGGAGGGAGTAGTATGTAATAAACGTATCAATCAATATTCTATATGTTAGGCAATGTTTAATAACACTCATAATATTTGGTAACCATTTTCTTCTTGGAAAGGATAAGCATTGCATATCATAACTATAACATTGAAAAAGAATCTTTATTATAGCATTTCCCAATAAATCAAACGAATAATAAATGCTTAACGTTTACTTAAATATTCAATTTATTCTATCCTTATTATTATATTATTAAATTATTTAATTTTAAAATAAACTTTATTATTATATGGCGGCCAATTAGTAGTCTTCACTATATAATTAACATAAGTTTCATATTTCATCTTTCAAACAGCCATTTCTCTTCTTTCAAATCTCTTTCCCTCTTTGTGTACGTACGTGTGCTCTCAAAAAACGATGACGAGCTCTGCAAGAAGGTTAGTTTATTAATTTTATTTTTTTATTTAGCGTACATAGGTATAATATTCAACCTTTTACTCTAAATAAGTTAATAAAGTAATTATTATTATTATTATTATGGTATATATTACTATAAATTAATAAATAAATAAATAAGATAATATGATAAGTAATACTTCGTAAATAGAATGAATAAGTTCAATTCTTGATTCTAGTAATTGTTCAAGAGTTTATTCAAAAACCTTCATTTTAGTTTATATGTCTTTGTACATCTTGCAAAGGGATTTACTCATTTATTCAGAACTATAATTGAATGAAATTGGTCAAATTTCATGATAAAATAATATTTACCATGTGTTTAGGTTAGAAGGAAAAGTAGCAATGATCACAGGGGCAGCAAGTGGAATTGGAGAGTGTACTGCAAAGCTATTTGCTGATAATGGAGCAAAAGTTGTTATTGCAGACATACAAGACCAACTTGGTCAAACAGTTGTGGAAGCCATAGGATCATCAAACTCGATCTATGTCCATTGCGACGTAACCAAGGAAGAAGATGTCAAAAACGCTGTAGATGTTGCAGTCTCCACTTATGGAAAGCTTGACATCATGTTTTGTAACGCGGGGATAGCAGATCCTAACAAACAACGCATCGTTGATAACGAAATCACAGATTTTGAACGTGTAATTAGCATAAATGTCACAGGTGTATTTTTGAGCATGAAACATGCCGCTAGAGTTATGGTTCCAGCGAAAAGTGGCTCAATTATATCAACGGCTAGCCTTTCGTCTAATGTTGGTGGTGCAGCCTCACATGCTTATTGTGCTTCAAAACATGCTGTAAACGGTTTGACCAAAAATTTAGCGGTGGAACTTGGACAATTTGGGATTCGAGTTAATTGTTTGTCGCCTTATGCAATGGTCACACCGTTAGCCACAAGTTTCGTAGGGCTTGATGGGGAAGCGCTAGAAAACGTGATGAATGCGCTTGGGAACCTTAAGGGTGTGACACTTAAAACAGACGATGTTGCTAAGGCCGCGCTTTTTCTTGTGAGTGACGAGGCGAAGTACATTAGCGGACAAAATTTGTTTATTGATGGCGGATTTGGCATTGTTAATCCATCATTTGGCATGTTTAAGTATCCAGAGGAGGCAGTTTAACAAGAAAGAGTTACAAGGTGCAAGGTATTTCTTAATTTACTATTGCAATATTCCTTTAGTAACCAATAATGTTGTCTTTTGTTAATCATGATTGTGTGGTTGTTTTTGGAGTTTACATGTAATGACATTGTTATGATGGTATCTAAAAATGAGATGTGTAGCGTTATGACCTACTTCACATTATTTAAATTGGTGAATAATTATTTAATTGGGTTGTATATAAACTAAAGTATTATGAAGATTCAATATAGTTGAATTGTTCCATGGGAAAGCTACAAAATAAGGTCGGCAACCAAATTTGTGGTATGGTCATTCTATTTCTGTAGTAATTAATTAGCAATTTGTCGCTGTACTATATGATACACAAAGCATGTATATAAACTAAAACGTGCAGTGACTCTTTACAGCTGTTATAGTGGCGTATTGATTTTAATAATTTTGGTTATCTGAATAATACGGGTGCGTTTGGTTTGTCGTTGCCAATGACAAGGTGTATGAGTATATATATGATTATCGTCTCTCGAGTTGCAATGAGAATGGGTACGAGCTAAGGAATCATATACAATAGTAGTGTTTGGTTTGAGATTTGGGTGTAGTGATAAAACATAGCTCTTATTGAGTACCTTCAAGTATTTGATTAACTGGCTAACAAGAAAAAAAAAAAAGGGGGGTTGGTCTTTCTCATAATTTGGACCAACCAAGAGCCCACCAACTGGCTTTGACCCACCGAGCGACTATATCTATGTATCAATAACAAGACTAAATCTAGACACTTGTAGAGTTTTTTAGGAATAGAGGGCTGGCATCTTAAGGGGTGAGAGGGACCAAATACTACTGGACAAGAACTGAAAAAATAGTTACAATGGCATATTTTTATCATTATGTAATGATACGGGTGGTATGTGAGGTGCTCTTCAACCAAGAGCTTATGAGTTCATACCTTATGGTCTGTGTGGAAGGTATGCGTATGTTATGCATATTTATGTGCGATATATTATGAGAGTTAGGTTAGTCATAGAATTACCTTTTTAAAATATACACTATAGATGTGTAAAGTATAGATCTAAGGTCTAAATCATATTATTACCAATGACATTTTGTTAAACCGATATGTTGTTAAACTGTTTAACTTGTGTTTCTAACTAATGGAAAACAATTCTAAAAGAAAGATCAGCTTATAATAAGTTATACTTCTTCATTAGTTCACCAACCAATAATCAACGGTGCAGTACTACTGTGACGTCCTCACAAGAAATCTCATGTTCAAGCTCTTCATGTATTGTGGTGACCAGGGATGATGTTGAAAACGGTTATGAATTGAAGACATGTCGGTTAAGACGTGTACATCATCCAAAAAAACACGACGACCCGTAGGGACGGAGCTAGAATAAATTATTTCATGGGCAAAAAAATTCTTTTGTTCGTTTATCATTTTCCACTCGGTGCAAAAGTAATATAAAATCGTTAATTACCTTTTTTTTTACGGAACTTGAAATTTCTAAGAGGGTAGCTGGCTAGCTGTCCCTCTTCTAGATCCGCCAACGCTTCCCCGAATAGCCTCACCCGTTTACATATTTATTAGTTCACCACGACATTCAAAAGCCTAAAGTGGAGCCTGCCTATTCAATGTTAATTTCCATATTCAATGTTAAGTTCCATGAATGAACAAGCCCAAGTTTAGTCATGTTATTAATACAAAAATCTTAGTATTATTAATAACTAGTTTAAGACCCGCAAAATTTGCGGGTTAACTTTATGATATGTCTTATATGGATGTGTTATACGAATTTAATAAGCGTTTTGGTGTTGGTGTATGGTACATCACTTTGTATTGTCTTATTTTTAAATGAAAAATGTATTAAGCATTTAAATTGTGATAGATTTTGGATTGATGAGTTCAATTAAATTAATTAATTAATAGGGACAATATTGTGTATGATATCACTTTGTTATTTATATTAATATTTAATACTACTAAATTATTTAAAATCGTACATGTATGTTTTTTCAAATAAGCGAATTTACCAGTTCAGCAGGTAAATACTACTCCCTCCGTCCCAAATTAAGTGTCTCATTTTGACTTTTAAAAGTCATTATTTTTCAACTTTGACCTTAAACAATTTATTGTGTTATATAATACTTAGTGCAAAATATATGAATGGATTGAGTATTAAACGTATTTTCATTGGTATACTTTTCATCAAGTATTATATAACACAAACAAATATATTTAAAGTCAAATTTGAGAAAGAAAGACTTTCAAAAGTTAAAATGAGACACTTAATTTGGGACGGAGGTAATATTTTGTATCTAAAAAATAACGCTCTTTAGTGCATTGGTGGTTTTCGTCCATCCAAGTTACTCTCTATAATTTAAATCGACAACCTATAATGCATTACTTTATCTTTTTAACTTTGACGAAAGTTGATAAAATATGACAACTCAAATGAAGACTCTACTGACCCGAATGACATTAACACAGCCTTAGAAGATGAAATGGTAAATTATTTTAGGGATGTAAATCGAGATATAGAAAAATTTATGGTAAAAGAGTAAATAATTTATCAATTATTGATAATATTATATATGATATCCCTTTTTTTGTATTTGTATTGTTTTATAGTAATAATACTATATTTTGTACTGAAACTTTGAATTAATTAATTAAAAAATTAAATTGTTAGCTTTAAGATTTCAAATCTTATAATTCGGTATTGTTTAAATTTGCATCATATTTTCAATAAGAATAACTATTTTTTTTTGTTTGGTCAAAGTTACATACATGTGAATAACCAAACCCGCGAATAAATATGAATAAATGGTGGTTAATAGCTAATAATAATTAGGTACCCAAAGGGTATTGGGCTGTGTACGGGTACAAATATTTTAAAGTGGTATGAGTACAGATACAATAAAACCCGTCAGAACCCGACCCGTTGGCATCCATAATTCATACATTGTAAGTTAAAAATGATAAAAAAGTTCAAAAAGGGTGGTGGTATGGGTACAAATACCATATAACCCGTCGGAACCCGACCCGTTGGCATCCATAATTCAAATATCATAAATTAAAAATTGATTAAAAAAAATTAAAAATGGTGGTCATATAAGAATTTAAATCACTGGCCGATGAAATGAAGTCATGATATTTTTGAAATTGAAAATAACTTATTGGGGCTTTTTCATATAAAATAAATAAATAAAGAAAATTATAGGAAGAATTTGAATTATGAAAGAAATAATAAAGTATTTATTAAACTAAAATCTCTAGAAAGTATTTAGAGGATTATGTACGATTACAGAAAAAATAGAGGTTTATATTGTAAATATTGAAGGGTGTATATTGTAAATATGAAAAGGTATATTAGTATTTTATTCACATAAAATGGGATTAATGATATCATTAAATAAATGAATGACTAGATCTCAATTGTTAGTCTTCATCTAATCATCATTATTCAATATTTTTATTTTAATATGTAAAATAGAACACCTTAATAACAAGTACTCCTATATCACTGTATCATGCTTCATAACTCTTAACTATGTTATACTTTCATTGTAGCCACATATCAGTCGTACTTCCAAAAAGTCCACAACTAATGACAACCGCTAGAAAAGATTGGCTTATCTAGATACGAAGTTGGGCCATACTTATATAAATATAAAATATATATATATATATATATATATATATATATATATATATATATGCAAGTAAGAGTATGATCAAGTAATCAACTCTTGGAGTAGTGTACTTATTTTCGTAGACACTTCAATCCTTTGTGTTCTTCAAAGCCGATGGCAACCACTACAAGAAGGTTATCTATGTTTTATCTTTACCTAATACAACTTCTAAAATTATCGTATTTCTAGTTTTGTCTTCGTATCTGCTTTTTTCAAAAGTTAGCGCACGTATAACCATTTTATAGTTATGAAACTAGAAACAATTCATATATCGACGCACACGAGTATGTAACTAGAACCACGCACACCACAACATATTTGTTGCTCGATGTGTTGGGAATTTTATAACCCAATACTTCATCAAGCATATAGTAAGATATAAGCCAAATGAGATTTTTTTCAAAACCAATTGGTAATAGAAGGAGCTCATCAAGTTTACATGTCGGCATTAAACTTTTCTCCAACCAATAAGAGAATAGGTTGCACCCAGCAATTCTCCCCCCAAACCAAAGACCACATCACCGGTCCTCAATTCCCTTCCACGATAACCCGTATAAGATCAATTTTTTTCCAACCAATTGTTACGATCCCGCATCGGTAAATTTGTGTTTGATTGGTGGCTTATAAGTGTAGGTATTCTCTCTTCTCCTCTAAAAAAAAGCTGAGGTCTGCACTTACACTTATGGCTTCACATATGTGTTCCCCATAAATATAATTGTTATGATATAATTGTTCCTGAGTTAATTTTATACGATTATGTGGCATGTCGTATATAAAGCTACAACCAACTTACTTAATTACTTGGCCTTTATTTTATTTGTATTATATGCTTGCTTACATCTTTAAAAGAAACTTAATTGATACAATTCATGTAGGCTAGATGGCAAGGTAGCGATAATAACGGGAGGAGTAGGAGGTATTGGAGAAACTACAGCTAAACTTTTTGTCGAACATGGTGCAAAAGTCGTCATAGCGGACATCCAAGACGAAGTTGGTCAAGCACTTTCTGAAGCCTTAGGCACATCAAATTCGATATATGTCCATTGTGATGTAACCGACGAAGAAGACATTAAAAACGTTGTTAATATTGCAGTTTCCACTTATGGTAAACTTGACATCATGTTCAATAACGCGGGCATAATGGATCCTTACAAGGAACGTGTAATCGACAATGAAAAAACAGACTTTGAACGCGTACTTAGTGTTAACATCACAGGCGTCTTTTTGGGCATGAAACATGCTGCTAGAGTTATGGTTCCACAACGAGTTGGTTCAATAATATCAATGGCTAGTGTTGCTTCAAATGTTGGTGGCGTGACCACACATGCGTATACTTGCGCTAAACATGCTGTAGTTGGTTTGACCAAGAATTTAGCGGTAGAGCTCGGACAATTTGGTATACGAGTTAATTGTTTATCACCTTCTGCAATAGCCACACCAATGGCTATGAATTTCCTTGGGATTGATGGAGAGTCTTTAGAGAATAAGGCGAACTCATTGGCAAATCTTAAGGGCGTAACACTTAAAACCGACGATGTTGCCAAAGCAGCCCTGTTTTTGGTGAGCGACGATGCAAAATACATTAGTGGACATAATTTATTCATCGATGGTGGATTTGGCATCGTTAATCCATCATTCAACATGTTCCAATATCCCGAGAATCCTTAACATGAAATATCTTTGATCTTTTCTATATGTCATTTGTAACTTATTGTCAATGTATCTTCAAGGAACAGAAGAGGATGTAAATTATGTTATTGAGTGCACGCAATACAACTTTTGAACATAGAGCATTTTGGGTTCAATAAGGAGTTATTGCACGAGCATGAAGTTATATTGTGGTCTATATCTTTGCATTAATGATTATACTGTGGTACAAAAGTCATAAAATATCATTAATTATCTTAGAAAAAAATTACTTTTGCGTAACTAGCTTGAAATTTTTTAAGGGGCGGTTGTCCCTCTTCTAGAATCGCCCATGCATCTCCGAATAACCTCACCCGTTTATGTAATTACTAGATTTTAAACCCGTGTATAGACACGGGTCGTTGGTTTTTAATATAAAATTTGTATATAGTATATTGTTTTTAAAGTTTAAGTATCTGAAAAGGCATCCAATTTGTCCCGAATGTCTATTGTATGTATCATACTTACGGGAGGAGTATTTAATGCATCCAACTTTCAAAAACGGTTTATTGTATGTATTTTGATGATGTGTCAGCCGTTTACGATGCCACGTGACATCCCTAGAAGATGACACGTCATCAAAATACATACAATAAACCGTTTTTGAAAGTTGGATGCATTAAATACACCTCCCGTAAGTATGATACATACAATAGACATTCAGTACAAGTTGGATGCATTTCCAGATACTTAACCCTGTTTTTAATTATAAAGTGTTTACACTAATATTTATATTAAGCATTTAGTTGTATTCATGATAATATTACTTTATCACAACAACAACACTACCCAATCCCGCCGAGGGCGGGGTATGGGGGAGGTAGGATGTAGACAGTCTTACCCCTACCCAAAAGTAAAGAGACTGCTTCCAGAAAGACCTCCGGCAGACTCGAAAATACGTACAAATAAATGTAATGACGAAGTAATACAAAATAAACTAATAGTAATCACAGCTAGAAAATCAATAGCCACCGGCATCAGCAACAACATAGGCAACATCAACAACATCAACATCATCAAACATCATCTGAATCAGCATCGGCATCGTCAGTTGCATCAATATCCGGCAACCACAACCAGCAACTGCAGCTAGCAAAAGAGACCGCAAAAATAACTAATAAAGAGAAAAGCTATTACTAATAATAATAATAATAATAATAATAATAATAATAATAATAGTAATAATACGTCATCTATAACAATTCTATTTATCAACCCCTACCTAAGCTATTTATATATTTAATATCTCTATATACCTATATAATCTATGAAACTAGATATACTATGCATTATCCACCCCGATTCTATCTAAATCCCCTACATAAAAACTATTTATTAATTATATAAAAAATCTCTATAACACCTACATATATAAGTATTATCCAAAAACATTCTACTCATCCATTCTAATTCTATCCCTCCACAAATTCCTATTTAAGGTCATGTCCTCTGTCAAGAGAAGCTCATTCATATCGAGCTTCAGTCTATCCTCCCACCTACGTTTAGGTCTACCCCTTCTCCTCGAGCCATCGACAGTGAGAGTTTCCACTCTCCTAACTGGTGTTGTGGAAGGTCTCCTCCTAACATATCCAAACCATCTAAGTCTTCCTTCTCTCAACTTATTGATGATGCTCGTGACTTCTAGTTCACCCCTAAAAGCTTCATTTGGTATCATATCCAGCATTGTTTTACCACAAGTCCATCTTAGCATTCGCATTTCCGCCACTTCCATCCTCCTTTCTCGTGCCTTTGTCATCGGCCAACACTCTGATCCGTATAACATAGCGGGTCTAATTGCAACCTTATACAATTTTCCTTTCAGTTTACGGGGAACTTTTTTGTCACACATGACGCATGTCGCTGCTCTCCACTTCAACCACCCAACCTTAATCCGGTGAGTCACGTCCCCGTCGGTTCCCCTTGAACATTGTAGCACCGAACCCAAATATCTAAAAGTCTCCTAAGGAAGCAAGATCTGATCCCCGATGCGGATATCCACTTCGTCATGTTGCTCGTCGGTCCTGTTGAAATTGCAATGCATGTATCCAGTTTTTTGTCGTCTGATTTTGAAGCCTTGGTCTTCTAAGACCCCCCCCCCCCTCCACTGCTCTAGCCTACTATTTAGCCCATCCTTGGTTTCCGAGACTAGAACGATATCGTCTGCAAAAATCATGCACCACGAGATGCTCTCTTGTATCCTATGTGACAACTCGTCCAGTATTAAGGCAAAAATGTAAGGGCTAAGGGTTGATCCTTGATGTAGGCCTATATCGACCGGGAAAAACTCTGTGGCACCCACTGGCGTTCTAACACAAGTGTTCGCTCCTTCGTACATATCACGAATAGCTTTAATGTATTCACCGGGGGTTGCCTTATCATTTAGGGTCCGCCAAATTAACTCTCTAGGAACGCTATCATAAGCTTTCTCCAGGTCTAAGAAAGCCATGTGGAGATTTCGTTGCTTCTCCCTATATTTCCCCATAAGTGTTCTAACAATGTGAAATAAATTACTTTATGTAAACGAATTTATATAAGCAGAGATATAAAAATTAAGAGTTTTTGAAACCTTGATAGTGAAATAAATTAATTAATATAAGTCTATATTAATTTTTTTAAGTAATTTTATTTTTACTCAGTGAATTAGAAATAAATACATATCAATTTGGATAATGTTTTACTTGATAAATTAAATTTCTTTTCACATGTAAGTGAGGAGTTGATTAAACATAATCCATTTTTAATTAGTTAGCGATTTTACTTTAAAATTTACTAAATTAAAAGACTTAATTGACAAATTGAAATTAGAATGATGACATCCGAAGCCATCGTAACATAACATATGTATCAACGATTCCAAAAAAGGATAGTAAATTGGATCCATCCCTGGAGGCATATGCAAAGACGAAGAAAGCAGAAGATAAATGTGTTTTTTATATATAATTTATTTAAAATTTAAGATTAGTTCACCATGGCATTCAAAAGCCCAAAGTGGAGCCTGCCAAACCCAAAGTGGAGCCTGCATTTTCAATGTTAAGTTCCATGAAAAGTGACGGATTCAGGATATTGAGTAATCCGTAGCAATAATATTCTAATTTTTTTAAACTCATAGCACAAACACAAAAAACTGCTAAAAATGATATTTTTCATTAGAAATTACGTTTCGTATTGAGAATGGATCCGTAGTAAACTAGTAACCGTGCTGCTCCCTGTAAGAATGATCAAGCCCAAGTTTAGTCTTGTTATTAATTAATAGAAAATTCTTGTATTATTAATAATCTAAATGAATATATAAGAAGTATATCCTGCTTCATACCTTCAACTATGCTATACTTCCATTTGTCGCCACATATCATTCGTACCTCCCAAAAGTCCACAACTAATGACAACCGCTAGAAAAAGATTGGATTAGTAGATACGAAGTTGGGCCGTTGGGGCATACGTATATACATATGCAAGTCCGAGTATGATCCCTTCAATCCTCTGTGTTCTCCAAAGCCGATGGCAACCACTACAAGAAGTTTATCCTATTTTTCAACTAAGACTACTTCCAATGGTGGTTAAATCACTTCCAAACCAGTTCTGCTACATTAACGTCACATCAGCTTTCCATCAACTGATTCAAAACTGATTCGTCTCTACCAACAATTTAACCACTTCCAAACTACTTTGTTTTCATTTTAATAATTTAATACAAAACAAATTAAAATAAACCACTTTATTTGCATGGGGCTCACGATTTTTGAAGTGGTTTTGAAAGTGATTTGAATCACTTTTCCGGTTGTAACCGGTTACATCCACAAACCGGTTTGAAACCGGTTGCCATAGGCATTCCCCAAACTAATCACTTGTAACCGGTTGGTGAAACCGGTTACCTGTTGGCATTGGTCTAATACAACTTTTACAATTATTGTAATTATACTTTTCTTTTCGTATTCTTTCTTTTTCATAAGTTAGCGTATGTAGACCATTCTATAGTTATGTAGCTAGAAAACAATTAATAGATCGACAGACATACGCAAGTATGCAACCACGTACACCACAACATATTTGTCGGTCGTTGTGTTGGGAATTTTATAGCCTAATATTTCACCAAGCACATAACATATAAGCCTACATGAGTTTAATTTCTTTAAAAATCAACTGGTAATAGGATGAATGACCCATAATGGGAGTGGTCCTCCCCTCAAACCGAAGACTACATCACCGGTCCTCCCATTCAGATATGAAACACCCCAATTTTTTTTACTTAAATTTTTTTTATATATGCCTCATTTAAAAGATAATAAACCTTGGGATTTATTTTAAAACTTCACGTATTTATATTAGATTCAACTCAAAACAAGACATCCATAAAAAATTGATGGGTACCCGCCGAGTAGAATGGTACCCGTCAGGTAGCCCATCGACTTAAACCTTCTATCTCGATTAATAAAGGAAATATATATTTGAGGTTTATAAGGAAAATACAATATGATGATGTGTCAAATTAGAAGAGTCTAAAGAAAATGCAATATGATGATGTGACGTATTTAAAAATTAAGGATAAATCTTTATTTTATATGTATAGATAGATACATAGATAGATGGATAGATATCGAAGGCATCAAAAGTTATCTTTTGATCGACAATAAATGTGACGCACGTTAGAACATAAAAAACGTGCTACTTAACTTTCACTGTACGATCCATTTGTAGCCATATACTGACTCTAATTTCTCAAAAACAATGATAGCCACTTGGTGAAGATTGTTATACTCACACCGTCCCATTATTGCCGTTCCCCAAACGATGGCAACATCAACAAAAAGGTGATACATGTTTTATAATTATACTTTTTGTTAATATATGTGTTTACTGTGAAATAAACTAGTTTTAATACTCGTGAAAACACGGGATTTTATTAGAAAAATGAAAATGAAAATTAGTATTTTTTTTAAATATAAAAAATATGACATATTACACTTACACTTGAACAGATATCTTTTACATGGGGAACTTTCTGAAAATATAGATCTCATTTTTTTTTTTTGTAGTTTTTTAAACCTCATGATTTATAAGTCTCAAGAGGTGACAACCACCAAGAAATTTTGATCCACTCTTGACACCTTATACATCAAAATTATATACTACCAATATCAAATTTGATAGATCCACTCAATGTATCATATATACATTTCATAAATTTGATCAAATGAATTAATTCACAAACACACATAAGACAATAGAATGATCTCAACCTTGGTAATACATTTCAACCCCAACTCACTCTTCTCACTCCTCATTTTGTCTAGTTTATTGACCCGTGTATACACGGGTTGACAAAGAGTAACATTGTAAGATTATTTCGTAACCCGTGTAATCAAATAAAATCATGTGGAACTTATCATATTATTAAAACATTAAAATTCAACACAGACAAAAACTTAATTCAATTATAATAGTGCTCTTGATCTTCCAACAAACACTATACTCTAGAATAATCAGCTTTATCCCTCTTCTCCATGTTCTGCACAATTATTAGAACCAACCAAAAACAATGTAAATAAGACTGGAATAACATGTTACATTCTAAATGCAATCATAAAACCCTTTAAATAATTAATGGGTGCTACTAAATCTACCCATATTTCTTTTAGTAATCATAATTAATACATTGAAGATTGTATCTTCTTTTGAAATCTAGAGTCCACCCTATTTTTCATATTTTCAAGGATTCTACTAATAAATGTTGATTACTAGTTAAAAAATAAAAATCACTTTTTAACATATTAACATACTTTTTAAAACTAAACGTGAACGTTTTTTTTTTCCTTTCTTCTTTATTTTAAACAAAATCCAAAACCCACTAAGAGATGGATTAATCTAAATTTTTAAGTAACATTATATCCAAAATAACAACTAACATGCATTTTTCTTATGTTTCATTTGATCTTTTGGATATAGACATAACTATTGGATTACAACTAGGTTGTTAACGAGCCGAGTGATTAGACTCAACCATTGGATCAAAGGAGCGTCGAATTCAAGCTCGAATAACAACAAATTACATGTGGCACAAATATTTTATTTTATTTATTAGCTAATTTATATATGAAACGTAATCAATTTTATTGTACTCACAAACCTTCAAATACCACCATGCTAGTAACATAAACAATGGATAACTTTGGTTGTTCGTGTAATACACATCTATACTCTAATATATATTTTACCAAAATTATGTTTATCTTTTATAATTCATCTCAATTTTTTATTTGTATTTTCAATAAATTATACATATTTTTTAATGTGTATTGTAACAATAATTAATAATGATAAACGTAGAAAGTCAACTAAAGAGAATGATTTAAAACAAAATTAATAATAAGTAATGTATGTATTACTAAACACTAATAAAAAATATTGAAAATGCAAAACAAAATGAATAAGAACATAATTAATGATTTACTATTTACTAGTAATAAATGAGACCTTGAAGTTACTAACATACAAGAAAAACATAATTAATATGTAATAATTATTTGTTGACCGGTAAAATGAGTAAAAACTTTGGGTATACTTAGATAATCCCATAATTAATACGTAGTACTACGTAACCAGGTTCAGGTAATAATGATGCATGTATTTAGCTTAAGAATATTGTAAATCTTGAAACTCAACACTTGGAAGTCCACATGTAAATAAAAATATATAATGTTCAAGCTTACTGTTCATACAATTTAGAGAAATAAACATTAACCCATTAACTTATGAAAGAGTTGTCATGTTTCGTAGCGGATGGATCAGACATGGACTAACAACACTCATGTAAAATAATCATGACATCAAAGGTGGCAATTTCGACTCATTCATTTCATAATAACACAACTAAATAAATAAATAATAATTGAAGTAATAATACATTGCAGAAACATGAAGTCTTATTCAATTTTTGTAAAATAAATTAAAAAATGAAATGAGTACAGACCTGGGAATAGGATTGTACGTCTCGACCAACTTTTTGGCCAAACACATCATGGAACATTTTAAGCAATTTAGTACTAACACAAAAGGCAATAATTTCACCTTATAATCTAGTTGTTATAATTACCTTCTTTCCAAAAATTAAATGCTAATCATTATCATTATCATTTTCATCTTTCAAGTGTTTATCTCCATTGTAAATTATAAATGTAACCTAATTAATGAATAAAATAAGTGCTACAAAGATGACAAAAGTTATACCAAAAGAAAGAACCATCAACAAGCAAGTAAATCTTAACAACAAGCATATAAATCTTAACAAAATTATTTTGCTTCACCTGTAGCTGGTTTGAACTCGATCTTGGTAAATCACTCTATATCAACAAATAAATATCTTCAAACTGAAAATTCACAAAAACGGAAATATTTAAACCTCTGTGTGTTTAGTTAATTCTAAATTGCTCACTCACAATACTTTCATACACTGAAAATGAGTTAGTATATCTATGACACCCGAGATTTATTCCAACAAAACAACAATTTTATTTATGAACAAGAGTTTTATATTACAAGCGGAAGCAATACAATGTTTAAACTAGTCTAAAAGATGACTATAAACAAAGTCTCCGGGTATCATTTGGTCCTACGAGTTTCCTTCATGCGAGCCAACTAGTCGTATCCTGAGATATACACATACATGCATAAGCCTAAAGGCTTAGTGATATCGTGTGTTTGTGTACAAAATATCACACACAATATGCAATGATGATGTGTAACGTGGAAATGTAAAATATAGAAAATATAGCGAGATCTCTATGTCTATCAGGGTTAACCAGATGTCAAGTCGTTATCCGGCATTGATAAGAATGCGTGCTATCAATGCCACGACTATCTATACCAACACTTTCGATAGTGACAGGTATCTGCTAGTACTGATTTAGTACAAACAAGTGGCCACTTGTGTACTAATCGTACCAATATATATGTGAGCCAAAAACCATCATGTTTCAGCCATTAAAATACATATATATTAATGAGCCAACGACCGTTACGTTTTAGCTCCTGATTACCCGGAGACTAACGTGACGTAATATATCTAAAAATCAACATTCGTGCTTAAATGCAATTTAAACAGATAATCAAGTAATCAGGTAATCACATGGTATATCGCATATATCTCGGTTTTAAAAATAATACGAAACTCACCTCGGTATCTTAGATTGAGATTGTTGATGATTTAACCTATTGATCATATAGGTAATCGAATTATCACCAACTGTTACTAATCAAAATAAATATATGTTTTATGTTTTAAATGTAAGATATACAATTTATGAAACTTTGTTACACTAAAATATATATACGTAGACTACTACTATTATTATTATGTTGCATACTATTATTATTAGTTTTATAAAAATTACATTTATAGTCTAGTAGTCAACATTAATTAACTATAAGTATTTAACAAATTAATTAAATAATAAAAGGAATGTGAAAGCTTACTCTTGATTGGTTTGATGACTTCTGCATGCACATGTGTGATGTGTGTGTATAATCGTATTGGAAATTTGGAATGAATTTTAGTTCTAAGCTTCAAGCCCTATTTATACTACAATTCTAAGCAGCATGTCATCGTACCTATCGTATAGGCCATAATCATTATTAGATATATGTGTCATCCTTTTATTGAACCTTAGCCAAGAAGTATTAGACTCATCAAATATTAAGCAGGTTAGTCATCAAAAAGATAAAAATTACACGTTTGAACACATCAGCATGAGGTGAAAGAATATTAGCTCAAGTATTATACGTATTGGAGCATGGTGAAGTGTGTTCGACATAAGTTAACTACGTAAATGCTCATGCCACAAATAAGATATTTTATTAGAATATTATTTGGTTTGCAATGCCTCTCCGTATATCATTAACTTGGTTTATTTGAGCCTTTGGTGCCTCATTCTTCTCATTTCTGTTGACACATCGGCATGATGAACATATAATATTACATTATATGTTTAGTTGTTGAATGTTATATAAAAAAATGTGATCAATATATTAATTGTTCTAGAAAAATTGGGATGTTACAAATCCACCCACCTTACAGGAATTTCGTCCTTGAAATTTAGTCACTCAAATAGGTAGGGAAATTTTGATCTCATTTCTGATTCAGGTTCCCAAGTTGCCTCTGAACCATGATGATATTGCCACTGGACTTTGACCAAAGGGATAGATTTATTCCTAAGTTGTTTAATCTTTCTATCAAGGATTGACTGTGGTTGTTCTATAAAACTAAGATTTTCATCAACACTTAATTCTTCTAAGGGAATTATGGTTGACTCGTCTAAAATGCACTTCTTGAGATTTGACACATGAAATGTGTCGTGTATTCCTTGTAGTTCTATAGGAAGGCTTAATTTATAGGCAAACTTACCAATCCTTTCACTAATAGTAAAAGGTCCTATATAACGAGGGCTCAGTTTTCCTCGTTTCCCAAATCTCACAATCCCTTTCCAAGGTGATATCTTTAAAATAACCTTATCACCAATATTAAACTCGATAGGTTTTCTTCTTCTATCTGCATAACATTTTTGTCGATCTTGGGCAGATTTAATCCTATCTCGAATCTAGACAACTTTATCAGTTGTTTGTTGTACAATTTCCGGGCTAGCCATTTGTTTTTCTCCAACCTCATTCCAACATATTGGTGCTCTACACTTCCTACCATATAATGCTTCATATGGTGCCATTTTGATGCTGGAATGATAATTATTGTTATAAGAAAATTCAACCAATGGTAAATGGTCATCCCAATTACCTCCAAAGTCAACTACACATGACCTAAGCATATCTTCTAAGGCTTGTATAGTTCTTTCACTCTGACCATCCGTCTGTGGATGATATGCAGTACTCAAGTTAACTCGGGTACCCATTTCTTTCTGAAAGCTTCTCCAAAATGTCGATGTGAATCGTCTATCTCTATCTGAGACAATAGAGAGAGGTATGCCATGTCTACTAACTATCTCATTGACATATAACCTTGCTAGTCTCTCCAAGGTATATGCTTCTCTAATGGGTAAGAAATGTGCGGATTTGGTTAATCTGTCAACAATTACCCATATGGCATCGTGACTCTTTTGAGTTTTGGGTAGTTTAACAACAAAATTTATTATGATATGATCCCACTTTCAAACGGGAATCTCTAAAGATTGTAAACTACCATATGACTTTTAATGTTCAGCTTTGACTTGGAGACACGTATGACATGTCTCAACAAAATTTCCAATTGACTTCTTCATTCCTGGCCACCAATACATTAACTTCAAATCCTTATACATTTTAGTGCTTGCAGGAAGAATTGAATATCTTGATTTATGAGCTTCGCTTAAGATTATTTCTCTAAGATCTCCGTGCTTAGGGATCCAAATTCTTCCTTTGAATCTTTTGATCCCATCATTGTCATTTTCAAGTAGTTTGAATTGACCTTTCATTCTTTCATCGTTCAAACTTTTATTTTGAACAACTACTTCTTGCACTTCTTTGATTTTCTTATTTAAATCCAAAGTCAGTTCAATTCTCATGGCCCTGACTTTAGTTACCTCTTTTCTCTCCTTTCGACTCAAGGCATCTGCTACAACATTTGCCTTTCCTGGATGGTAAAGGATTTCACAATCATAATCGCTTACCAATTCCATCCAACGTCGTTGTCTCATGTTTAGCTCTTTTTGCTTAAACAAGTATTTCAAACTCTTGTGATCTGTATAGATCACACATTTCGTTCCATATAAATAATGTCTCCATAGCTTCAATGCAAATACTACTGCAGCTAATTCCAAGTCATGCATTAGGTATTTCTTTTCATGTTCTTTTAACTGCCGTGATGCATAAGCTATAACTTTATCTCGTTGCATTAGTACACAACCCAACCCTAGGTGTGAGGCGTCACTGTATACAACGAAATCATCTCTTCCTTCAGGTAGTGTCAAGACCGGTGCACTACTCAACTTTTGTCTTAGTTGTCAGGAAAGATCTGTCTTGTTCAGGACCCCACTCAAACTTAGCATTCTTTCGTGTAAGTTTAGATAAAGGCGTTGCAATCTTAGAGAAGTCCTGAATGAATCGTCGATAGTATCCGGCTAGACCAATGAAACTACGAACTTCCTTAGGTGTTTTAGGAGGTTCCCATTTCATTACTGCATCTATCTTTGCCGGGTCTACTTTAATTCCTACTTCATTAACTACATGCCCCAAGAATTGAACTTCTCATATCCAGAACTCACACTTAGAGAATTTGACATATAGTTTCTCTTTTCGAAGCAATTCTAAAACAGCTCTAAGATGACATTCATGATCCTTTTGATTTTTCGAGTAAATCAAAATATCATCAATGAAAACTATTACGAATTTATCAAGATATGGCTTGCATACTCTGTTCATGAGATTCATAAATATGGCAGGCGCATTTGTGAGACCAAATGGCATCACAAGGAACTCATAATGCCCATATCTTGTTCGAAATGCTATTTTTGCGATATCTTCATCTCTAACCTTAAGTTGGTGGTATCCAGACCTTAAATCAATCTTTGAAAAGTAACTTGTTCCCTGCAATTGGTCGAACAAGTCATCTATTCTAGGTAATGGATACTTATTCTTTATCGTGACTTTATTCAGCTCACGATAGTCAATGCACATTCGCATTGATCCATCCTTTTTCTTGACAAACAAAATTGGCGCTCCCCATGGAGATGAACTAGGTCTTATAAATCCCTTGTCTAATAACTCTTGAAGTTGTTTCATCAATTCTTGCAGTTCTGTAGGAGCTAGACGATACGGTGATCGTGCTATTGGTGTTGCTCCAGGTACTAGATCTATCTTGAATTCCACTTGCCTTTCAGGTGGAATTCCTGGCAAATCTTCAGGAAAAATATCAGGATAGTCAGATACCACATGCACATCTTTGATGTCATTCTTATTTTCCTTTTTCGTATCTATTACATACGCAATGTATGTTTCATATCCTTTTCTCAAGTACCTCCTAGTTTTCATCAGTGATATCAAGTTTATTCCTTTATCTCTTTTGTCACCATATATACAGATCACTTCACGATTTGGTGATGTAACCTTAATTACTTTCTTATCACAGATGATATTAGCTTGATTTTCAGATAGCCAATCCATTCCTACTACAATGTCAAATTCACCTAATTGTATGGGTACTAGTGTAATAGAAAACTGTGTTTCTCCTATAGTGATAGTGCAATTATTGATCACATCTTCTACATGAACATGGTTACCATCAGCTATTTCTACCATGTGTACAGTATCCAACTTTTCAACACATTGATCAAAATATTTGCAGAAAGTAGTAGAAATGAAACTTCTATTTGCACCAGAATCAAACAAAACTTGAGCATTTATATTATTGACGAGAAAAGTACCTGACACGATGTCGGGTGTGTATTTGGCCTTTTCCATCGTCATGTTGAATGCTCTTATCTTAGCCTTTGGTGCCTCATTCTTCTCATTTCTACTAGTTCCAGCTGTTCCCTTTCCTAGTTCAGGACAGTTTGGTCTGACATGTCCTAATTTTCCGCAATAGTAACACGTTTTCTCAGTTCCCCTACAGTTTTGTGTACTATGTCCAAATTTTCCACAATTAGAGCACTTTGTGTTTTCAAACTTACAAGCTCCTGCATGTACCTTCCCACATGTGGTACAAGACTTAGGTACGACAAACCTTTTATTTGGAATTGGTGCAAATCTACCTTTCTTTGCACCATTGTTAAAATCAGTATATCGTCTCTTTTGATTATTATAATCTTGATATGTCTTCTCATGATCTTTGTCAGCAATCTTTGCTGCCTCTACTGCTTCAAGAAATGTTTTAGGCATAGTCACTTGTACTATCCTTTTGAGATCAGGCCTTAGCCCTTCAGTATATAATTCAACTTTCCTAGCTTCATTTGCCACATGAAACGGGGCAAATCTTGATTTCTCTATAAACTTTTCAGTGTATTCTTAAATAGTATCATTCCCCATTTTAAGATGTAGAAACTCGATTTCTAATTTCAGAGTTTCACTTCTGGGACAATACTTTTCCTTGATCATTTCTTTGAACTTTTCCCATGGAAGTTCAGCTGCCTCAACAATTCCATATGCAGCCCTTTCTCCATTCCACCAGTGTAAGGCTGCATTCTGAAATAAAGTCGTTGCATATCTCACTTTGAGATTTGCTGGGCACCTACAGGTTTCAAAGCAAACTTCTATATTGTTTAACCAGTTCATAACAACTATTGGACCACCCTTTCTGTGGTAGACAGTAGGCTTAGTTCCCATAAATTCTTTATAGTTATATTCTTTTTCCTTAGGCTCAGGACGTTCATGACGTTCAGGGTTTTCAGGTGGTGGTCCATTATCACCGACAGTTTCTCTTTCAATCCTTGTGTCAATTATCCTAATTGTATTTTCTTCAGTGGCTTTTAAGATCTCTTCCCTATTTTGTTGTAACATATGAGGTACAATTGCTTGGATAGTTCTAGCAACTATCTCTGCAATATCAACTTCATGGTCTCGTGTCGTGCGAGCAGAGGTTTCTCCACCACGACCACGACCTCTACCTCTGGTTACAATACTACCTTGTCATATCATGTTTTCGGGCATAAGTATTCCAGTGTTAATATTAACAGGGTAGTCATTTGCTCCAGATTTTTGAGTAGTCATTATTCTTATCTGCAAAATAATATTGCTTTATATTATTTATTACTTTACGTATTCACTTATGATTAGCATTCTCTAATCATAGTAAGAATATTTTTATCCCTTTTTAGAAAAGTCTTTGCTCATCCCCTTTCAGACAAGTCTTGTATTGTTGCTTATCCCTTTTGGACAAGTCTTAATTTATTGCTTATCCCCTTTCGGACAAGTCTTACTTTATTGCTTATCCCCTTTCGGACAAGTCTAATTTTCTTAACACTGTACTCTTTTATTAGAAAAGTGTTTAAGATGCTATAATATATCTTTATCAACATAACTATATAAGCAAGAATTTATCAAAGCTCGAAAGAAGTAAATCACGTAATTGAAAAAAATAACAAGTTGCATGTATGTACAATCAAAACTTTCATTAATATCCGTCATAATGTACATAAAAGTTTTATCTTACATCATACTAGAGTGTTAGATTATATCTTACATCACAAACAAAAAGCTTTATCCAACACACACTATCTAAAAGCATCTAAGTCTGACAACCCGTATTTTACAAGACAACATCTATTTTACAATCAAAAACCATCCCTAAGAGTTTCTTCTGATCACATCTTCATCTAAGAAGTGTATTGGTGAGCTATGCAGGCTGGGTAGCTTGGATAAAGAGAACGAAAGGGATAACCAGGGTAATTTCCAATGAAGGGGGTAAATTTCAGTCATATCCAAACTTTACGTGATACCCATTTAACAAAACGAATCCAGTCTGGGGACTTCACAAGCGCGAAATGGAGAACGTCTCTAACCTTTTTATACCAAGGTCTACTTGCTATCATATATGCAATTTCGAGTTGTTTAATATGATTGAATTCCGTAACTAAGGCTTCCTAGTATAAGTGTATCTCATTGTGAAGGTCATTATAGTGCGTTAGCGGTACTAAAACGTATATGATTTCTTGTGGATTCTCCTCTTCATCGTCACTTAAGATTATGTACGGGATAGACATGGTTCCTACAACCAAAACATAGACTTCGGTTAATATTTGTCTTAAGTGTGACTAAATGATGCATGAAAGGTTTATAATGATGCATTAATGGTTTAAGACTAGGTAAATTATACCTAATTCACTTAAACCTAAGGCTCTGATACCAACTTATGACACCCGAGATTTATTCCAACAAAATGACAATTTTATTTATCAACAAGAGTTTTATATTACAAGCGGAAGCGATACAATGTTTAAACTAGTCTAAAAGATGACTATAAACAACGTCTCCGGGTATCATTTGGTCCTACGAGTTCCCTTCATGCGAGCCAACTAGTCGTATCCTGAGATATACACGTACATGCATAAGCCTAAAGGCTTAGTGATATCGTGTGTTTGTGTACAAAATATCACACACAATATGCAATGATGATGTGTAACGTGGAAATGTAAAATATAGAAAATATAGCGAGATCTCTATGTCTATCAGGGTTAACCAGATGTCAAGTCGTTATCCGGCATTGATAAGAATGCGTGCTATCAATGCCACGACTATCTATACCAACACTTTCGATAGTGACAGGTATCTGCTAGTACTGATTTAGTACAAACAAGTGGCCGCTTGTGTACTAATTGTACCAATATATATGTGAGCCAAAAACCATCATGTTTCAGCCATTAATATACATATATATTAATGAGCCAACGACCGTTACATTTCAGCTCCTGGTTACCCGGAGACTAACGTGACGTAATATATCTAAAAATCAACATTCATGCTTAAATGCAATTTAAACAGATAATCAAGTAATCAGGTAATCACGTGGTATATCACATATATCTCGGTTTTGAAAATAATACGAAACTCACCTCGGTATCTTAGATTGCGATTGTTGATGATTTAACCTATTGATCATATAGGTAATCGAATTATCACCAACTGTTACTAATCAAAATAAATATATGTTTTATGTTTTAAATGTAAGATATACAATTTATGAAACTTTGTTACACTAAAATATATATACGTAGACTACTACTATTATTATTATGTTGCATACTATTATTATTAGTTTTATAAAAATTGCATTTATAGTCTAGTAGTCAATATTAATTAACTATAAGTATTTAACAAATTAATTAAATAATAAAAGGAATGTGAAAGCTTACTCTTGATTGGTTTGATGACTTCTGCATGCACATGTGTGATGTGTGTGTATAATCATATTGGAAATTTGGAATGAATTTTAGTTCTAAGCTTCACACCCTATTTATACTACAATTCTAAGCAGCATGTCATCATACCTATCGTATAGGCCATAATCATTATTAGATATATGTGTCATCCTTTTATTGAACCTTAGCCAAGAAGTATTAGACTCATCAAATATTAAGCAGGTTAGTCATCAAAAGGATAGAAATTACACGTTTGAACACATCGGCATGAGGTGAAAGAATATTAGCTCAAGTATTATACGTATTGGAGCATGGTGAAGTGTGTTCGACATAAATTAACTACGTAAATGCTCATGCCACAAATAAGATATTTTATTATAATATTATTTGGTTTGCAATGCCTCTCTGTATATCATTAACTTGGTTTATTTGAGCTATTCTTGATGAACATATAATATTACTTTATATGTTTAGTTGTTGAATTTTATATAAAAAAATGTGATCAATATATTAATTGTTCTAGAAAAATTGGGATGTTACAATATCCATTAGAAAAGCAATACTTTTATGCACCGAAAATGAGTTGAATCTATCACTCACAATACTTTAATCAAGGCCTTTTAGGAAAACTCGCTTTGCTAGTGAACATTGCATGATGACAGCCAAGCACACGAAGAACAGATTCATCAAGTGATGATAATTCTTGATATGAAACCATTTACATACTAGCCTACCTTCCTCTAATTTCCTATCTCCATTTCCTTCAAACATACATATATCATCATCATTCTCACTGTACAGACCTGAAAATAATAATTCATAAGAATGTTTAAACCGTATTATTACACCCATTAATCACAATTCAAACTTTTCATTCACACATTTTATCAAACACATAGTATGCATAAATCACATATTTGGTATAGAAAAATTAAGTTTTTCGTAGTAACATTTTTTTGCAATAACTTACTTTCATTACGCTCGTGTGTGTATGTTAGTAGTTTTACAGAGAAAGGAAATTAGGAGTTTGATAGAAGCATTTGCAGCGTTGAGGTAGTTGACAGCCCCTTGTGTTTTTTCCATTTGTGCCGTATCTTTTGAGATATAACCTAAAGAAATTGATAATTTTACACACATTTGATTATTTATGTAAAGGTTCTTAGAAGAAATATTTGTATTACCTGAAAGAAACTGATACCATGAAAATTGTAGAAGACGAAAAAAATCGAGCATGGAGTATGATAGAGAAGAAGAAGAACTGAGGTGAGAATAAGGATGAAGAACGAAAAATGAATTAATGAAATGAGCAGCGCGGTGGAATTGATAGAAACAAAACCAATATGAGAATAAGGTTTGGCCTTGATAATAGAAAAATCCAACCAACACAATTAAAGACGTGTCTTGAAAATTACATAGAGCTGAAACTAAATTCTAGATTAATTAAAAAAATCAAAAGTATGAGAAAATTTATTTAACCTTGAGCGGACCAATGAAATTAAAGTATGCAAATGAAGTTTACTTGTCTAGAAACTCACAAAGTAAGTAATAAAAGTATTTCAGATATTTTTAGGGCTAAGTCCCTCGAAATGCAACGAACTTTGCCCAAAAGTCTATTGTATGCGACCAACTTTCGAGGAGGCATAAGAATGCAACCAACCTGCTAAAGTGGGGTTTTTGATGTAGTTTACCTGCAAAAAGCTAATGTCATCCGGTTTTCATTTTTTTTGTCTAGTCATCTGCCACGTATAGACACATGTGGATGCCACATGTTTATATAGGTGGATTTATTAGATATTATTTAATTTAAAAAGCTAAAAATTAAACATAATGAAAAAAACCTCTGTGCAAAATCCTCTGTGCAAAAATCCTTTGTTCATATTTGCATAAATCCTCTGTTCATATTTGCATAAAAGGTTGAAAACTAACAAAAAGATAATGAAATATCTTTTGTTCTTATTTTTCACATTTTTAATTAATGTTCATCGTGAACCACAACATTCACCTAAAATCAAAACATCTGAAAATATAAGAAAGCCCCAAAAATTCATGTTCTATTGTGATTTAAGATTTTGGGTGTAAGAATGCTTAATTCGTAAATATCTGCGAATTTATCCTTCTGCTCCAGCAAAAGAATAGGGTCGACAAAAGAATAGGGTCGGGGTATGATGTTTTTGATGATGATCGGTATGACGGTCGGCTGAATGATCGGTTTTCCGACTGTTGATAAACGGAGAAACAGAGGCCGGATTCTTATCGGAATAATGATGTTTTCCGTCTAGGGTTTGGATTTGAGCTAGGGCATGTTCTTATTCAAATCTGTATCTTTCTATATCTATAATTCTGTATATGTGAATCTATATATGTATCTGTATATATCTATTGTGATGGAGAGGAAATAGTTGGAAATGAAGTTATGTGTGTTAATTGTGGAAACACATATATGAACACTGCTAATAACACAGATATTGTAAATATCTTACATGTCAAAAAAAGGAAATTAAAAACTATGTGGATAATGACTTGGCATGCCACGTATACATAGTAACCGGTTAAGGATTGAGTAGGTGAAAAATTACATCAAAAACCCTACTTTAGCAGGTTGGTTGCATTCTTATGCCTCCTCGAAAGTTGGTCGCATTCAATAGACTTTTGGGCAAAGTTCGTTGCATTTCGAGGGACTTAGCCCATATTTTTAAGCCACTTTAAAACCCTACTTTAGCAGGTTGGTTGCATTCTTATGCCTCCTCGAAAGTTGGTCGCATACAATAGACTTTTGGGCAAAGTTCGTTGCATTTCGAGGGACTTAGCCCATATTTTTAAGCCACTTTAAAACCTCAATATTACATATCCATGACATCACCCTTTTAACCACATCTTGACACATCAGCATCAAAATATACTTCATGACTTGACAAATCAGCTTCATGACATCAACGAAACCTCCCTTTAGTAGATAAGATAGATATTAGTTAACATGTATAAGTTATAAGAATACTAAGAGTAGTAACGATGTTAAACTTCGCGTTGAGTTCAACACTGAGCATGATTTTTGGGGAGTGATTTAGCGTAGGGGTGTGCATGGTCTGGAACCGGATCAAACTTTCTCAGTTCGGTTCGGTCCCGAAACCCGATTTGTAGCAGATTCTTGGACCGAAGACCGGACCATATGTCATCGGTTTGGTTTGGTTCGGTTTTAAAATGGTCTTGTTCTGTTCGTTCCAAAAGACCGACCTGATTGGTTATGCGTGATATCATTGTCATTTGTGTCTAACCGATGTGTAGTAACCGTTGATGTGAGAAATATTTAATCACCTGTTCACATGAGAATGATCTGTTAGATTCATGTATTTGAGTCCTTTTTGGGGCCTACTTTTAAAATCATATATCAAGTGTATGATTGTAATTTGTGAATAAGGTTTAAGGGGTAAAAAGCTACAAAAATTTTCATATCTCATTTTTTAGTTCTGAGACATTCTAAATTAATGACACTTTAAGGTTCAAGCTTGAAAAATAATGATTAAAGAAATGAACTATATATTTTGAAGTAAGTGCATAAACAAATCCAATTATAGAGGTTTAAAGAAAATAAACAATAGACCACCATGCTTAAAGATATAAGCAATCCCACGCTTTTAATAGTTACTCCAAGATGTAATGCTATAGAGGTTTGATCCCGATACCTCTTATAATCGGGTATTAGATGTCAACCAATAGACCACCTTGATGATGGTTATGTTAATCATTATATAATATACACATATACAATTTATAAGGGAATGGATAATGAAACCATGAATGTGTATAAACATATATACACATAATTTAGATAGTCAATCGAGTCTTATATAGGTTTCAATGAATTTGAATGAGCAATTACTTTTTGTTGATATATAAGAAGTTATATGAAATTATATGCTATATCTAATGAATGTATACAAATATTCGGTTCAGCCCATTTCCCATTTTTCTCGGTTTGGTCTAGGACCGGATCGAGTCCCAAATATCTAAAAAACTATGAATCATGGACCGTACCATATATACTCGGGTATTTTGTGTATGGTCCGGTTCCTCGTCGGTCCTCGGGTATATTCAGTTTTTCCCATAAAATGCATAGTCATAATTTAGCGTCAAACTTTGGTGCGAAAAGGGGTCCACATAATATATTTGGACCAATGAAATCAAAGGATACAAAATATTTAATACCTTCAATGCACAGTTAAAGATTTAGGGGGCTGATAATGCCACATGGGCTTTTTCTTTTTACACAGGCATCTAAAGTTAATTGTCAATTATACCCTTAATCATTTTACCCATCTTCTCTCTCCCAATTCCTACGCCCCTTTACATTCCCTGTAAACTTACCTCGGTTGTGTTGTCATCTCGGCATGCCTAAGCTTCACTTACACCGACTAACACATATACGAATCGTATAGCAAAAGAAAACCCACAAAAATTGGGGCTTTTATTAGCCCTCGATTCATCTTCTATGAAATACTTAAAGTATTTATTAACTGTTGTTTGATGATGAACTTACTATTTTTAACTCTGAAGTTTACTGTTATAATAACTTATAAGGAACTAAAGAACAAAAATTAATCTCATTGTTCTTGATAAATCAATATGTGTATGTTAATATTGACTAATTTAATACCAAACGATCGGTGTATACTTGCGCACTCATTTGGGTATTAACTATTAAGTTTAATCCGTTGGAGAGATAATGAAGAAACGGTTGTTGAATAAACACGAGATAATCGAAATAAATAGCAAAAGAAGTTTTAGTATGTGTTCAAATTTTCGAGAGAAAATCTTATTGTGTGTAGGTTGAGGTAAAAATTATTTCAAAGGTGTATGTGTCAATTAACTCTAAAAGCCTGTGTCAGAGGTAAAAGAACCTGTGACAACATCGTCAGCCAAAGATTTAACATCGGCCAGTAACGCCTGCCAGAGTGGCAAAACCGGCATTATTAATGGTTATAAAACGCTAAAAATGAGTTTGCATTTGCGTGGCTCTAATGAAGATATTTTAAATGTTATTTTCAGCTTTTTTCAGGAAAATAAAAAAAAATGGATTTTATCAACCTTTTGGATACTATTTGTGTAAGCGAGGGGGACGGTAGCGCCGACACTTGAGTCCTTTGTGTGTTCTCCAAATCCGATGGCAACTACTACAAGAAGGTAATCTTTTTCTTTTTTATTATATCAAATATTAAATAAAACCTTTTTCATATTCTAGCGTTGACCACTCCAATCTTTTTTTTTTGGTATATCTGGGTATACAACTCGCTTTGCGAGCTGACTAATTCCAGGGCCATATAGTAATTAACACGTTTAAACTTGATAGTGATTAACAGTACGAATCGACTTTTTAGCTTTTTAGCTATTGAACTCGAAATTGGATCAAGTTATCGCTTAACACATTAGTTTTACCTTAGGAAAGTTAACATCTTTATAGCAGAAATTCAAGTCAAATAAGATCGAATGGAATTCAGATTGTATTGTCAAGATCATGATCCTACGTTCGCAAAGATCCTATGCTCAATTAATACGTTTGTGTTTATCGAGATTGTAAAATTGTAGAATCTTAATCAACACGGGATCTTAACACTATGCTTTGAACTAGTATATATGTAGAATGATTTTTTTTTTCTGGAGGATCAAATTAGACAATAAATATATTTTAAATAACACTAAGATTCTAACCCATCTCATATATATTTCTAAAGGAATTAGATCTAATGCAAAAGAGGTTTTATGTAGGAAGATAGGAAGAAAATGGAAGTATCTATGATGCACCTGATTTATAACTTTTAGCTACGATGATGGTTGACTACCAGTCATTGTTCCACCTGTCGGTGCCAAATTCCGGCTGCCACAGTTGTTACCGGATGCTGGAAAATGTATTGTTACGATGCACTTTTTTAACCATGATTTATCCGATTTTTAACTATGATGCACCTCCTTATTGACTTCCTATCTTCCTACATAACTTCCGGATCCACACCCATTTTTAAATAATCTGGATATTACCTATTTCAGAAATACAATCAAGCACAGTATTAATTCAGTCGTATGTTTTTGTTTTTTTTTTTTTGTTTTGCTTCAGGATCACTTAATAACACTATGATTTCATCATGTTTTTGGATATATCATTGTAGGCTGGAGGGGAAGGTAGCGATAATAACCGGAGCAGCAAGCGGTATTGGAGAATGTACTGCAAAACTTTTCGTTGAACATGGTGCCAAAGTCGTGATCGCAGACATCCAAGACCAGCTTGGTCAAACACTTTGTGAAACCTTAGGTACATCAAATTCGATATATGTTCATTGTGATGTAACCAACGAAGAAGATGTTAAAAACGTCGTAGACATTGCAGTTACCACTTATGGAAAACTTGACATTATGTTCAATAATGCTGGAATAGTAGATCCTTATAAGGAACGCATCATCGACAATGAAAAAACAGATTTTGAGCGTGTACTTAGTGTTGACGTAATAGGAGTCTTTTTAGGGATGAAACATGCCGCTAGAGTTATGGTTCCAGCACGAGTTGGTTCAATAATATCAACAGCTAGTGTAACTTCAATTATTGCTGGTGTAGCCACACATGCTTACACTTGTGCTAAACACGCTGTAGTTGGTTTGACAAAGAATGTGGCGGTAGAACTTGGGCAATTTGGTATTCGAGTCAATTGTTTGTCGCCTCATGGAGTGGCTACACCAGTAGCGACCACTTATCTTGGCCTTGATGTGGAGGGTGTAGAGAATATGATGAACATGTCCGCAAATCTTAAGGGTGTGACACTTAAAACTGACGATGTTGCTAAAGCAGCCCTCTTTTTGGCAAGCGACGAGGCTAAATATATCAGCGGACATAATCTGTCGATCGATGGTGGATATGGTATTGTTAATCCATCATTCAATATGTTCCAATACCCGGAAGAATCTTCAAAATTGGATAATTAAACATATCTTTATATATGTTCTGTTAACATACTCTTGTTGAGTGATAATAATCGATCAACATGGTCCGCTATGTCTGCAACGACGTGATTTTCCCCAGGTCATGGCATGGTACACTATGTCTGCTGGTGTCAGCCTGATCCTTCCTGCTGCCAGGATTTCCATGATGTAGTTTGTGTGTGTTTTTAAATACACTGATTTCTTTTATTGTTAAGGAGTTCAATGTGATTATAGTGTGATGCTTATGTGACGATGACATGGCGTAAATTTTGTGTGCTCCGACTGCTCTGAGGGATTACAAAGTTTTTTGATGCGGTGCAAAAAAAAAAAAAAAATTAGAATGCCAGAATGATTATATTTTAACATAACAGCAAACTTATTATTTCGATATAAGATACAGAATGTTGTTATTATTACAAGGAGTGATAGAGGCAAAAGTTGGATAAGAATTGAGGTAAAATCTTCCAGATTTTCAATAATTCTCCCTGATTTGGTTGTTTAAGCTTTAATGACTGTCACCCAAGTTAAGGGTTCTGGCTTCTGACTAAGTTGGAGCATTCAAGTGTTTGTGGTGTGACAACACACGCATACACTAGCGCAAGCATGCTGTAGTTGGTTCGATCGAGATTTTGGCAGTACAACTTGGATTCGATCGACAATTTGGCAGTACAACTTGGATACATCAGTATTCAAGCCAATTGTATGTCGCCTTCTGCAGTGACCACAAGTTTCCATGGGCTTGATTAGTAGGCTTTCGAAAAGAATAGCATAGTGTTATTTGCTACTCTTTAAAGATAAAAGAAGGGAACCACAAACTCAATTTGAATTGCTAAACAGCGATTTAGTTAAAATCCCCACTATGAGAAACACCAACCATTGCACAGCAAAATTATTTCACAAACAAAAACACTATTAAAGTCGAAGCATATGCTTACATATCAGTTGACATTGACAGTCTTGCAAAATTTACATGAATCGGGCACACCAGAAGAGCAACTACTCATAACACCGTACAATTCATCAACTAATATGCCCTTCATTTCATATATATGAAGCTCTTCAAAATCTGAACTTGAGTTGTTACTTCATGCTGAGAATTACCAAAAACACCCTCACTAACCTTGAATAATATATTGGGGGCTAGAGTAACGGCATTACTTGAGTTCAGAGCAATCAGTTGCTTGAGTTTGCAAGTCCAACCAGATTAAGCATGTTACGGTCTTCTTTAAATCTATCTAGCACAGTACCTTTCAGTCCGTCTTGTTTTTCTTGTTGACCTCCCTTTGGTACAACTCCCCAACATTCTATCACTTCAGGGTATATACGGTTGTTTTTTGATAGGCAAGGACTGTTGAAGGTGGCACCGGTAAAAGTGTGACCATTGTCAAAGTTTGAGGAAATGAATAGGTTGAAGTGACTTATACGCCCGCCAAAACCAATGCCATTTGGGATGCTATCTGAGCTGAAGTTTGCAGCGCACTGCAGATACACAAATATATTAGCAATAATGTAAATCTTCGATTTCTGGTGAATTATAGCCATCCATTTGTTACCAGAAGGTCATCAAAATATCTATAGAAAAAATACTTCTCTAATTCATAAAACATTCAATGTTTGACTCGCAACAGTTTAACAAATAATTGTCAGACTAACCAAAGAAGAAGAACTCACCCATTGTATATTGTTGTTAGCACCAGTAGGCCGATATATAGAGGCATGAGGGTACAGCTGAAACAGGAAAGACTTCATATCCCCATAAAAATCAGCATGCCTCTCCCAAGGCTGAGATGCATAACCTCCATATATGTAGCCTTCTTTATCCTTGATAATCAACACTGTTGGCCCTTCAGCATTTCTGTGGGTCATATAAACAAAAAATTAATACAACAAAGACCACCCCCGTAATCACACCAACACAGAAAAAACCTTAAAATCTAACTAACATTAACTTCAATTAGTGCTATTAGAATTCCAACAAGCATTAATGTTCACAAGATACACGTTCGCTCTACAATTCCCCAAATATTGGTCTTATCACATGTGTATGCTACGAAATGAACTGGAAGAAGTAAGCTACCCACGAAATATTGCCCAAGAAGGTGTTGAAACTTAGTCCATTAAGTGCACTATGGTACAAGAGTCTCCATTCACCAAGTTCTTGATGTGAAAGAGCTCCTCCTATGTGCCAAGCATACTCCTCCTTCAGTAGCAGTATATTAGGATCAACGTCCTTCTGGTGTATCAGATGAGGAACTTGAGAACCTGTTCCCCATTTATTAGTTGCATGAGATGTCATAGTTAACAGTTAAGTAGTTTACCATTGATCAATTATCGTACAATATATATCAACAGACAGCAGGTACATATCAATAGCAGACGCAATGATGAGCTAACAAGCATTGCATCTACCTCAGTTGCACATTAAGAACAAAGCTAAAAGCTTTAAAAACTTCTTTATTGTTGGAGCATAGGGAGTAAAGAACATTACGTAACTTTTGAATATTATATATTTATATACCTGATGGTGGCTTCATCAAGCTTACAAGAAACTTCCTGGCAGATGGAACAAGGCGACACCAGTTTCTGAAATCCTCAAAAGACATACCCTTTTCAGAACTTCCTTCATTATCCTTTGTAAAAGTGGCAGCATCTAGGAATATGCTAATTGGCTTCTGCTCTGAATCTGATGAAGATTCGGAATCTCTACGAGATGATATACTATCAAGTATTTCACTAATAACAGCTTCCAAGTCAGACCTGCCAATCAATGCGTACATGTAAGAACTTCCTAGAACAAGAAAGCCAACTACCAATTACCAATAAAAAAAAATATCTCCCTATCTGACAACATTCGAAGAATATATAATTGCTTCAATACAATTATGTTAAAGAAACTATATCAACGATATTAAATACATTGACTAAACAGTTACATAGGGAGTCTAAAGAAGTCAAAAGTACTAGTATTAGAGGCATATGGTTGAAACATATAGACACACACACACACGATACATATATAGCTTCAATGCTTAAACATGTCAAAATTAACGAATGGTAAAGTTTCGATTTGTATCCATTTACCTCACTAAACTGCCATCACCATCAACATCACATAGTTGATATAGAAAATCATCAATCTCATCTTTAGTTCCTTTTTCATATGTTCCCTGAAATTTAAACCGAATGCCGTAAACACAAAATGAACTATAGCTTTCAACAAAGTTTAGCCACCAAATACATAGTATTACATCTGTTACTTCACCACATTAGATTAACACTTTATTATACTAAAATAAAACAATAATAATTAATAATGATCATGCATACAAAACTCATAAAATTATATCCACAGTCACTAATTTGAAATATAGATAGAAAACTCACTTTAGCAATTACAAGGTCTTGAAATGTAAGTTTCTGATCTTTTCGATTCTGCGTAACTAAATCATACAGTCTATCACCAACAGGACCTTTAATTCCAGTATAAACCTAAAAAATGAAAACATAATCAATTACCAAATCATAACCGAAATAAACAAAATAAGTGACCGAATCGAAACCTTGAATACGGAAATCGAAATGCATTGACCGTCGGATTGAGATTGAGCGGCGAGAGAATCGAATAACGATTTCAGGTCATTGAGTTCCTTCTCGGAGAAAGCTCTGTAAATTGTTCATGATTTTTTATTCAAAGTGATTTATTGTTAGTTACACGAACGAACATAATAAAATAATAATCATAATTATTATTATAATTAGATATAAGTAACCTGGTGGCGGAAGTAAAACGAGGATCGGCAGCCGGTGACTGAGCGTTGCCCATAGCTACGACGGTTAACGGTAGTTGATCTGATCGGTAGATTTTATTTACGGTTAACGGAGGTGTTCATTAAAATATCTATCTATTCTTTCTATGCTGTACTATTTAAAAACCGAGATTTTGGCTCATCGACTTACGAACGGGTGTTTTTAGGGAAAATCATTTTTTCCAGATGTAAAAATACTAAATATGGGACTATGATGGGTTCCATAACTTGTACCTTGTGCATTGAAAGTTTAAACAATACCGGCCAAAGACATTTTAAACAAAAAGTTTTAGGTTTTCATAACTTGACATTTTCGAACTTCATTATTTGGTATAATTCCACCGTAACAAATATCTTGCCAAATGAACTTACACTTTTTACAAAACCACAAGTTTTATGCTTATAAATTTATGTATTTGTAAAAGCAGCCCTTACTTATCTCAAAATGTAAATAGTTGTCGTATATAGCATCCGTGAGGAAAATTTATTCTATCCTCTTTGAAATAAAGATTCATTATTGTAAGGAATAAAATATATACTTTCTTTCTAATAGGTAAATAAAATAAAAAGTAGTATTTCTCGAAAATTATAGACAATCAAATAGCATTAACTTAATACGACTTCTATCTTTAAAGTTTTGTTTTCGGTCATAATATATACTTAATTCTACAATTACGATTTAATTAAATTAAATTTATATATACGCGCTACTCAACGTATTCACATTACACGTTTATCTAAACCAACAAAGAATGTTTCATAGTCCCCCAAGTAATTCTAGTATATTAAAGTTCATTTAGCCCGATTTTAACGATCATCTATTATTCTATTCTTATGTGTCAAGTCAAATAATCTTTCAATGCTTATTTTGGTTTAAATTTTATCTAATTTACATTCACACTGGACAAATATACTAACATCATTTTAGCTAATAAACATTTCAACCTGTGAGTCTATCTCTTCAAAACGATATATTTTTATGTATTTACAAGAAATTGGCTCAAAGATGAACTATCGAGCTTGACTACTACTAACAAAAAAAAATAAAAAAATAAAAATTGACGGGCATTTTCGACTATAATTCCACAAAGATGATATATGATGCCCCGGGCGATATAGTCGATAATGCCCGTCAATTTTTTTTATTTTACTTATTTTATTTTTGTTAGTTGTAGTCAAGCTCGATAGTTCATCTTTGTGCCAATTTCTTGTAAATACATAAAAATATATAGTTTTGAAGAGATAGACTCACAGGTTGAAATGTTTATTAGCTAAAATGATGTTAGTATATTTGTCCAGTGTGAATGTAAATTAGATAAAATTTAAACCAAAATAAGCATTGAAAGATTATTTGACTTGACACATAAGAATAGAATAATAGATGATCGATAAAATCGGGCTAAATGAACTTTAATATACTAGAATTACTGGGGGACTATGAAACATTCTTTGTTGGTTTAGATAAACGTGTAATGTGAATAAGTTGGGTAGCACGTATATATAAATTTAATTTAATTAAATCGTAGTTGTAGAATTAAGTATATATTATGACCGAAAACAAAACTTTAAAGATGGAAATCGTATTAAGTTAATGCTATTTGATTGTCTATAATTTTAACAGATAAAAATTCTAGTGATCGATAATGATAATCAATTTAGGGATAAAGGTTGTATTAACTTGGATTGTTAATTTTTATTTTTGTATTTTTTTGCGTTTGTGTCATTTACATGTAATAGTTTATGTCCTTATAATAATAATGAATAATAATTTTTATGTCGTTATAATAATAATGAATAGTTGAATAATAATGATGATAGAAAGCACATATAAGTTATTTTTATGATTAAATTTTTATTAAATGATATTAAAATATATGGATATGATATGAATGTGAGAATGTGGTGCATAAGTTAAAATAAGTAAATTGGCCGTAGAAATTGATTTGATCTAGTTAATTACTATAACTGTGTAATTACTAATTAGTGAGAGGGGGTATAGAGGTAATTTTTGATCTTCCAATTTGTAAGTATTAAGCCAAATTGTTAAATGCTTTCTAAGTGTTTAAGATAATACTATGTAATTTATTATTTAGCTATACTTATATTTTTAAACTTAGTCCAATAATTAGATATCATATATTACATGAAAATAAACTTTAACATATTTTTAGAAAAATACAATTCATGATAATTTATATATAATATATTTGATAAAATGTATTATTTAGACATGATGATTAAACTAAACTCAAACTCACTTATTATATAAAAAATAAATTATACATTATAGTTGTTAACTTGATTAATTAGCCTCCAGTTATCTCACTAAACGAAAACCTACACCTATAAAATACATCAAAGATAAAATTAATAAAGCTTTAAGTATTTAATTAATCTATATTTGTCTACCTTTATTAATGACCATTATTTATTACAAGAAAGCGGAGTTTTATAAAGTCAAATCAATTTTCTTGATTTACGATATAATTACCGTCATGAAAATTTGTAACAAAATAATATTAAGTTGAAGATCATATTTACATAATCAAAAATCGTAATATCAAAATATATACAATTTAAACAATTATTCTCATATTCGTACGTAAGTTACGGTTATCAAACACATATCACTAATCATTAGCTCCACTCAATCTTGAACAAATTTTATGGGGGCCCAAAAAAATTATACGTACAAATTAGTTCAGTAAAGAACCCTCCTATACATTTTGATGATTTTGTGATGGAATAAATAAGAATGCCGTTAAACATAATATAAATGAAATATATTAATTTGATTAAGCCATCAAAGTTCAAATAAAAAGTAAACACGATTTGAAGTTTTTTCATTCAGCTAAAAACTATATATAAATTAATTATTATAACTTTTAGTTTATATGAGTTAGACTTCATTATAGACATATACATGAAATTTAACTTTTAAAAAAAAAGGTTGATTAAATAAATTAGTGTATCAACATATATATTTATTTGTTATTTATATTCATTTAGTGCTTCACATAAATTAATATAGTAACCATCATTTATAAATGAAACTCAACTTATAAAATGAAAAAGATTAATTCTACATATTTTATTAACTATATATTTTATTCTTTATATTTATTTGATACTTCATAATTGTAACCTAAAATAATTCATTTAAACATGAAACTCATGTTAATATGAATATTTATTCTTACATAATCAAATTGTACATTTTCTTACCAATATATATGAAATAAAGGGGTAAAGTTTTATTACCAACATATTTATGACATCGACTCAAAATGTAACTATATTTTTTACCAACATTCATATGAACTCAAGGGGTATACACACATACACACACAAAGTTATTACATATAAATGAGGGTAATTATATTTTTTTTACCATTATTTATAATATGAAGTCAAGGGGTAAATTGTAACATCCTTGAAATGGGATTAGTGGTAAAAGGTATTTTCCTCAATTTTTTTAAATGTCAGTTTTAATTTATTTATATAGGTTTGATTGTGAAAAGTGGGTAAAAGAGTCTTAGGACTTATTGTGGCTAGTAAATTAATAATTATTTTAAATTGTACTAGATAACAGTAAAATAAAATATTTGCCTCGTAAATGGTTTTTAGGTTCCAGAAAATAGATTTAGGAGGGAATAATTTTAAATGGATATAAGGTCGGGTTATATGTGAGCTGACCTAAATTATGTCAATTTTCCTAAATTACTTCATTTCTTCATTTGTGTTATTCACAAAGTAAAAAATATAACCTAATCTAAAATAGAATCAAATTAGTTTCTGTGATTGTGATTGGGATTTAACCTCTGACCTTCATCATCATCTTGCTATTTCCATCATCCCCAAACTGAATTGTAAGTACACTTATGCATAAATTGAGTTATGAACTTGCTTTAGGTCAAAAGCATATTAGTTAGGTGTTTGATTGAAATCGTTGTTTATTAGTATTGTCATTTGATGTTACTGTGGATATTTGATGTTAATGTTATTGTTGTTTTGTCATTTGATACTGTAAAACTTGAACTTTTATGGATTGGTTCGAGTTGGGTTGAGCAGGAAACGAACTGCAGGTCACCTGAAACTGGGTTTTATCCGGTGGGTAAATGGTTACCCGGTGGGTAAACCTGCAAAAATGGCTAAAACAGGTAGTAGAACTACCCGACGGGTAACATGGTATACGGCGGGTAAAACGGGTTTTTGGAACCGGGTAAAGTCTTATACGGCGGGTAACTTGGGTGGGTAACTAAAGTTAGTTTCTATCCCAAATTTGAATCCGGGTAACCAATGGTACCTGGCGGGTAACCAAGGTACCCGGGTAAGTGTCAATCAGGATGACTTGTGTTTAATTTGAATGCTTGCTTCATATATACTTTGTATAGGTATAAAAAGACATAATCTGTGTATTATATATTGTCATTTAATCTTATATAACTTGAATTAAGTTATACAAGATCAAGTACTAACTTATGATTTGAATTGATCCCAGATCAGCAGAAGACTCAATAAGATAAGACATTTGAGTTGGAAATCGTGACAGACAGGTGAGTGGGTCTATAACTCTTAGCTTAATTGGTTGTAACATGTTGGGTTACAATAAGTAAGCATAGTTACTAATGATATAGTGTCATTGAATAAAATATCCTAATTATAATGCATTACGAGTTATATTGCCTTCGTGCTATATGTTTTGTTGAGGTCAGTTGTTTACTGGGCTTGGAATACTATTAGTTGACCTACACATGAACTTTATACATGTGTTGTTCCTGAGAATCTGTGTAGGTGTGATAATAGCACCCAAGCTATCGTAGATTCTGTATAGGCTAATACAGTTTGTTGATAAGAGTTCTCGAGGGCCTCCGCGACATTTGGGTTCCTCAGAACCACCGATCCTTATTGTTATTGTTGTGTAATATGTTTATTGGTTATAAGCTGATTTGTTATACCATATTAGGCTGTTATTTATAGAATTGCTCACTTAACTTTGTGCTAATTCCACCATTAAACTTCTTACAGGTCTTGATGATATTTTGGGCTGGGGGCAAGAAGATAATAAGAAGGAATGTTTGACTATGGGTTGACTCTGATATTTTGATATAAAATAGGTTGTGTTGTACTGTTATATAATGCTAAACCTTGTATTATGTTTTGAGTTTGTAACTATATATATATATATATATATATATATAAGTACTTATCATATGTTTATTTACTAAATGAAGTGGGACTTTTGTTTCCGATAAAAAAATGTCTTGAAATGAAAGGGGTGTTATAAGTTGCTATCAGAGCATAGGTTTTGGTGAATTGAACAGTTGTAAGTTGTTCAATCCCAAACCTAGAGATGTAAAGTCAAATATTCCGGGTGTGTGGGATTAGTTACAGTATTAGGTGTGTTAGTATTTGATGTACTAACAATTAACAAGTTGTGAGTTGTTATTGTGAATACAGATATTGCAGACAATGAAAATCCGACCCATACTCTTAATGATGCCTCTCGAATGGATGTTCCTCCTGAGAACCAGAATGAAAGATATGGACAGTCCGGTACTTCTTTTATAGTTGGAGAAGAATCTGAAAGGGATAATTACATTTATTAACTAGAGGATGAATTGTAGACATTGAGAAATTATAGAGATGTAATTGTGCAATCGAGATTTCCTCAATATGTTTCACAGGCACATTCAGTTACTAGTACTACTACTCCTCCAGTTGTATCATCTTCTCAAGTTGCGACATCTTTACCTTTTATTTCTCAACAACCACATGGTATGTCTTTGGGTCCAATATCTTCTTCGGGTCCTTATGGTTATCAGTTGCCGTTATTTCCTCTAATACCTCCCCAGCAGAAAAAGGGTTGTTCTTTTAAAACATTCGTGTCTACTAACCCATCTGAGTATTCTGGAAGCAATAATCCTTCTGTGACTCTTGATTGGTTGCGTGATATGGAAAGAAAATTTGAAGTTTCTCAATGTGAAGAGGAGTTAAAGGTGCCATATGCGGTTCAGCAATTAAAAGGACAAGCCATGTTTTGGTGGGATTATGTTACTTCTACTCTAACTCCACAGCAAAAGGAGTTGATTCGATGGACTAATTTTCGGATTGAGATATGCAAACAGTTCTGTTCAGAATTTGATAGGTCCCGAATAAGGAAGGAGTTTATGGATTTACACTTAACTGGTCAGATGTCAATGGATGATCTTATAAACTAATTTACTGAAAAGTTACGGTTTGTTCAACAATGGGTTCCTGATGACCGAACTAAAATTGATCATTTTGTTGGATGTTTGCCTCCTCATTATCGCACTACAGTAAGACTGGCAGGCACTCTTCCCCAAGCTTTCAATCTGGCTCGTGCTGTTGATAGTGATATAAGAGCACGAAATTTACAGAATAAAGAAAAATCTTTACAAAGGTCAAAGGGTGATACTTCTGGACGTGGAAAACAAAGATGGCTAGGTCATCAACAGAGTAAAGGAAAGGATACTAGTGGGAGTGCAACAGAGAAATCAAATTGGTGTGCTAGGTTTAAAGCTCGACATATAGGTCCTTGTACTCCTCAAACGGCTCGATGTATTAAATGTGGTGAATTTGGACATCCAGTTAGGCATTGTACTTTTACTACTTTTATGTGTTGGAATTGTAAGAAGGAAGGTCACCGGGCGGGTCAATGCCCAGAGGCAGGAAGGCAAGGGATGGGTATGGTTGGAGGTTCATCTTCGTCTGGCCAGAAGCGTAAAAATCCACCTCCAGCTACTACCAGAGCATTTCAAATGACAGTTGATGAAGCTGTCATTACTGAGGACGTCATCACTAGTACTTTTCATATTAATTCTGTACCAGCTCGTGTGTTGTTCGATTCTGGAGCAAATTGCTCATTTATATCTGTGAAATTTTGTGACAAGTTTAAGTTGATTCCCTCATTAATTAGTAAGCCTATTGAAGTTGAAATAGCAAGTGGTAGAATGGTTCATGTTACCATCTCGGTAACTGGAGCTAGCATATTAATTGAGGGTCATGTTTTTCTGATTTCTTTCTTGTTGATGCCTATTCCCAGCTTTGATGTTGTTCTAGGCATGGACTAGCTAAATCAAAACAAGGCCAATATAAAATGTCATAAAAAGTTAATTAAAATTCTTGTCTTAAATGAGTCATGTGTAGTAGCCCGAGGAGATCATGAAAAGGGTCATGTTCCTTTGATATCCTTAATGAAAGCTAGAAAATCTCTAGCGAAAGGGTGTGAGTCTTATCTTGCCAATGTCGTTGATGCCAAATTAGAAAAGAAATATGTGTCTGATGTTCGAGTAGTTTCTGATTATCCTGATGTTTTCCCTGATGAATTACCTGGGTTGCCTCCGGTAAGAGAAGTAAAGTATCAAAAGAGTTGATTCCTGGTTCCACTTCTGTAGCAAAAGCTCCTTATAGATTAGTTCCCTCTGAAATTGGGGAAATTATGAAACAAATTCAGGATTTGTTGGATAGGGGTTTTATTAGACCCAGTTCCTCCCCTAGGGTGCTCCTGTATTATTCGTGAAAAAGAAAGATGACACTCTACGTATGTGTATCGATTACAGAGAGTTAAACAAAAGAACTGTCAAAAACAAATATCATTTGCCTCGAATTGACGAGTTGTTTGATCATTTACAAGGATCATCATGTTTCTCTAAAATTGATTTAAGATCGGGATACCACCAGGTACGGGTACGCGAGGAAGATATTTCTAAAACTGCATTTCGTACCAGGTATGGTCACTATGAATTTTTGGTTATGCCATTTGGTTTGACAAATGCTCCAGCGGTTTCTATGGACCTAATGAACGGTGTATGTCAGTCATTTCTTAACAAAATTGTTATTGTGTTTATTGATGATATTCTAGTCTATTCTAAATCTGAGACTGAACATGAGATGCATTTGAGATTAGTTCTTGAAACTTTAAAACGAGAGCAATTATATGCAAAAATTTCCAAATATGAGTTTTGGTTAAGTGAAGTTCAGTTTCTGGGTCATATAATCTGTCGGGAAGGAGTTAAAGTAGATACCACTAAAGTTCAGGTTGTTATGAACTGGAATGTTCCAAAGACGCCTTCTGAAATTAATAGTTTTCTGGGATTAGCAGGTTATTACCAGAAGTTCATTAAAAATATTTCAAAGATTGCTAGTCCGTTGACTAAGTTGATCCGTAAAAATGTAAAGTTTTATTGGGATGATCAACAAGAGTCGGCTTTTCAGACTCTTAAGCAGTTATTGTGTCAAGCTCCAGTTTTGTCTTTACCAGATGGTTCAGATGATTTTGTTGTATATTGTGATGCCTCTCATTTGGGTTTAGGTTGTGTTCTGATGCAACGAGATAGAGTAATTGCTTATGCATCTCGTCAACTTAAACCTCATGAAAAGAACTACCCTACCCATGATTTAGAGCTTGCGGCTATAGTTGTTGATTTAAAAATTTGGAGACATTATCTGTATGGAACTAAATGCATGATTTGTACTGGTCATAAGAGTTTGCAATATATGTTTTCTCAGAAAGAGCTCAATATGCGACAAAGGCGTTGGTTGGAATTAATTAAAGATTATGACTGTGAAATTCGTTATCATCCAAGGAAAGCTAACATGGTGGCGGATGCTTTAATTGCAAAGGAACTTCTGACAAGGTTTGTTTTATGCATTTAGAAGTTACCTCTGATTTGATTGATCAATTAAAAGTTTCTCAATTGGAAGCTTTATTGGATCGGAATTTAAAGTCTGAAATTATGGTGAAACGAAAAGATTTTTTGATTGATGATTCGTGGATTGAAGACATTTCAGTCACGTGTGTGGGTCCCTTTAATGGGTGGTCTTCGAGATGTAATTTTAATGGAAGCACATAAATCTAGATTATCCATTCACCCAGGAAGCACGAAAATGTATAATGATTTAAAACCATTGTATTGGTGGCCCATGATGAAAACGGATGTAGCACGAGTGGTGGAAACTTGTCATATTTGTTCACAAGTCAAAGCTGAATATCAAAAACCATATGGGTTGCTAAAGCAACTTGAGATACCAGAATGGAAGTGGGAACATTTGATAATGGATTTTGTTACTAAGTTATCTCAAACGCCACGTGGTAATGATATGATATGGGTTACTGTTGAAAGATTGACCAAAAGCACCCATTTTCTTGCTACAAGTGAAACTGCATCATTGTCTCGTTTGGCACAGTTATATGTTAATGAGATTGTCTCACGACATGGAATTCCTTTGTTTGTTGTATCAGATAGAGATTCTCGATTTGTTTCTCGATTATGGCAAAATCTGCAAAGTGAGTTGGGTACCCGAGTGAACTTAAGTACAGCTTATCATCCTCAAACGGACGGTCAGTCGGAGTGTACTATTCAAAATCTTGAGGATATGCTGCGTGCATGTGTATTGGAATATGGGGGTTCTTGGGATTCTCACTTACCGTTAGTGGAATTCGCTTATAATAATTCTTATCATTCTAATATCGGCATGCCACCTTATGAGATGTTATATGGTCGCCGTTGTAGAACACCCACACGTTGGTTAGAGATTGGTGAAAAGTAGTTTGCGGGTCCAGATATTGTACAAATCACAGCTGACAAAGTTAATATTGCACGTGAGAAGTTGAAAGTTGCAAGAGACGGACGAAAACAATATGCCGATCCTCATCGTCGACCTGTCATATTTGTTCAGGGAGAATTGGTTTATCTTAAAGTTTCTCAATGGAAGAGTGTAATTAGGTTTGGTAAACGTGGGAAACTGGCTCCTCGATTTATTGGTCCCTTCAGAATCCGGCAAGTGATTAATGATCAAACCGTGGCTTTGGATCTTCCCCCTGAACTTTCTGGTATTCACGATATTTTTAATGTCTGCTATCTGAGAAAGTGCAATGTTGAAGATCAATCTCAAACTCTTTCTTTACAAGACTTGTGGGTGGATCAAACTCAGAAATTAGTTGAAGAGCCTATTGAAACTTTTGATAAAAAAGTTACTAAACTTCGTAAGAAAGAGATCCCTATGGTCTTAGTAAAATGGAAACACAGTTTGGGCCCTAATCTTACCTGGGAGACCGAGTCAAATATGAGGTTACGTTATCCTAGGCTTTTTGAGTCTAGTGAGATTTCGGGGATAAAATCTTCTTAAGGAGGGAAATTTTGTAGCATCCTTGAAATGGGCCTAGTGGTAAAAGGTATTTTCCTCAATTTTTTAAATGCCAGTTTTAATTTATTTATCTTGGTTTGATTGTGAAAAGTAGATAAAAGAGTCTTAGGACTTATTGTGGCTAGTAAATTAATAATTGTTTTAAATTGTACTAGATAACAGTAAAATAAAATATTTGCCTCGTAAATGATTTTTAGGTTTCAGATAATAGATTTAAGAGGGAATAATTTTAAATGGGTATAGGGTCGGGTTATATGTGAGCTGACCTACATTATATTAATTTTCCTAAATTACTTCATTTCTTCATTTGTGTTATTCACAAAGTAAGAAATATAACCTAATCTAAAATAGAATGAAATTAGTTCCTATGATTGTGATTGGGATTTAACCTCTGACCTTCATCATCATCTTGTTATTTCCATCATCCCCAAACTGAATTGTAAGTACACTTATGCATAAATCGAGTTATGAACTTGCTTTAGGTCAAAAGCATATTAGTTAGGTGTTTGATTGAGATCGTTGTTTATTAGTATTGTTATTTGATGTTAATGTGGTTATTTGATGTTAATGTTATTGTTGTTGTGTCATTTGATACTGTCAAACTTGAACTTTTGTGGATTGGTTCGAGTTGGGTTGAGCATGAAACGAACTGCAGGTCACCTGAAACTGGGTTTTACCCGGTGGGTAAACCTGCAAAAATGGCTAAAAAGGGTAGTAGAACTACCCAGCGGGTAACATGGTATACGACGGGTAAAACGGGTTTTTGGAACCGGGTAAAGCCTTATACGACGGGTAATTTAGGCGGGTAACTAAAGTTAGTTTCTGTCCCAAATTTGAATCCGGGTAACCAATGGTACCCGGCGGGTAAGCAAGGTACCCGGGTAAGTGTCAGTCAGGATGACTTGTGTTTAATTTGAATGCTTGCTTCATATATAATTTGTATAGGTATAAAAAGACATAATCTGTGTATTATATATTGCCGTTTAATCTTATATAACTTGAATTAAGTTATACAAGATCAAGTACTTACTTTTGATTTGGATTGATCCCAGATCAGCAGAAGACTCAATAAGATAAGACAATTGAGTTGGAAATCGTGACAGACAGGTGAGTGGGTCTATAACTCTCAGCTTAATTGGTTGTAACATATTGGGTTACAACAAGTAAGCATAGTTACTAATGATATAGTGTCATTGAATAATATATCCTGATTATAGTGCATTAGGAGTTATATTACCTTCGTGCTATATGTTTTGTTGAGGTCAGTTGTTTACTGGGCTTGGAATGCTATTAGGTGACCTACACATGAACTTTATACATGTGTTGTTCCTGAGAATCTGTGTAGGTGTGGTAATAGCACCCAAGCTATCAGTAGATTCTGTATAGGCTAATACAGTTTGTTGATAAGAGTTCTCGAGGGCCTCCGCGGCATTTGGGTTCCTCAAAACCACCGATCCTAATTGTTATTGTTGTGTAATATGTTTATTGGTTATAAGCTGATTTGTTATGCCATATTAGGTTGTTATTTATAGAATTGCTCACTTAACTTTGTGCTAATTCCACCATTAAACTTCTTACGGGTCTTGATGATATTTTGGGCTGGGGGCAAGAAGATAATAAGAAGGAATGTTTGACTATGATTTGCTATGATATTTTGATATAAAATAGGTTGTGTTGTACTGTTATATAACACTAAACCTTGTATTATGTTTTTAGTTTGTAACTATATATATATATATATATATATATATATATATAACACCCGATTTTTCTACAAATATATTTTATTATATACTGCCCGGAAGCGTCAGTCCCAAAATATATTTACCGTTGTTTACATAAACCAAACATCTAGATATATACCAAAAGAACCCTTTCAATCGTTATATAATTACAAACCATATTAATTACATAACCATATTAACATAAAACGGGTTTTATATAAACTTTTTCAAAACATAATAACCAAAAGATCAGAGTGTTCAGAGTTGGCGCGTTTAGTCAAACATCTCATCTATCAACCACGACCCCAACCAGAAGCTAACCAAAATCTGCAAAAATTTCAACGAGGGATTAGCTTACGCTAAGTGAATGGAACTGTAACCGACAGTTCAATCCAAAAATAACAAATCTTACAACAAAGCAACAATAAACACATAGCGTCAAAGAGGATCGGCGGTTCCTGATTTGCCAATCAAAGAACCCTTAAACCTCTGCCGGCCCCAACAGTGGTTTACCGATAGTTTGAAGCTATCTTCACTGACTAGGGTTCATCCATCAACTATGTGTATCGGAAACCCCACCAGCCAAACAATAGCAACAAACCCAACCAGCGTTGACCTCTGAATAATCATATCTCAATTAGCCAATCAAGAGTCACATAATGCATAATAGTCATGCCATCATGGAATAAGAAAAACAACCAATCAACAATAATAACATTATCCAAGACTAACAGTCAATAACCAATAACAATATTGTTCACCCGCTGTAACCAAACCTGTTACAACTGAGTTGAACCGAAGACTACAGTTACCACTCACCGATATTCCTGGTCTCTGAACTCAGTAGTCTTATATCACTGAGTCTCCTTCTGCTTACCTGAGAACACAAATAATAACAAATCAGTAACTCATCCCATAATCATTATTTTAACATATTTATCAAATCAGGTAATCCCTAAAGTCTAAGCAAACAACTGTTCAATCAGATAAGAAATCAGAAAGTCCCGTACTAATGTTTAAAAATGGAAAAATGCCATTTTTGACCCTTAGATGACCCCGAAAGGCCAAAAACTACCTAGGCTCTTAGAATAGAGCCTGGATCATTAGACCGTTTTCGAGTGACCATGCGGATTACAACCCAATCCGAGTTAATGAAATTATCACTTACGCATTTTCAAAATTTGTGAAACAATATTTTTAAAATTTCAATTCGCAAAGTCTCAGTTCGCATAGTCAACTCGATTCGCAACTCAACTCGGTTCGCAACTCAACTTGGCTCACAGAGCTCAGCTCGCAGAACTAGGTTCAGTTCGCAGAGCTCAACTCGGCTCGCAGTCAACTCGCTTCGCGAGATTCAACTCGCTTCGCAAGAAGAACTCATTTCGCAAGATGAACTGGGTTTTTGCGAATTTCGTTGCTGCTGTTTCCCCAACCCGATTCCAATCCCCAAAATAATACAACTAGATGCTATAACGACTTTGTACCTCTATAAACTTCATATAACATCTTTTCAAGTATCAATTTCATTTAGGTCACAATTCATCTACTTAAGTCAAATACACTCATAACCTAATTTCAAACCCAAACTCATACAAAATCAGATTAAGGAAGATGTAAATAGCAAGATTATGATATAACTTAGTTTATTGCACCTAAAACACATGAACTCATCCATATGCAATAATCATTCAAATCAATTTCAAGACTTAAAGATGTGAACATAAACACTTACACTTCTATGGAGGAACAAGATGATGATGATGATGATGATGATGATAAAGATGATGATGAATCTGATTATGCAAGTCTTAAATCCCAAACACCATTTTGTTAACCAACTTCTTTGATTTTCCTTATGATTTTGTTAGGTTTAGAGAGTTAGGTGAGAGAGATAAATTGTGAATGTGAGAAAATAAAATGATCAGGTGATTTTGGGGAAAAAGGGCGACACCCACCAACCTTATACCTATACTCAGTCTAATTTTTTACTTCCCAATTAAATCTACAGTCTGGAACCGAAAACCGTTTACAATTTTATTTTACCGTGAGCTCCAATAATTTAAAACAAACAATATTTCATTATCCCCAATTAATCCTGAGACCCAATAACCCATTTATTTATCATAAAAAATATCAAATTCAAATTTCTATACTTTTAATTATCCGTTTCCAAACCAATAATCATTTTAAAATTCCAGACCCGAAAATGGGATGTTACAATATATATATATATATACATATATATAAGTACTTATCATATATTTACTAAATGAAGTGGGACTTCTGTTTCCGATAAAAAAAAATGTCTTGAAATGAAAGGGGTGTTATATAAATTCTTCTTATCAACATTTATTACTTGATACTCAATTTTTACCATCATTTATATTATGAATTCAAAGGGTAAATTTGTAACCCAAAATAATTCATTTATGCATGAAACTCATGTTAATATGAACTTTTATTCTTACATAAAAATCAAGGTGTACATTTTTTTACCAATATATATGAAATAAAGGGTAAATTTTTATTATCAACATATTTATGACATCGACTCAAAATGTAATTATATTTTTTTACCAACATTTATATGAACTCAAAGGGTATACACACACATAAAGTTATTACATAAAAACGAAGGTAATTATATTTTTTTATCATCATTTATAATATGAAGTCATGGGGTAAATTCTTGTTATAAATATTTATTACTTTATACTCAATGTTTACCATCACTTATAACATGAATTCAAAGGGTAAATTTTTATTGTCAACATTATTTACTTGAAACTCAACTTTTATATATATGGATAGAAGATAGATATGTATCAGTTAATAAAAATGGTTAACTAAACTTTTAAATTAGGTGATAAAAGATAAGTAACTGATAATTATGTTTATCACTAACCCAAACTGGGTTAGCTTTCGGTAAAACATTCCCAATTTAAATTGACTTAATAAAGACGACTCTCTAGTCATGGACTCATACTGACATGGAGGCATGGAGCCATGAACTTCGTAAGATATTGTTACGTACGATCAAGTTAAAATTTAGTTCGTATATATTTTCTTTTTTGCAGCAAACTGTAACATTATTACGTGCAACAAGGTATAAAGGAGGAACATATTATGTAAATTTCAAAATACTCAAGAACTGAATATGTAAATATATATCTAACTTTTAGCCTACATTGCCAAATATCGTTTATGATTTCAACAACATATATAATATACTCATATATATTTATGCTTTTAAGTAAAGATTAATTGAATAGACTAAAAAGACACTTTTGTCCTTTTATATATTAGTAAAAACTCTTTTTACATAAATGAGATGGTTGATAAATCATAGAAAAACTTGTGATAACTTTGTCCATATACTTTTTTTTTGGAAAAGGCAAACATACCATTAAATAGAACCAAGATACAACGTCTGAGAAAAACAAACAAAAACCAAAACTAGACTAACACAAATAGACAATACTATATTACAAGAAGTAATATAGCATCACATATACACACAAATACATAAAAAATGAGAACATGAGACAAACAGGAGCAACATCCCACATGTTGGCCCAAACGCGAACCAAAAGAAGACACAGAAAACACCAACTGTGAGTCCCGAATTCACTATTTATTAGTGAAATGGAATCGCAATAAGTAAAGTTTAATTGTAGAAAGGGGGTTGAATACAATTTAAAACTTTTCTCTGGTTTTAATCAAGTTACTTAGACAGTTTTTAATTGTTTAATAATAACACAGTATGTAAGAGATAGATATGACAATATCAAAGCAAGTAATAAATAGTAGCTGAGAATATAATTTTATTGATCATAAACTCACTAAGTGTTGATTGCGGAATGAACTAGCCAAGGCTAATTCAAATCAATAACTTGTGCTAAACTTTTACAATTTGAGCTAAACAGTAGTGGACAAACACGCTAACTGTTTACTCACCGCTCGAAGATACGTACTTAGACAAACTGTATTCACTGACAAACAAGTGAATAATACGTATCAATGGCAAACTTCTAAGTACAAAGTATTGCTCTATTTATAGTGCAAATGTCTTGTGGAAAATTATGATATTGGAATGACACATGTCGCTGTTTGATTGGTTTGATCTCTGATCCTTGATTATTCTGTGGTCCCAAATTCTGTTACCTCGAATATCACCTCTTCCTTAAAACCAATCATTCACTGCCACGTAATCCTTCAAACATTCTTTAGGTACGAGAAACACTTGCTGACATATAAGAGTAGAGCACTTCGTACTTTATTGAATAGTCACTGAAGAAGCAGTAACCCTCCTCACTCACTGCGAGCTAACATGCTCTTGTAGAATGTCTTAAAATATTGTTCTTTAGTGACTAGCTGTTATTTGGGCAGTGACTTTTGTCTTATTCAATGTGAAGAGATAAAACTCTCACTGCTAGTATCAGCGACACACAAAGTTGAGTTTTATTCTTCCTCAATATGTTAAATCCAGAAGTAGAATGAATGGCGATCATCAATTGTTAACTTCAGCAATATCAGCTTTGACACAAATCATTTCTTCATCAAGTTGTGTTTTATTGAGTTGGTCAGCAACTGATGACTCATCAACGACCAGTGACTCAACAATCTCCCCCTAAATGATTGTGATCAAAGCTCCCTAGACAAACTTGTTGCTGATAAAGTTTAGAGAGATCAGTGACCAGCGAGTAATAACTTTAGCAACAACAGCTTTGATTTAATCATTTTCTTCATCGAGTTAGTCATCATTGAGTTAGTCAGCGATCATTCTCCTTTTTTGGATTCTTTTTACATGATCTGAGTTTTGCACTTTGGTTTTCTCAAAAGATCAGATATTATTGAAACTGTAAATGAAAGATATTACAAGTCAGATCAGTTTACAATTCATCTAATCTATTACAAAAGTTATTTATAAGCTGCTCCAGATTTCTTCTTCATTCACAATACCAAGTTCATCAGCTAGCTCGTATTTCTCTGTGGATGGAAGGTATCTATACTGTGTGGTCATGGCTTCCTCAATGATAAAAGTGAACAAGTTTATGTAGATCATCTTGTTGTGCTTTAAGTTACTATCTTCAATTGATCATGAATTGTAGTGACTCTTGACATATCAAACCTGCTATCTTCAACGATCATGGATTGTAGTGACTCTTAACATATCAAACCTGTTATCTTCAACGATCCTTGATAACAGAAGTCATCTTGAGATTTGCTACACATTCAGGGAGGATGTCGAACCCACTGAGTTTGAGAGATCTGTTACCCAGGCATTGTTTGACTTTGGAGAATGCAAACCAGAGCCTAAGGATGAACATGTTTCTATTGGTTTCTACATCCAAGCATTTCTGGTAACATCAGCAGCTTTTGCTCATGAGCAACATTGGTTTTTGCATTCATTTGCACATTTTCTCCCCCTTGATGGTAGCACGAAATGCTTTTGTTAATAACTTGTTGAATTATATCATTGGATTGGGTATCCTCGTCATCACTAGCTTGTGTTTTAGCTGTTGGATCATCGGATACAGAAAATTCAGCCTGTGTCTCTCCCTGTGACTGGAGAGAGACATTGACAACTGGTGTAGTGTTAGATGAGAGATGGCCCGGGTCTGTAGCCAGTGATGTGACATCAGTGATAGGTGTGTTATCACCCACCGATGCCACTTGCCCTTTGTTTACAACACCATCCTTTTGTGAGAATGATGAGTGGCTAATGGGTTGACTCGATAAGGGGGTGTGGGTTGCACCCGAATCACTGCTAACAATGGGTTGAGCCATTGTAGCTGTCTGTAGGTTTCCCTTTTTAGAGTCACTAAACTTTCGGGAGTCCAGCGAAGCAGTTGAAGGCTTGGGTTTATCAGGAGTGCCCGCAGGGACTGAACGTTCAGTCTCTGCTTCACCCTTGGCGTCCTTAGATGTCTTCTTTTTGCTATGTCCCTGATCCTTTAATGTCAGGGACCCTAGTTTGGATTTTCTTTTGGTGGTTGGTGGATTTTTCTTTGGTGGTTGACCAGCTGTAGTCACTCGGGTGTTGTCAGTGACATGGTCGATTGGGGGGTATGATCTGACAGTTGTTCAGCAGTTACAGGCTAGGGTGCAAGTATCCCCTGTGTTGTTATGACAATAGATAGAGACACTGTCATTGGTTTAGAAAAGTTTTAACTGTCTACCAGGGTTGTTTCAGAAAATTTGAATGAAATTTTATCATAAGTCTTGAACTGATTTTTAAGGATTAGTGAAAGAGACTTAGGATAAGGTGCATATTTAACCCTGGTAGCCTCAATGACTCTATCAATCAGTTGTTCAAAAGTCACACTTGCATAATCAACTCTAAGAGTGTTGATTAGTGACCAGTTAATCTGTGTCCAAAAAGTGAATAATATTTGAAAGCAGGGCATTGGTGATTTGTAAGAGCAGTGAGAATAAAAAGTTTGTTCAAAAAGATTAGAATCTCCACATACTCTGTTTTTGGGTAAAAATGATTTTTCAAACAATATGATTTCGATACCGTAATGACAAAATCCTTACAGTGCAGAAGTTCGAAGAGTTTTAACTTCTGCAGTGTCACTAAGTTTTGTGAGAAGATCTTGATTTCGTCATTACAGGAAAAAAAAGATTTCCGCTTAAAGTTTTTGAAAGAAAAAGTTTTATGAAAATTAAGAAGGCGTAAAGATTAAGATGGGATTAAGTTTCTGATTTATAGAGGCGCTTCTTGATTTTCTTGTGGTTAAAACTTAATCAACGTGGTCGATGATGATGGTGAGTAGCGGTTGTAGTGGTGTAGGGGTAATGATGGTGGACTGGTTGTATTAATGGTGATTGGAGAGGTGTGCCGGAAAAATGCACTGACGTAAGAGAGAGAATGTCAGAATGTGCGACTTTTGCATTGTACCTCAAAATTATTAGTTTTGAAATTTGTAATCAAACCGCCATTAGCGAATATATCAGGGAGTCACTGATATATATAATCAACAAGAGTTGATTATCTACCAAAAAGAAATGTAAGTATCAAAGAGAAATAAAAATAATCTTCTATATGGCTGAGAGTCGAACTCGCTAATTTAAATACAACTTAGAATACTGAATAATCATTGAGATGTAGTCATAGCATTGATATAAATCAAATCTATCAATTTTGAATACTTACATTATTTATTAAGCAGAAATGAGTATAGATTATGTTGATTATAAATTGTATAGCATATTACTGTATTAACTTTCACTGATCTAGTTACAATTTAGAATACTAACAAGATCAGTTAGAGAAAACATAGATCAATGACATAAAACTCATATAAAAACATAACAAATAGTCATGTGACTGTCTAAATTATAAAATTAGCTGAACATACCTAACTGACAATTACACTTGCTGATTGAATCAGTTGATGTAAATCGATCAGTGAATGTGCTCTGCTAAAGCTATATTTCACACAGTCATTTTATTTAAAAGCATAAAAGTAATTTAAACAACAATAAATAAATGAGCTCAGGGAGTTCATTCATTCATTGAGGTTTAACATACCAAGCTCGCTGATGAGATAACTAAATCTTTTCTCATCCAGAGGTTTTGTAAACAAATCAGCGAGTTGATAATCAGTTGGAATGAAATGAAGTTCAATATCACCTTTCATCACATGGTCCCTGATGAAATGATATCGTACATCAATGTGCTTTATCCTTGAATGCATTACTGGATTATTGGCAATGGCTATGGCACTTTGACTATCACATTAGATTGGAATTTCGTTGAAGTCAAATCCATAGTCAGCGAGCTGATTTCTCATCCAGAGAATTTGAGTTGTGCAGGCACTTGCAGCAACATATTTAGCTTCAGCGGTTGAGGTTGAAACTGAATTTTGTTTCTTGCTGGACCAGCTTACAAGCTTTTCTCCAAGAAATTGACAGCTACCAGAAGTGCTTTTTCTATCCAGCTTGCATCCAGCATGATCAGAATCTGAATATCCTTTCAGAGAGAAATCTGAACCAGATGGGTACCAGATATCAAGATTGGATGTACCCTTCAGATATCTGAATATTCTTTTGACAGCGTGTAAATGAGATTCCTTTGGGTCAGCTTGATACCTAGCACATAGACATGTAGCAAACATAATGTCTGGTCTACTTGCAGTTAGATACAGCAGCGACCCGATCATATCTCTGTAAGCAGTAATGTTTATAGATTTACCATCAGGGTCAGCATGTAGTTTCACTGCAGGTGACATGGGTGTAGCAAGGGATGAACAGTTGGTGAATTCAAATTTCTTTAATAAATCTTTAACATACTTTCCCTAGTTTGTAAAAATTCCAACTTTGGTTTGTTTTACTTGAAGACCAAGGAAAAATGTTAATTCACCCATCATGCTCATTTCATAACTTTTTGTCATAACGTCAGAGAACTCCTTGCACATGTCATCGTTAGTAGACCCAAAAATGATATCATCCACATAAATTTGAACTAATATGATATCTCTTTTATCTCTTTTGATAAATAGTGTGCTGTCAGTCTTACCTCTGACATAGCACACTTTATCAAATAATCAGAGAGAGTATCATATCAGGCTTTAGGAGCTTGTTTTAGTCCATAAAGAGCTTTTTCAAGTTTATACACATAACCAGGGTTTTTGGAATTGATGAATCCAGGTGACTGTTTGACATAAACTTCTTCCTACAGCTTGCCATTCAGAAAGGCACTTTTTACATCCATTTGATAGACTTTAAATTTTTTGTGAGCTGCATATGCCAGAAATAGTCTGATCGATTCAAGTCTAGCCACTGGTGCAAAGGTTTCGTCATAGTCAATACCCTCTTGTTGACAATAACCTTTAGCAACCAGCCTTGCCTTGTTTCTGACCACGACTCCATCAGCATCCCTTTTGTTCTTAAATACCCACTTTGTTTCAATCACTGATTTACCAGCAGGTTGCGGAACTAGCTTCCAGACTTTGTTTCTTTCAAATTGTGCCAATTCTTCTTGCATGGCAGATATCCAGTTGTGGTCAGTAAGTGCTTCATCAACCTGCTTTGGTTCCATCATAGACACAAAACTAACAAACAGACAGGAGTTAGCAGTTGCTGATCTCGTCTGGACCTTGGACTGAGGATTACCAATAATCAATTGATTATCGATATGTTTGGTCCACTTAGTCATTCGCTGAGGTTCAGCAGCGACTTGCCTATCCATTGATGGTCTAGATGGCATATCAGTATTAGAGTTGTGAGAATTATTATTACTTTGTGAACTTTGGTTTGAGCATGAAAATGGTGATGGTTGATTATCAGCGGGTAAGGGTGATGTTCCTGAAATATTCTCAGCTGAAGTAGAGCTAGAGATGTTTTCAGAGACATTACCTTCTTCCTCAGAATTAGATGAGAAGTTTTTGTATTTCTCATTGATTGGTTTTCCTTTGACTGATGAGTCACTATCCATTTCATTAAAAGCAAGTTTTTCATATTCTGTTGGATCAGTGAGTGACTCATCATATGACTCATCAAAAGTAACATCCATTGATTCCTCAATGCATTCTCTTTGTTTATTGTAAACTCTGAAAGCTTTAGATATGATTGAGTAGCCAATAAATATTCCTTCATCAGCTTTTGGATCAAACTTTCCTAAGTGATCTCTTTTGTTTAAGATGTAGCAAGTACTACCAAAAACATGGAGAAAACTTCTGTTCGGTTTTCTCTCTCTTAACACCTCATATGCTGCCTTATCATGTCGTTTGACAATCAGTGACCTATTTTGAGTGTAGCAGGTAGTACTTACTGCTTCAGCCCAGAAGTAGGTCTTAAGACCAGCATCAATGAGCATTGACATGACAGATTCAATCAGGGTTCTATTTCTCCTCTCTGCCACCCCATTTTGTTGGGGTGTTCTAGGTGCTGAAATTTTTTGAGAAATACCTTTTGAATCACAAAAACTTTCCAGGTCAATATTTCTAAATTCAGTACCATTATTAGATCTTAAATGTTTCACCAGAATACCATTTAGGTTCTCCATTTTCTTGATAAAGGATATGATCTCGCTAGTAGCATCACTCTTGGCTTTAAGAAAGAATACCCAAGTGTATCTGGAATACTCATCTATAATTACCAAGCAGTATTTCTTCCCACCAAGACTTGGAGTACTCACTGGACCAATCAGATCCATATGAAGTAGATGAAAACATTCAGTCACTGATGAGACTTGTTTACTTTTGAATGAGGAGCTGTGATGCTTTCCCTTTTCACATGCTGAACATAGCTTATCTTTGTCATAAGACAATTCTGGAAGTCTAGTGACTAGTCCATTTTTGCTTAATTTATTGATAGCTTTTAAGTTTAGATGTGAAAGTCGCTTATGCCACAACTATTTTTCTTCTGAAATGGTTCTGGAACAAAAGCATGTTCCTGACTGAGCCGAGTCCATGTTGACCACATAAGTATTCCCTTTTCGGTTAGCAGCAAGTACAACACTTCCTTCTTGTTGTAAATAACACCAACCTCATGATCAAATAGTACCTTGTTCTTGGAGTCACAAAACTGACTGATGCTCAATAGATTGTGCTTCAGTCCCTCCACATATGCTACTCGCTTAAACATCACATTACCATTGGATAAGACACCATACCCTCTCGTCTTGCCAACCTTGTTGTCACCAAATACTACATCAGGATCTTTTTCATCCTGGTAGTCGCTGAGTAAAGACTTACACCCGGTCATGTGTCTGGAACATCCGCTGTCCAGATACCAGATAGCCTCTCTAAGAATGCCTTTATAAAGAGTTTCAGGATCCCATCCAGATGCTGAACATTTTTGAGCTACTTCCTTGATATCTTCATGGAATTCAGCGTCATCAGCCATCAGACAGTAATCCTTGTCCAAGCAAACCATTGCTTCTTCATCGTCAGATGATGAGGATGAGTCAGAGTCACTGAATGAACCTTCTTCAGCGACGAAACCTTTTCCCTTCTTTTTCCCATATTTGGATATTGCCTTCAACTTCTTGTACTTTGTCTTGTACTTGTTGTACTTGTCATCTCTGAAGTTAGGCTTTGGTTCAGGGATTGGGTTTACTGACTTTGATCTACCATCATTTGCAAAGTGACCAAGTTTGCCACACTTGTAGCATTCACCTTTTGATTGGAAATTATCAGATAATGGAGCACCAGCGAATCTTTTTGATCTGGTGTTCCTTCTGAAATTAGCAACCATCATGGCCATGTCTCTTTCCATCTTGTTTAGACCCTCATCATATTCACACTCTGGTTGATCATCAACCTGATCACCTTCTTTATCAACTTTCAGCGACTTAGAGCTCAGCTTGGAGGTTTTTTGACTTCTGTCTCTGATCGATTTCATCAAGCTCAGCTACAAGGGCATTTGATATCTTCTGACTTCTAAGAGTTGCACGAATATGCTCACTCTGATCAGCTTGCTTCTCAGACTGCTCCCAGTTGAGCAGAATACCATATACTTAAGTAAGATTCAGTGTTGTATAATCATTCCTCTGTCTGGTGCATATTGCAATGGTTCCCCAGACTTTCCTTGGCAGCAACTCCAGAAACTTCTCAACAATAAATCTCCGTTCCTTACCTATACCAGCCTTCTCCATTTTGTTCATCAGCGACTGGTACCTGGTATAAGTAGAGGATAGAGACTCATTGGGCTCCATGGCAAGCAACTCGTACTGGCGAGTGAGATTCACTTCCCTGCATCGAATAATATCAGGAGTTCCAATATAGATATTTCTCAGGGTATCCCACATGTCTTTAGCAGTTTTACAAAGTCTAATAGATTCAAACACTTCATTAGGGAGTGCCATGCCTATGTAGATTTTAGCTTGTTTAACCAGCCTAACCAATCGTCTATCCTCATCCGGCCACTGTTCCTCTCTCTTGGGCACAACCATTTTTGGTATAGCAGGAATAGTAGTTGTAGAAATAACAGCAGGAACAATTGTGGTTGGAAAAACGATCATCAACGAGGTCCAAAAGCATCATCATCCGGGACATCCAGGTTTCAATCCTAGAGGGATCAAACGCTGGAGGTTTGGTAGTAGAACCATTTCCCTTTTGATACTCAGAGTCAACACAACTGTACTTTACTGATTCCATTGCAGATCTGGTTAATTTATTTAAACTAACTCTGCTCTGATACCAATTGTGAGTCCCAAATTCACTATTGATTAGTGAAATGGAATCGTAATAAGTAAAGTTTAATTGTAGAAGGCGGTGTTGAATATTGTTAAAAACTTTTCTCTGGTTTTAATCAAGTTACTTAGACAGTTTTTAATTGTTTAATAATAACACAGTATGTAAGAGATAGATATGACAATATCAAAGCAAGTAATAGATAGTAGCTGAGAATATAATTTTATTGATCATAAACTCACTAAGTGTTGATTGCGGAATGAACTAGCCAAGGCTAATCCAAATCAAACACTTGTGCTAAACTTTTACAATTTGAGCTAAACAGTAGTGGACAAACACGCTAACTGTTTACTCACCGCTCGAAGATACGTACTTAGACAAACTGTATTCACTGACAAACAAGTGAATAATACGTATCAACGGCAAACTTCTAAGTACAAAGTATTGCTCTATTTATAGTGCAAATGTCTTGTGGAAAATCATGATATTGGAATGACACATGTCGCTATTTGATTGGTTTGATCTCTGATCCTTGATTATTCTGTGGTCCCAAATTCTGTTACCTCGAATATCACGTCTTCCTTAAAACCAATCATTCACTGCCACGTAATCCTTCAAACATTCTTTAAGTACAAGAAACACTTGCTGACATATAAGAGTAGAACACTTCATACTTTATTGAATAGTCACTGAAGAAGCAGTAACCCTCCTCACTCACTGCGAGCTAACATGTTCTTGTAGAATGTCTTGAAATTTTGTTCTTCAGTGACTAGTTATTTGGGCAGTGACTTTTGCCTTATTCAATGTGAAGAGATAAAACTCTCGCTGCTAGTATCAGCGACACACAAAGTTGAGTTTTAATCTTCCTCAACATGTTAAATCCAGGAGTAGAATGAATGGCGATCATCAATTGTTAACTTCAGCAACAGCAGCTTTGACACAAATCATTTCTTCATCAAGTTGTGTTTTATTGAGTTGGTCAGCAACTGATGACTCATCAGCGACCAGTGACTCAACAATCTCCCCCTAAATGATTGTGATCAAAGCTCCCTAGACAAACTTGTTGCTGATAAAGTTTAGAGAGATCAGTGACCAGCGAGTAATAACTTTAGCAACAACAGCTTTGATTTAATCATTTTCTTCGTCGAGTTAATTATCATTGAGTTGGTCAGCGATTAATGACTCAACAACAACATCATATAGCATCTGGACACAGATTTGCACACTTTGAAATGCACTCCACGACCCGAACATTAACCAAAACCTTCAAGATCATCCAACGATTGCCTTCAAGAAAACTTCATTGATTTAACTCTAGCCGTAACCCACCAAAATGACCTCAATTAAATTTCTTTAAACAAATATGAGATTGCATCAACACACCCTTGAAAACATTGTTATTCCTATAACTCCATATCAAATACAAGACATACCATATTACACTCTCCGACAAAGAACTTTGAATCTTAGAGAAAGAACTGCGACCTCTATGGTTGATTAGACAATTTGATTATAAAGGAAGACAATCAGTAACAACCATATACATGCAAATTTTCACTTCTAATAAAAAAGTAATCATATATAACCTATAAACAAAACATTTATCTATGTTTTAACTCAAAATAAAAATGATATAACAATTTATATACGAGCAATACTAATACCTAAAAATAAACCTACTAATCTTATTGGTTTATTTTTCTCTCTTTCCTTTAATATCATCAAATTAACTTGTTACATCCATTAATCATATTTGTGGATCTATCTTATAACTTTACATCCACGAATCATTTTCCTTTATATATAGTTTTAATTTTAATTTTTAATTTGAACGAGTTATAAACGACTCACTATGCAACACTGCAACACTGCAACACTATTCTTTCTTAACGAATGAAACATAATAACAAAATAAATAAAATTATACTGTAGGAAAATAAAAATAAAAAAAAGATCCCCTTGTATCACCGCCAGTTTCAGAGCAAACACCATACCACGTTTTGCTGTTTTCCAGTTCCCAAAACCGCCCAAAATTTCACAACGATTTCATAATATTCATCACTGCAATCTTCAATCCACACTCTTCTACAAAGGTATTATTCCTCTTTTTTTTTTTTACTTTTTTTTTCCAGCACAATTGTATTTTAATCTATACATACATCCATAAATCTATATTCATCACACTTCCGATTGCAAAATTCGTTACTTCAATCCATTTATATACTATTAAATTACAAATTTGTATGTATGTATACTGTCATATGCTTCCTAGGGCTTCTGATTCAGTTGCGTTGTAAGATAGTTAGGGTTTATATGACAACAAAGGGGTATATGGACTAATCATTAAGCTAGGTTTTATATATTTTTTATTATTATTAATTTTGGTATTTTTTTTAATAAGTATTTAATTATTATCAATATTTTATTGGGCAAATGTAAGAAAAAGGTAACATAATCGAGAATAAGTTCGAATTAGGGAATCAAAGATCATCCTGCACGAATACGATTGGATGTGCAATCTGTTACAATGATAAGACTGTATGTTACCTTTTGCTACAATAAGGTAGCATCTTAATGTCAAATTCTGATATAAAAAACTTTTTTTTTTCGGTAACGAAGTTGAACGTCAAATCGTTTTAGGTGCAATACGATCTTTAGTTCACTATTCCAGCTTTTTTGAATTTATGTTACCTTGTTTTGAAATTTGCTCTATTTTATTTTATTTTATTTACAGTTTAGTTATATTATATGAATGTTTGTTAATGACAGGGTGTATATATAGAGTGTTGATAATTTGGTGATGTCGAGGCCGATTTTGTTGGTTTCACTGCTATTGTTTTTGGTGTTCACTTCTCAATTTGAGTGGAACCAACACATTGTGAACGAGGTCGAAGCGAGACCGTTGGGTGTTTCTCAAAAGCAGCAGTATTTATTAGACAAAGAAGAATCTGTCAAAGAGAAGGTACTATTTGTTTTTTTTCCTGCTTCGTGCATTTAGACTCTAATGAGTTGTGGTGTTAATCTCGTATGATGTATGTTATACATATAAATAGATTAGTGCAGACTTCGGAAAATATTTTTACTTAGTAGCTTTTTATAATTAATTTAGTGTTGTAAAAATGTGAATGAAAGAGGAGTAAAAGGATGTCTGGGACAACAGACATTTGCTTAGCCAAGCCGTAGACAATCTAATTTGCAAGACTAGTTAGATAGCCAACAAAAAGCAGATATGGAATTTTGTGAAAGCTTATAATAATGGCAGAATAAGATATCCTGATTATGAATCTTTATTCAAAGAATCTAGGATTGAACTATGATTTAAACTCATAACAAGCTATCGTAATCTATCAAGTTGGTAAAACCTTATAATTAAGGGTTTACTGTTTCAAAGTGTATTGAACTTTACACGTTTTACTATTGTAGGGGGTGATCTTTGAATTATCATATTGTATGTATTTAAGTTCTATTGTATGTAACTATGTATATCTGTATATGTTTGGCCATTGTTTGTTATATTAAAATACATTTTTTGTATGATCTATACATACAATAGTAAATTAAATTAGACGTTTTTTAGAACTTGAATGTCTACAATGGGAATTTTTAAGGTTCACCCCAAACAATTGTAAAAGGTGTAAAGTTTAATACATTCTGAAACAATAAACCCTAAAATTTAGAAGAAACATAAATTTTCATTATATATAGGGAGGATTGAGGTTCCTTTATGAGTTTTAAGTATATATGGAATTGAATCCATTGGGCATTCTTAGTAAATTAACGAGGTGAATCCAGAAAACGATGTCTGTTAGTTTCTTTTAGTTAATTATCTCGAAAAGTAACCATTATTCTGAATGTTTATGTATCTCAGCTACGTATATGTTATCTTGTTGTTGCAGATTATTTTATTACAAGAGAAGCAAATACAGAAACTTAAGTCACTAGTGCAAAGTCTTCAAGAACAATTGGTGGTATGCAAGGGCAAAGATGAGTTCGTGAATGATACTACAGGATCTTTGACCGAGCTACTTAATGAACTAAATCATCACCAGATTATGGAGTAATTTCTGTAAGTAACATTCGACTCTTGAGTTTGACTATATTAGACACATAAGTTTCTGCCTATATCTACTGGAGATGCCAAGATTTTAGTGTTTGATATATTAATAATTAATAACTTTTTCTGTATTTAATCGTGTTTGAGTAAGTGAAGCATCTCATAGTAGCAATTATATGAGTTTCATATGTTACAAACTTACGATGAAATAATAGTCAACAGCACAAAATCACACTTTCATATTCTCTAAGTACCCAGCATTTCAAATTTCTAACTTTCATAAATGTAGTGGTTATGATAAATATTCGAGACTTGAGAGTCTATGGCCATTAAGTTTTAAATGAAATGACATTGAAGGAGAGCCTTTAGAGAAGATCATTAGCATTTAAATTGGAGGAGACCCTTCAGAGAAGTTCATTAGCATTTACAACTGATTTGGTGTGGAAAGACTCGAGTCTAGAGACTCATGAATATAACGAACACACCAAGATGGATAGTTATTGCTTCAATATACAAGACACGACTTCAATTAAGTGAAGTGAACCTAAATTAAGACCCTCTATTCACGTACTTCAAAGCTAGAACCTTGATTGTAAAGAAACGTGACCCTGTTGTAACTTTTAGCTATAAGGGACTTTTGGAGGATGTTTGATTCCTCACTTGGATTCAGTAGGTTGATTAAATTTGATTTGGTTTCTTAGTTTAGGTTTATTTGGTTTCTTTGAATAGTCAGTATCATGTAAGAATAGTGGTGATAATCTCACAATGAACAATATACAAATATAATTTCCAAATAATTTGGCAGACTAAATTTGTATTATTAGGCCATCCACTTGGGTTCAGCCCCAGATATGACTTTCTTTGTCCCAAGTAGTGTTTATTTGGTTTCTCAGAATAGTCAGTATTATGTATGAATAGAGGTGATAACCACACAATGAAATATATCCAAATATAAGTTCCAGATACTTTGGCAGTTTAAATTTGTATGATCAGGCCATCCATTTGGGTTCAGCCCAAGATATGCATCGTGCTATTTTCTTTTGAGCATTTTATTGCCTTTCTTTGTCCCAAGTAGCGTTAATAAAATAATTGAAGGGTTTCTTAGGCATGTTGGACCTTGGTCTTGTAATTGGTCCAACAATGTTGTATTGTGCACTTTATGAATAAGGGCTTGGGCCCTTAGATTTTGAATTTTATTGGCTTTAAGTAGTGTCACTTGAAAATACCCGTGGACCTTTAATTTCAGATCTGCCACTTCTTCCATGGGATGTATCTGCTAACTGGGCTCAGTCAAGACCCAGATTAAATGTGTCATTATCTTCCAATTGTATTTCGGTTGGATATTCACAACTTGTACCAAGGAGTTTCCATTTGGTACCCTAAATTTTCCCATGTAGTAGTATAAAGCTTCATTTATGGGACTTTTAGTTTCTCTGACCATATGTCATGGCTCTGTATCCATCCCAGATTGTTGCCCTATCTGGATGTGTCCGTTTCGTTGAACTCTAACACTTTGCTATACGAAGTGGAGTGTGTAAAGATTTCTTTGTTGCCCCTGCCCCCTGAACAAATCAAAACTGTGCGATTAAACATAGATTACCATCATATTCTAATATGCTGTTAATAGACACAAACAAAATGTATCATATCCGTTCGAGAGTTGTGATGTTTGCTGTTCTAACTTCATCCATGAACTTATTATAAGTATAAACTTTTATTATTATTATCTATACATAAAGACATACACCAACCCACCCTGCCACACACCTTTCGAATTTACTCTCGACTATAAGCACAAGTATATAATCTCAACTCCCAGTTTAAATCTGAAATGTTTCAAGTGTTTGAAATATGGGATTTTCTTGCGTCATGTGATTTATTTGTATGTTATGGTAATTTCTCATATTCTGCCTTTTCGTCACATTCTTCATGTGATTATTCTCAATTAACCTTGTGTTATTTGTGCCTATACAGGTATTGATGGAGGTATTATAGCTGTTTCACAGTTTTATAAATATGTACTTCTAAAACAGGTTAGTCATCAATACCAAAGTGAGCCTTAATTACATCAACTGTAGATGGGTTAGGCTCATAAATTGTAATATGTAACACTGCTTTAATATTAATAATTGGCAGTCTGTGTATTAAAGAGTTTTGAAGCTACATGTGCACATTCAACACTCTAGCTTGAAATGGCATCCATCCTTGTAAAACATACAAACTTTTTTTAAAAAAAGTTGCAAATTGCTCAAGTTACTTGTATCCATGATGCTTATCGAGTCGTGTTAATCAAAGGCTGGTAACATGTTACCATCATTATTTATTTTATCTATCGTGATCACTAACACGCCACTATTGTATCTATATTGCACACTAATTAAGGATCATTTAATGAATACCTCTAACTTGTTGTTCTTGTGTACTTTAAAATTTAAGACTACACTTTCACTTTAAGCAAAATCAACCAACATTTCTTTGACATTACATGTATTTTGTTCCTATAAGCACCAATCTCAGAATTTAAAGTGCGATAAGATCGGTTCTTTGAAAGGTCAAAATCAAGATGTAACATCATTATTATTAAAAATTAGTGATGCATACCCAACTTCTGGATGTCTTGATTATCATAGTAGGCAAATGTTATTTTTTATACTCTTTATTGTCACGTAAGTGGTAGAATAGCTCCACTATCACGATCCACTAAGATTCAGCCTTGTGTGTACATGGTAAATACTATCATGTGTTACACGGAATATACGAAATAGGTGAAGAGTGACAAAGGGTAATCAACAAAGACAATGAGGTTGATAAATATTGATGGCAATATGGTACTTTCCTACTAGAGTAGGCAACACCCTATTTTTGTTATTTGTTTGGATCAAGGGGAGTTCTGGTGTAAGTATATGTATTGTCAGTGATAAAGAGATCTGAATTGTATAGATAGACAGAGCTCAGGTAAGGTCAGGTTAGCATCCTACTCCGTATAATATAAGCTTCTGTTATTGCTTTAACTTCGACCATTAAGGTTGAAGTTGAAGGTGCCAGTTTCTGGTAGGGCTTTAACTTCCACATAAAGGCATCCCCTATGGAGAACATAATGGTCAAAACTCGAAACAACCAACACATTTTACAATAAATCTGTTATATTCATTTGTACATGTACAATATGGTTGAGAGAATAATTGTCAAGTTTTAGTACATATTCAATTGTTTGTCGTATTATACTCCGTATTGAGGAGGTATGGTAGGAAACGACGGATTTAACAAGAGGCTAGTAGGAACAATCGGTCTATCTTGGGTTCGATGGAGAGAAAGTATCCGCTGTAACAATCAAATAAGATGTTATTAACATATGTTGTGCTAAATGGTACCAACTACCAAGTGAGCTTGTATCACATACAAGAAAGGTGTGTGGAGAACTATGCTAGTTTGATGGTTTGCGGGGCATTCGTGGAGGCCCCTGGTTTGCTTGTTAGTTAAACAAAGTTGACTCGGATGAGATTTACTTACTCGTGAAAAGAAAGATGACACGGTTTAATCGTTACAAATAGTTGTTTTTTTTTTATCAGCGAAAGCATGCATGTTGATATCATAAAATACAGCATAATCAAGTTTGCTGTAAAAAAATTGTTTTCCTGTTGCAACCTTAATGGATGTCATACATAACGTTGATTTGGTTGTTGTATCATGTATTCAAGTACCATTTGCAGATACACTAGTCAATATTGAGGTCTCAATTAATGAAGCTTACAATTAAGCAGAGAGTTTTAAAACAAGGCTGTACTTTTAATTAAGTCGATTGAACTTGTTGACTAGAATCAACACACTATTCACTGTTTTGTATAATCATGTCTAAAAAACAAGAATGAAGGTCCTTGATCGATGCATTTTTGAAAAGAAAAAAAAAAGAATTGACATTTATATGAATTCGGCGACAAGAAATATTAAAATCGTGTATACTATTGAAATCAGCTTATATAACTATGATCTCATAACGTGATTATGGTATGATTGTGCCAAACCTTTAACGTTTTGACCCGATTATCATATAACCTCTAGCGCGATCCCTTAAATCCACAAGTTTTATACAAAGAGGTTTTATTATATTTCTAGGGAATATGAAAGATATAAATAAATATAAAGTGACTCTCTCATACAACATGAATATCAATGTGACATTAAAAGCATAATCAGGAAATTGCAACGTATTTATTGTTAGATGTAGTTGCTTGCTTTTGAATACCATCTATTTAAATTTATTTATTGATCTTTTAAATATCCATGTATTATTATTATTATTGTTATTATTGTTATTGTCATTATTAATTATTATTATTGTTATTATATATTTACAAATATGATAAATATAATCTAATCTAATGTATAATTAAAATACGTTGAAAATGTTAGGACTCTGGACCACATAAATCATAGGATAAAATACATCCATAATATTGGGTACACGAAAAATGAATGCCTCATTTTTAGATCTTTTATAGTATTTTATTACGACTTACGAGCGTTTATAGGTATGTTTGACAAGAAAGCTTATGAAGTTTTAACTTTATAGTTTCAAAAATAGTTGCTAGAAATATTATTTTATAAACAAAAATTTAACAGCTTATTGAAAAGATAAGCTATTTAGGTTATGAAAATTGAGATCAATTACATGAACACTAGTTACTTAAAATGTTTTCTCCGTTATGATCTGCTAAAACTAGAAGTGTTTTTTTAACAAACAAGTGTTCAATTAAATAGCTTTTTGCAACTAAAAAAAGCTATTTCAACTAGCTTTTAAAATAATCTAAGAAATCAAAATTGCATTTAATTAAGGGGGTCTTTTTTTGCTATTTCTAACTTTACTTGTGTATTTTCTATTTCAAGTAGTTTTTAACCTCCCGGACAATTACTGTTTTTTCGTCCAATTTCTAAGCTTTGTATGTATTGTGAAAAACAAACCCGTAAAGGATGAGGTTTTTAAAGTTCAGATTTGACCTTATTATTATTTTTTTTAAAATTTTGTTTGTAGCATAAAAGTAGCGATGTGAAAACTCAGAATCTTGATGTCGAAGCTTCAGCATAGCTAAGATTTCGTTCTTGTTTCTATTATCAAAACATCCGCTTTTTCTTCACTCAATAGGGGTTAGCAAGTTTATTTTTAACTCAACCGTGGTATCCCCTGACCCTTTCTGAGGCGACCCACAATATATTTACCGAGTGAAGTTCCACAACAATATATTTGTAATGATATCGGGACGCCTTGTCGTGCCACCACAATATATTTGTAACTCTATCTATTTTTAAGTTAAATTAACTTATTATATAATGTTTTCAAAAATCAAAGACGATAATTTAAAAATCTGAATCTAATTACTATAAGAATATAAAAAAAAATAAAAAAAAGGTAGTACATAAAAGAGTAATGGGCAGGAGGCACTTGAATGAGTTCATAATAACAAAGCCAGAGAAGGATTGAATTTCTGAGAGGGTCCTTTTTGATGGAGTTTGGTTGGCACTTAAAAATGGATCTCTTAATGTCATGTTTAAATGCACATTTGATGAATCTCTTCAATTCAATTCAATTCAATGTAGGGAGGGAGGTTGAGAGATTAATTTAAGTTTCATGAATGAAGTCACATATGAATTCAAGGCACATTTCAGTATTTCACCCTCCTCAATTCTTTGTATAAGAATGGTTCTTTCTACCTTGTCCTACCATTTCTACCATTCACCACTTTATTTATGCAACTTCAAATTTTTAATTTTTATAAATATTCGAAAAATCGAATCGAATAAATCAATTTAATATACATATTAGTTGATGCATTGTTGGTGTTGATTAATTTGGTATATAAGAGAGGTGGATTTCATACCACTAGACTTTTTAGTGTTGAACAATTGTTAGGTTAAGACAAAGACTCCATGATAACATGATGACTATGACTTTAAAACATGTATGGCAAATGTGTTCACGTGAGATCAAGATGGAGATATGGACAATATATATTTGTGTCTTAAAGACTTGAGTTTGATTCCTTAATTTCAATTTATTCTATTTTGGTGTCTTTTCATTTTTATTTCAAGGATAGAGGTTGGAGATAACCATATATTAGTCTAAATTCGTGTTTGTCAATTTCATATGTATATTCTAAGGTACATTCCTTGGATACTTTTTCAAGTCATGTATGTAGTATTTTGGGTATAGTGGACATATTTCACAAGATGCGGAGCATATAACCGTTTAAGCTATTCTATATATTGAAAGGACCTAAACACAAAAAAGTAGCGGGATCAAAATTTATGCGCTCTGCTTGACGGGTTTTAGTGGTCGTGCTTCTTGTGATGGTTTCATTGAGCTGGTTGGCTTAGGAGCATGGCGGAGCTAGAGATTTATCTATTAGGGGACAAAAAAATACACTTAGCTAGATCTTCCTATTATTTTGACGTGGCAAAATTTTGAAAATGTCACTAGATACCTTAAAAAGTTTTTTTTTTCTTTCTTCGTATATTAAAAATTTTGGAGGTGCAAATGTCCCCCTTTTAGATCCGCCCCTACTTAGGGGTGTGAAATTAGGTGGATTGGCGTAATTCACCTTTTGAAATTTGACATTGATAAGTTAATTTGAGGTTGCAAGACACTTTTAAAGAAAAAAGCTTCACGAACGTGTTAGGCTCCAAGTAACCTTGGAGGTTCACACTTGATAAGAGTTAGCTTCACTGACAAGCTAGGATTATCTACGTCTAAGTTCATATGATCAACCATATAGATCGACCAACGACTCAACTATTAAGAAACCCTTTGTAACTATGTGGAAACACTAAAAAGGTATTTTTCTTGTGACACATTGTTTGATGACGCTTTAGAAGATATCATTAATAATGACACATTTTTCTTGTGGCACGAGGGATAAACAATCTTAACCTTTAATTTTTGATCTACTATTCAAATTCAGTGCATTATAACGACACTTCATCTTAAAAGATATTATATCTTAATAATATTGCATCTTATAATAATATTTCATCTTAAAAATAATGTATTTTAATCTACAAAATTGTCTTAAGGTGCATATATTTAAACGCTGCTCATCATTTCCTTTTTAAGCCATCTGCCTTTATAATTAAACTGCAACCTAACTTATTTGATATTTATATTTGCAAAGATATATGATGAGTTTGCCTGAAAAACCCCAATGACCTAACACAAAACATCACTCTTACTAATAGCATGTCTCTTATTATATGGTGTGAAACATCCTTCTAACCTGTGCTAATGCCAATAAACGATTACAATCAAATGCATTGATTTCAGAGAAAATTACATAAATCTATCTTTATGGTTTGCTTCAAATTTTACTCACAGTTCTTTAACTAATTTAATTACACGGACCATCTTTTCTTTTGAAACTTGTTACGTCAATAGTCTTTTACACTATCGATTGTTAACTCTTCGTTATAAAATACTGTGTGTGATATTTTTTTATTCTTATAAATTTTTTTAAGTAAAATATAAATTATAAAATCAAAGATATATATATAGATACATTATTATGTGCACATAAATTTTTTATATTCATTTTATTCATCATCAACTTTGATCATATTCACCTCTAAAACATAAAATTTATAGTCCACCACTCAAATGCACCACCATCTTTCTCCAAATATATATATATTTTGGTTTAACTAGTTCCCACTTATAAATGTCGTTTTACTTTGAAGCTAGGGTCATCAAAATAGATGCAAAGAAAAGTTATAGTGGTCACCAAAGTTATGACGAGATAAGATGTGAAAGATGAAAACAATGGTTGTGCACCTAATAATGTATATACACATATCTTAGATTTCATAATTTATATTTACATAAAAGAAATCTATAAAATGACACACAATGTCCTTTTTAACGGAGAGTTAACAATCGTTAGTCTAAAGGACTATTAACCTAACAAGTTTCAAAAGAAATGATGACCAGTGTAATTAAACTAATTGAAGGACTGCGTGTGTAATTTGGACTAAATCATAAGGATGATTTATGTAATTTCCTCTTGAATTTAAGAGACAGAGCTCGAATCACCTCATCTTTTGAAATTTTGACTCGACTTGTAAATTAAAAGAGTCTAACAACTTATATATATATATATATATATATATATATATATATATATATATATTAAAATTCAAATGAGTACAACAACCTTTTATGAGAATGAGAGAACCAATAGGATTGCATCATGTGTCATTAAAACCTCTTTCCTTCGTGTTTTTAAAAATTATCTCTCTCCCAAACAGTAAGTAAAAAAATTACAAAAATAGAACCATAATAATCAACATTTATTGTCTTAGATTAGAGATATGACAAGGTATACTTTCGAAGAATTTTTTTTTTTTGGTTTTACAAATTGTACAAAATTAGTAACACATGTGTTACAAGCTGGTGTCACATGAGTTACTAGCTGGTGTCACATGTGTTACTCGCTCGAAACACATATGTTAGTTGTATCTAAAACCCACTGAAAAATGGAAAAAAAATCGTCGAAAGTATACCTTGTGAGATTACAAACTGACGAGAAGAAAATGTTGATATTTATGGTACTCTCAGTATGATTTTTTGACTTACCATTTGAGAGATATTTAAGTTTAAAAAACGTGAGGGAAAATGGGTTTTATGACACGTGACACATTTTTATTGTTACACCCCATTTTCATAGGTGAAAACGGAGGTCACATTAACGATTATCAATAAGAGCAAAATCCATTTATTTCAAATATCTAATGAATAAGTAATAATATGTCTCCAAGATAAGCCAGACGGAAAGTACGTTATGAAATTCTATGAAAGTCAATTCAGAGAAAGAAATGCGGTTAATCCAAAAGTCCAGTGCGTGGATACAAATAAAAGCAAACGACTATGGTTTTTTTTACAAAAGAAGGATGTTTCAATGGCGGAAACGATTTCATGGTGAACCAAACAAAGGCTAATATTTTATCAATGAGATTCAAACAATCCAGAGTTCAATGGGGTAAGTCAATCCGAGCTCAATACAATAAAATACAATACAATGGGTACATGGACTGCAGATCTAAGTGCACCAAACAATGGGGTATGAGGCGTTGGGCACTACACCTCCATCCACAACAATACAAATACAATGCGATAACTAGGGTTAACCAATGCGCCCTTTAAAATCCCTTATCACACCACCATGAGGAGACACCATAACAATCACACCATTACGGAAGTGTCACGCCACTGGGGCCACGATGACATGCCTATGGTACTTCCATAGGAAGTTAATAGCTCGCATACCTAGAATAGAATAAATAACCCTAAACAAATATTGAGCCAAATCAAGTACGTACTAACAACAAAGGCAACAATGATGAATCAAAAGTTTATAGATCAACAACAATTACAATGAAAGCCAGTTGAACAATATGAGGTCCGGAACATATATGATGTCCAATAAATCTATTTAGTAAAATAATATTTGATCACGAAACATGAAACAATAGCAATTAAGAATCAAGAATCTTTACCTTAAAGTATGACTAAATGCGTTGCCGATTTATAGCCAATTAATACATCGTGAAACAGTGTTTGCAACTAAAACATGAATCCGATCAGATTCTTCGCACTCAAGCCGGAACTAAATCTATTGTGCTACTCACAATTTAGGGATACAATTCGTTTTCTTGTATGATACGTCTGGTTTTATATTGAATGTTACATAAATTTATTATCTTGAGAGTCTAATTCTCTCTCTCTCTCTCTCTCTCTCTCTATATATATATATATATATATATATATATATATATATATATATATATTTCCGCCAGGTCGTGTAACTCCCATTTCGTTGACTTTGAATCTCATCCTTTCAATCACGTTAACTTCAAATCCTGACCATCTTTCATTCATAATTTCGGTTACGGAAGGTTTTTTGTGGCGGTTACAAAGATGCACTAAGAATTTTCAACCAATAAAAATAAAGAGGTATAAGTAACTCCACCAAACTACCTTTCCTAACTTCTTCACGAAATAACTCCCTCATTTTCACCAAATAACTCCCACCAAATCAAATTATTGGTTATAATTACGTTTCTCCGTATGTAAATATGATTATTAGAGAATGTAAATAATAATTTATATCATAGTAAAAAAATTTACCAATTATAACTGAATAATTTCATCATCATCTTTAAGGTATATATGTAAGATTACGTATCAGATTAACTATAAAAGTTGCTTCGAAAATATTTTACAAAAGTATTATCTCGAAATAATTTTTATACTAAGCTTGCTTCAAATTTACAAAAATATGTATTTAATTAAAGATAAAAATCAACCAAAAGTATTAAAAGTATCTACTCCTCTTTATTAGTTATTTATTTTCTTTTTCATATCCTACTTTATCCTTTTATATAACGAATCTTGAATTTGTTAGACCTTATCGGATATAGTTTGCATGTATATGTAATTATGTTGCTTATTTCAATTTTCATCGAATGTTTATATATTGTTGGCAGACTTGGGCAACACCCGAGTGTTATACTAGTTCTAATACGTGGATGATCTCGTTAGTATGCCAAACAAACTCTATCTTTGATTTATTTTAATAAATTTGATCCTTTTTAAGTTTTAATATTATTATTTATTCTGCTTTGTCCAAGTTGTCTACCCATTAACCCACTTTATTAATATTTATCGAATTGACTATAAAAGTTTTACAGGTATTACATTTATTGATTCATCCATTCTCACCAGATTTTTTATTCTCATTTAAATTTCACTATACATATGAAACGCCCTGATATTTTTTTTTTCAATTTATGACATTAAAATCTTTAAAATGAACTCATTTGTAATTGGTCCTATATAATATCCACACCAATCCATCTCATCTGGAATTCACATTCGACTTTACAATTTATAATTAATTACAACAATTTCATTTAAATAAAACTTCTCTTTCAAATGATGTTTGACATTAAAACATATTCCGTGGGCAATTTATACAAGCGTTATCGTAACGATAATCTAAAAGAACAGAAACTTGTCTAACCATTACGCAAGCTTCAATCCACGTAACCTTCTAGCAATCGCCATTTTATCCATCTTGCACCTACAACATGAGGCAACTGAAGGAATAAACTTAAAGCTTAGTGAGGATATAAGCAATTAAATAGATAATTCACAAAATCATATAATACCTAACAATTAACAATATTCAACTATTCCGTACGGATTCGCGGTCCAATAGATACAAACATGCAAGGCACCAATCACATCGAAATGGATGCCAAGCTCAATAGATACCAATTAGTGCTAAGCACTTATTTCATAACAATCATTTATTTCGTAACAATCAAATCTCTACACTATTGCTCAATCCACAAGCCACATATTACCATATAAGTTCCGCATAACTCAACAACTAGCAACAATTAACAATAGTGCTAAACAATGCATCTCAACTTAAGATAAGCATACGATACAAGCATAAGAAACAAGAATAATCCATATAATTGTATGAACCTCTTGCTCGTAAGCAATCCGGTACATACAACCATTACCCATTTAACCCTCACATCACTCACCTTTGCTTTTTAGGCAAAATATGATTTCATACGTGAACATGGATGGCATTAATTTTGATCACCTATCATATAACATATCAATATAATAACATATTTAGCAACCAATAATTGTCATAATCAACTAATTAACATTATTAACCCATCACCCTTTTAGATTGATCATTTCTAACTCGAGCACCCAATTACTTCACTTTAATCATGATTACATGTCATGATAATTTCTTTTCAACTTAAATTCGAATATATGGTTACTAACTCATAATAATTCAACATTAACAACCACTTTTAACCCTCACTAATTTATATAAACTCCTTAAATTCATCACTTTATCAACAATAGCATGATCATTTTCATGATCATCTTTGACCCAAGTAATTAACTACTTGATTCAATACTTCAATTTTCATTATTAATACTCCAATAACATTTCTAGTTACTAATTAAGGTGCATTAACACCAAATCATCATCATTTAAAACAAAACCCTCAAGAACACATAAAAGGTTCTTTATTTCTAGATTGTAGTAAGGTTATTATTCATCACTAATAACCTAAATTAACATCTATTCAACCATTTAAAACCCTAATTTCGGATTAAGATTACAATTAGATCAAAACTTGCTTTGATCATAAATCACACAATTCAAATTATCCATATTTAAATTAAACTAGTGTTAATAACAATCATATAAACACTTATATACCAATAATCAATCATAATCAACCCTAGTTTCACCTTAAAATTGATCAATCACTCAAAACCCTTAAAACCCCCCCATGAAACTCAAACCATAGGTTATAGAAATTAAGAAATTCAACTTACTAGATGATAGAGATGATCAAGAGATGGGAAATTGAGTGTTAGAAGCTTGAATTAAAGATTGAGAATCAAGTTTGAAGCTTAAGGATGGCTTCTGCGATTTCTCCCGCTCCCCCAAACTCTCTGGAATGTTTTTGGGTGTGTATGTATACGTATGTATGTAATTAGATGGATATAGATGTGTTTATTTAATTCCTCGTAATTATCATTGTCTGGAACTTTAAAACCGACTTACAATTATTACTATTTTATTTCACCTAAAGTAATAATTAATTAAAACAATTATTTTTACTTTATCCACAATAATACTTTTGGATTTTGGGGTGTTACAATATATATATATAGTTTGGATAAGATAAGAACACTCAAAGAATAAGAACAAATAACAATAAATCTGGACCATTACTGATTTAAATCGATGGCTAATAAATCTAAAGGTATTTTTTATTTAAAAAAATATCAAAAGGGTAATATGGGAAGTTAAAAACAATCCCATCGAGTAACTTCCGATTCTCTGTCCCCCAAACCGTCTTCTACATAAGCTTTTATATATATATATATATATATATATATATATATATATATATATATATATATATATATATAGATGCACACACACTGACATGTCTAATTATTGTGGAAAATAATATTGATATATATTAAAAACATGATTTTTCATGAATGAGTGATTATGATTAATAAATTATCATATACGACAGGTTATTCTGCATAAAAATACAAACCATATAAGCCATACACGTACTTTTAACAATCTTATATATTTTCAAAAGCCAAGTCTTTATCGTATTTTGGCGTTTGCTTCCCATTTTTCGGAAGGATATTTTGGCCCCCTTTGATTAGAGAAACTGATAATACTATTCTAGGTATAGTTTGAGGTTAATAATATGTTTAGCTAATAGCACGTAAATATATACTCCATTCGTCTCAAAATTATTATCACCCGATAAAAACACGTATTTTAACAAAAACATAATCATTGTTGTTTTTCCTTTCTTACCTTTTACAGAATGACAGTTTACCATTGACAAAAAAAAAGTGTGTAATAATAATGTCAATTAAGGGTGATATGGTAATCACGCCCAAATTTCAATATCTATTTTTGGAAGTGGACAATTAGTTTGGGACGGAGGGAGTATGATATTAGGTTAAAAATAGCAATGGATATACTACCTCCCTCTCACCACACCACAAGTGTCCACATTACTATTTTGGGTTATCCCAAATAAGTGTGCATTTTTATGTTTCAACCAATTGAAAGAGACTTTAGTAGGTAGATATCTTATTTGATTGGTGAATAGTGTAGTTAGTGGAGAATCCTAAAACTGTATGCCAAGTCAAAGTGGACATTTTGAATGAGATGGAGAGAGTAAATAAGAAAATTATGGCCATGTTATAACGAATTAGGATTTATATTTTAGGTTTAATCTATTTGCTTAAAACTGTGCAGCGTGGAAGTTATAATCTTCCTATCGTCTTGTTATCTATTAAAGATACAGTGTCGGTCAAATAATGAGCCATGGAGTTAGAGATATAACCCTCGTGGAAGATCTATGGATGAACTTTCTGCCATTACGATTTCTTTAGAAGGATTGTCTCTTAACAACGATATATGTGATCATCGTATATGGATTCTTGACGAAAGAGGAGTTTTCTCGGTCAAAAAATTATTATAAATCCTTGATGACAAGTTTTTAGGGGTTCGTTATCTTGGGAGAAATTGTGGTTGGTTGGGTTTCGGAAAAAGTTAATATTTTGGTTTGGAGGGCTTCAAATAATCGTCTACCTATCCGTGTTAATCTTGACCGACGTAGTATAGATGTTGACTCTTTTTTGTTATGTGTGATTTGTGATGAAGAGGTGGAATCTATTGATCATTCTCTTGTTTCATATCCATTCGTAAAGTTGGTTTGGCCCAAAAATTTTAGTTGGGGGTCCCTTGGGTTGTGTTTGGATACGACGGTAAAAGGTATTACCAATTACAATCTGGCTAACATGGGAGGAAAGTATGTTGTGAAAGTTTTATGTGCAGTCTGCTATATTGCTCTATGGGTGATTTGGAAGAGATGGAATCAAATTACATTTGCTCATTCAGATAAGAGGACATCCCTTTTGCTGGAATATACCTTTTTGCAAGTTCAGTTATTGTCTTTGTTATAAGTTTTAAATAGAAGTTCAAAGCTCAGGTACATTTGAGAGCAATGGGTCACTTATCGAAGGCTTCTGGTTAGCCTTAGATGTCTAACTGAAGTTGCATTTCCTCTAAGTAGCGTTCATGTTTTTTGGGTGTTTGTTTTTGGGTGTTTTCTTTTGGTTTGTTCTCCTCCTTGGAGATTTCATGTTCCCCTCTATGTAGGTTTTGCTTCCATGCCTTTTTTTGCATGGTGTGCTTCTAATATATTTATTGTTCACAAAACAAACGAGTCAGTTGACAATAAGTAAGTGGAAAAATATATTTTTGGAGTTTGTTATACTCTCATGTGGTTATTATAGAATTGGTGAAAGATAATTCTCAATTCTAATTTTAAGGAGCTCATCAGGTATCAGGCACGAAGACATCTTTTCAATTATTCAACGCATATCTTTTCTTTGGGTCTATAATACGTGCTATCATTCGAATCTTACTTAAGATGAATTAAATGGGTGTTTAATCCTAGAAGTTTATACTATGCTCACCTTTTTTTTAGATGTCATTAGGTCTTTTTATTGTTTTGCTTTGTGCTCTTTCTTAGAGGCTTTGTCTTTTATACATTTGAGTAACAATTTATAAAAGTTCTTTGCTTTTCACAGAAAAAGTACTTGATGCTTGTAAATATATAGTTAGATGTTGTTGATTGATGTAAAATACGGATATATATGTTGGAAATGATGAGTGAATTTTGGACATTTTTCATCAACTTTGGACATAAATAACTATGAGTATATTTCATATAAATAGTTAATTCTTTGTGGGTTTGTGTTCTCCTTGAAAAGAGCTTCTAAATGTAATAAGATATGTCCAAAACGGAGTTAAATTGAATGAGATATCGAAACTTAAAGTGTGTTACCTGAAATATTGTTTGGAAGCAAACTTTTTGAGAATGGAACTTATTCCACATCGAACCAAGGACAAGATTTTGAGCAATATATAAGCTCTTTTGTCTAGATCATGGTGTGATCTATTTAGGCGTGTTTTACTCCAAACCCTACGCGCAGGGGGGATAAAAAATTTTCGAGCCACTGTAGGCTGGTTTTTGCACCCGCTCACAATATTTTTGAAGCTTTCAGAATTTTTATTTATTGAATAGATTGGTTACATAAATATCATATAATTTCAACCTTTAAAACGATTTCCATATCGTTTTTGTTTTAATCAAGACTTTTTATTTGTTAGCAAGATGAGTCTCTGCTATAAATGCAGACCCTTTGCTTCGGTTGAAAGAGACACAAAAACGCAACACCTTGCTATCTCATTTTCTTATTCTCATACGTAATTCACAGAGTTTCAGGCAAGTCATCATCTCCGGCTGTACAACGCAACTTTAACGGTTGTACCCTGGGAAACAGACTTGAATCTGTTTTAAGGAAGCTGCGTCCACCGCAGGCCTCCGTTACGTTATTTATTACCAATCATGTTAATGTTTCACTTTTTCTATTTACTACAATCGTTTTATTTATTAATCAAACTATAGGTTTTTCCACATGTAACACCCCAAAATTTAAAGGTATTATTTTAGTATGCGAAGGTATAAATATTTTAAAGTGGTGTTATTTAAGTAATGTGAAATAATAAAATATGCGAACATTTTCCTAGTTCCAGACAATAGAGTTTAAAGGGAATAAAAATTAACCGACTTATATACATATGTACGTAAGGATGTGTGTTTATTCCATGTTCATTCGAAAAAACCCAGAACATGTCCAAAGAAAAGATAAAATTGCAGAGGCTAATCCAAACCATTAAATCAGTTTCTAATCCTTGATTCAAGCTCTAAGAACTTGAATTCATCACCCTTTATCTCATGTAAGTTGAATTTCTCCATCTTCTAACCTAAGTTTTAGGTTTTGATGGGTTTTGTATAATTGAAGGTTTTAATCCGAAATTGAGGTTAGAAATCGATGAAAATAATGTTTGTATGATCATTAGTAATCATATAACATGATGAAAGTGATAAAATTGTGATTTAGTGTTTATGATTAATCCTAGGGTTTTACTAAAAGTGTATGAATTGGTGTTAATAAGCTTAAAGATGTGATTAATGATATTAATCGGGCATGATTATGATGATAGAGCAAATGATTATGTTAGTTGATTGATATTTAAATGAAGTTTAATCAAAGTGAGGGAGAAACCATATGGGTTATTAGTGTAAATGATGAATTGAAAGTGTTAAGATTAAAGAGGTAATATGATTATGAAGAGTGTAGTTATGTAGTATGATTAAAGTTAAACCATGAGGGTAAAGAGTTACTAATGATGATTAGTGTCTAAATGTGTCGTTATCTATTGTGGATGATATGATAGGGATTTAAAGACATGGATAGCTTTCGTTGGTGAAATCGTCTAAAGTATCGAGGTGAGTATTATGGGGGTTAACCTTAATGCTTTAAATGATTAAGAGAATCACCTATGTGAGAAAGAAGTGTGGTCACTTCGAAGGGAAATGGGGGGGGGGGGGGGGGGGGGCACATATCCTAAGAGTTCTTGCAGAACCAAGCTAGTGTTTAGGACCATAAAGGATACAACTATGAGAGTTGACATTGTCAAGAAGAATCTTATGTGAAATATATTATCGTCTACACAAACGGCATATCAGTTCAAGGACATCGGGTCTATTGACAGCTAGGAGACTAAGAATATTTCATCTGGGAAGGTTCAAAGGCTTACACCTACCTATCCTATGCAAGATTCAACCATTGAAACTTGATCAAGATTATTTTATGTGATTAATCGATCTTCATTCATGTGGGGGGTTGTTGGAAATGTTGAGTAAAAATTTGTATTTTTCATCAACTTTGGACATAATTAACTATGAGTGTGTGTGTGTGTGTGTGTGTGTGTATATATATATACTTAATTCTTTGTGGGTTTATGTTATCCTTGAAGAGAGTTTCGCAACGATATAAGATATGTCCAAAATGGAATTAAGGTGAATGAGATATCGAAACTTAAAGTTTGTTACTTGAAACATTTTTTGGAACCAAACTTATGGGAATGGGATCGTATCCCACATCGACCCAAGGACAAGATTTGGAGCAAGTTATAAGCTCTTTTGTCTAGATCATGGTATGATCTCTTTAGGTATGTTTTACTCCAAACCCTACGCGCATGGGGGAGATAAAAAATTCTCAAGCTAATGGAGGCCAATTTTTGCACTCATTCGCGATATTTTTGAAGCTTCCAGAATTTTTATTTATAGAATAAATTGGTTACATAAATAACATATAATTTCAAACTTTAAAACGATTTCCATATCATTTCTGTTTTAACCAAGATTTTTTCTTGGTTAGCAAGACGGGTCTCTGCTTTAAATGCAGACCCTTGGCTTCGGTTGAAAGACACACAAAAATGCATCACCTTTTTATCTCGTTTTCTTATTCGCATACGTAATTCACCGAGCTTCAGGCAAGTCGTCATCTTCGGCTGTACAACGCAGCTTTAACGGTTGTACCCTGGGAAACAGACTTGAATCTGTTTTAAGGAAACCGCGTCCACACAGCCATCCGTTACGTTATTTATTAACTATCATGTTAACGTTTCGGGTTTTTTTACTGTAATCATTTTGTTTATTAATAAAACTACAGGTTTTCCTACAATATTTAACAAAAATCTTGAGCTTAGCCGAAAGTTGTAAGTTTAAGGAACGTGGTTTTGTAGTTGTTTCGCGCGTTCTCACTTTGTATTAATATATTGGCAGTTCGAAACATTACGTACATAGAGACATAGAGTCATTATAATCATATTATTTGAGCTAGATTATTAAGTCTTATATATACTTGTAACAAAAGACTTTGAATCTAATTAATTAGCTAGCTCAAATCAGTGTTCGGAATCATATGATATGATCATTGTTTTCCAACGAACACCAATTGCAATTACACGCAAGATAGAGTGTTGTTCAATTAAGGTTATGTTTGGTATTTAATTGCGTGTAGTTAAACAAAACAGCTGTCATTAATCATTATTACATAAATGATATAGATGTTAATTTAGGTGTTATGGGTATGTATATATACGACCTGGCTATATATATTCAATCATTCATTGCAAATATACCACAACCATAGTAATTAACATTGTTTTCTTTGGACTAGACTTAAACCTGAGATTATATTTAGATTTGTGGAAGAAAAAAAGATTGAATCGTCTTAAAAATCTTACGATTTTACGATCAAGATCTAGGTCTTCACAATCTTAACTTGTAACATCTTAAAAAAATCCTTATTGCATGTATCTTAACTTGAACCGTCTTAAATATTATTTCTTTTTAGCATATTTAAAAAAATTGAAACAAATTAGATGTATATAGCCACTACAAAAAAGAAAAAGAAAAAAGACATTATTTGTGACACATTTGTCTATACTTCAATGACACTTTTAAGAAAGTGTGGGTAAAAGTGTAATTTACTAACACATTTGTGATAGTACTTTTGTGATAGAATAGTTTCACAAGGGAGAAAATGTGTGTTTTACTATATCTATATAAGTATGACACATTCTATAAGTGATAGTACTTTTTTGGATTTTTAAATTTTTAGTGACACTTACCGACATAAAGAGAAAAATGGTCACTAAAGATGAAAAAGTGTAACTATATGTGCCATCACTAAGACAATATGGTGACATAAAAAGTGTGAGTACTAATTCGTGACACTATTATCTCATACCACGTATTAGTAAAAAAACACTTTTAACTACCCAGAATTTTTAAAGAGTACCACTTTATTAAGTGTCACCAAAATGTGTCGCGATAATTCTTCATAAAACTACCCAGCAAACATTCTAGATAAATAAATTAAGCTATTTTCATAATAAGCATTTGCTTTATAGATAATAAACAATAATTTTTTATGTAGACAATACAATGACTCTAATTTAGAAAATTATACTTATTACGTTATTTTTAGAATGACAAACATACAATTTAACACAAATATTATATGCAATCAACACGAATATTTACAATTTACTATCTCAATTGAGATTCCAACTCCCAACCTATTTGTTGAAGAGTTCCTCTCACAACGTTGGACCAAGGGCCCTTTGGTCTTATTAGGTTGTTTTTATAAAGACCTTAACTCTAAATAAAGTTTAATGTTGTTAACTAAATTCAATAATTAAATTTTCCTTATAAAGTCTATACATACTGTAGATAATTTTAATTAACCATTTGCTTTTGTTAAGACAATAAATATATGCTTAATTGATGATACCAAATATAGTTATTGTATTAATGAAATTAGGTTTAGTGATAAATTAATTAGGTTTAATTTTTGTTAATATGAAAGCTTCAACAATCACCTTTGATATATGTAACTTTTCTAGAATCAAATAATTATATTCATTTGAATTTTATATTTATTATAAAAATTGTTGTAGATATATTAAAAATATAGTAAAGACCTTATAATTAATTCATCAAATAGCGCGCAATATATATATATATATATATATATATATATATATATATATATATATATATTAGAATGATTCAGAGGGAAATGCATTTTTTATAAAGACGTTAACTGTAAATAAAGTTCAATGTTGTTAACTAAATTCATTAATTAAAATAGTACATTACCCGCGTAATGCAGCGGTAAATTTACAAAAATGATGTTGTTGATTAAGATTAAGATGTAATTTTAGCATTCTATGCCATTTTTATTGTTGGTTGACAGTTTTCGGTGGAAGGCAAATGTGTGTGAACTGATTCGTTGAGTGTCGTATTAGTATAACATCATTAAATGTGTGTGAATTGATTCGTTGAGTGTCGTATTAGTATAACATTATTAGAAAAATTAGTTACTATGATTTTTAGTTACAATTTTCAGTTTACATATTCTATTTTATAATTATCTTAAAAAATTTGTGACATGTTTCCAATTGTTATTAGTATTGCATTTGCTGTAACTGATTTTATCGTATGGAATGAATGATCTTGTATGGAATGAAAATGAGTGAATTTTAATGAGTGTTATTATTTAATTGATTTTCCATGATACTTTTCATATTTCTTAATGTTAATTTAAAGTTTTAGTTGACTTAAACTGAAAGGGTATTTTGGGGATTTCCCATATCTCTTTGACTAAGTTTAAGGTTAAAATAGCTAAATGCTTTATAAGGGGTTATAGATTTTTCTTATGAAGTCAATACGTACTATAGATAATTTTAATTAACAATTTGCTTTTGTTAAGACAATAAATATATGCTTAATTGATGATACCAAATGCATTATACATAATTTTAATTAACCATTTGCTTTTGTTAAGACAATAAATATATGCTTAATTGATGATACCAAATGCAGTTACTGTATTAATGGAATTAGGTTTAGTGATAAATTAATTAGGTTTAATTTTTGTTAATATGAAAGCTTCAACAATCACCTTTGATTTATGTAACTTTTCTAGAATCAAATACTTATATTCAAATTGTTGTAGCTATATTAAAAATATAGAAAAGACCTTATAATTAATTCATTAAATAGCAGCACTACAATTATATATATATAGGGTAGATCAAGATAGAAGTGTCTTTTTTGAGGGATGAGGGAAAACGTTAGTATTCATTAAGAAACATATTACAATTATCTATCAAAACGTCAACAAAAAATTAGATACAAAACATAGTTATCACTACTAATTGGTTTTCACCGGATCCCTACCCGTTACACACACACACACACACATATACATATATATATATATATATATATATATATATATATATGGGATCCTGTAAGAACAAAGAGATTCCGTGAGAACACATCCAAGATCTCCATCAGATCTAATCAAAATTACCCATTTCGGCGGTGGTATTTTCGTAAATATGTTTAAGTCTAATTTTGGCAAGTTCGCATAAGGGTAGCTGATAACACGCAAAAAATCAAGTTTTTGTGTGCTATTATCTCACCCTTTTAGTCCAATTATGGATGAAAACATTTGAAATATACATTTTTATACTAAATTTCATTAGGGCATACGTTAGACAAACCCCATAAGGGAATTTCTAACTTGTGCCCTAAGGGCACATGTTAAGTGGTGAATATTCTTCTCGAAAATTGGAAAAGTTAAAAATATTCTTTTCGAAAAATGAAAAAGGTATCAAAATTCTTCTTGAAAAATGCATTTCTCATTTTTCGAGAAGAATATTCTTGTCTTAACATATGCCCTTAGGGCATACGTTAGACAAACCCAATTCATAATGATGGCTAAAATATAGACGGTGATTCAAGAATCAACCAAAAAGGCCTGAAAACGAGTAAAATAGAGCATAAACGATCAACGGATCTTCCGTTCACGCATTTGAGCACAATTTAAGCTATATTTTGAATTATGACCTATAACTTATGTCATTTTCTTCGTTAGGAAAATACGAACGCGTGGATATAAAGATCGCTTAAAACGGATAAACGACGAAAAAATTACGCCAAATCGAAGAAATGAAGACCCGAAAGGACCGAATACGGCTGTCCCAGACCGTATACGGCTGGACCAGACCGTATACGGATGGTAACAGACCGTATACGGCTTGTGTAGACCGTATACAGCCTGTGCCCAGCCGTTTACGGCCCAGTCCAGCCGTATACGGTTGGTGCTCACCCGTATTTGGTCCAGTCCACCCGTATACGGCTAAAACCAACCGTATTCCGTGTTCAGGCAATAAAAATAAGATTTTTATACGGATGTGCGATACGGTTGTGCATTTGGGGGTTGGAATACGGTTGAAGAATACGGTTGCACGTTTCCTATAAATACAAGGCTTCACCTCAACATTTGAAACATACAACACACTACACACTCCACACCTCAAAACACACTCTCTAACTACTCTCTCTCTAGATTTAGGTTTTTATTTTAGTAGTTAGCGGCTAGTTAGTCACGGTATTAACCGGACGAATAGAGGGGTAATATTGTAATATCGCTTGGAGGATACTCGAAGTTCTGCTTGTATTCTTTCACGCTGTATTCAGCAACACTCTTATTACGGTTATATCTATCCTTTATATATTGTTATTATGATGATTGTTATTATTACTGTTATCATGCTAGATTTAGGATTTATTACCATGATTAGCGAGTAGTTATATTGCGTGTTTGCTATGACGTAGTTAGTCGTATTAATTGGGATGATATCATTATGAGACAACGGAGGTAACGTTATATGGCTTTCATTTGTATAGTGCCGGAAATATCACGAATGTGTGGAGTACGGAACGTGGAAGCTATAAAAGTCGTGGGCACAATCCGTTGTTGATTAATATTAAACTATAGTTCATTGATCCACTTTCTATCTATGATTTTAAACCTCATTTAAACTAAACGCCTTTCAACCAGTAAACGTGATTACGACCTTAATGATAGGACGTCGCGAACCCTATCCAAAGGTACTTAGTTATCAATGTGACATCCGGTCAAAAATGACCCAAATTTCACTCCAAATTTGAACTTTTATTTCGCATATCACATACGCGCATTAACCAAAGTATACAAGTACTAAATATATAAATGTATATTTATAACTTGAAAAGATTATTTAATAATCTCGTACATACGAACCCGACAGAACGCGTAAATCAAAATACTAAAGTTAGTACAAAACATTTTCAAACTAAATATTGTTGCCAAGAATAATATTTAATTACCCCGTTAGAAAACTGAAGATATTTTATGCACGAAAGCTATCCGTATGTTCAAAGTAAAACAACGATATAATTTTACATCTTGATAAAAGTATTCTCATAAAATACTTTGATTAAAAACTTATACGAATATATTTTTAGAAATTTATTGTTTGAAAACATTTCACTTATTAACGATCGGGTAAATAATCACGGGTAAATTATACTGCAAAATGGGGAACACAACTCAATTATTATCCACAAAAACCGGATCTGGTTTCTCCTTTCTTTCTTCATACGCAGACCCAACCTCACCCTCTTCCATTCTCAATTTCTCATCTCCTTCTTCTTCTTCAATACTCTCTCAATCTCTCTCAAAAATTTAACAATAACAAGATCACAATAATCATCCTCTTTTTCTTTTTCTTGGTCATCGATCATCATCATCATTTTGTACTCATTACTCTCGGCAACACCCACCACCGCCGAGCACCGTCGCCATCGTATTCTCTCCTTCTCTTGGTCTCATTTCGAATAAGAACAACAGCAGTAACAGTTCGGTGGCAACAGCAGCGAATTACAATATCATCATCATCACCATCGTACTCCACTCCCTCGGCACCACCTCCACCGTGAGCAAATCTCCATTATTCTTATCTAAATTTATTTCGAGTTTATGAAGCATACATCATCATAGATTCGTATATATAAACTGATATATTCATATGCCATGTCGAGTTTAAAAGTTTAAATCTGTTGTTAGGATGGATGGCGAGTGATCGGTTATACCCCCACGAGGAGACGATTAACAAAGCATGAAACCCACACATTTTTACTAACGTGTAATGAACACATAAATATATATATAAAGCAACATATATAACAATAACATACATATAGCCCAGTGGCAGGGGCGTGTGGTTGCTAGCGAGGGGTCACGGGTTCGAAACCTGTGACCCTATTTTGATTCCAATTTAAATTTTTGACTAACTGATCAACACATATATACAAAAACATGATAACTTATAACAGATTACAGGCAATAGCCTACTGGTTGGGGTGTTGGGCTCACCATAGGTCACAAGTTCAAGTCTCACAAGTGACCTGTTTTTGAACCATTTAATTATTTTGACCAACCTGTTTTTTTTTTTTTTTTTTTTAACACATGTTGCTGAAATCTGTCACAATCTGTCCAGTTTTGTTTAGTGACCTGTTTGACCTATTTCGAGTCCGAATCACCAAAAAGCTAAAACATGAAAGTTGTAGAAAACATAGGTTGTTACGTAGCTACCAAATTTCAAGTCAATCGGAATTATTTTCTATTTTATACGATTATCTTAGTAAAATGGATTTATGCTACAAGTTAACCACATAATATCCCCAATTCTTTTTTTTTTTATCTACATCAAAATCCTAGAACAAAAATCACATGTTTTACACTACGAAATAGACCATCAAATTTACGAATGGCAAATGTATACAATACGATACTCAAACATACAAAGTATATTTATACAAGTTATATTTATACGAAACCAACTAAATTATATTTTTGGAATATAATTTAATCACCGATGGATAGTACCTATTCCAACTCAAGCGATATGTCAAAACAATCACTTCATTTTGCATAATTTGACAAGCTGTCAAACCCTTATATTAATATATCTCTTACGTTTAGGACGTTAGAGGATTACGGATTGCATATTACTTACGGTTAGGAATGCTAACACCCTAAGGTGAGTCTCTCGGCCCCATTTTCACTGTTTACTGTTTTTAAATTTGGGGGAGATGCAACACAAATTGTTTTAGTGATCACAAGTTATTCGGTTAGTTAATTTAATTATTAACTTGTTCATTGTTTCGGTTATTATTGTCGGTATTGATTTTCATTGTACGGTATATGCACGAGTGTTTTAATTCGGTAAAAGTCCTCAACGGTGTATGATTCATTAACTTAATAAGGCGCGATTACTAAAGGATAGTACTATCATGGGAGTGACGTCCCCGTCCGGGTTGTTAGCTACAACCAAGTTAAAAACGGGCACTTTAGTAATTGTTACGGGTGTATCACCAAAACGGGAGGCAAAGATCGGGTTATGCTTTGAATCATAGCTCAGTGCAATATTTGTGTCGGTTATATCATGGTTCGGAAACCTTAATAGGTTATATCATTGTTCGGTTATATTGCTTATCATAGTTCGGTTTACATTGTTTAATTATCGTCGGATAATCATGTTGATCACATCAATGTTTATTTTAAACCTGTGAGATTTCACCAGCTTTATAGCTGATCTTTTAGTGTTGCATTCTCAGGTACACAGCAACAGTAGGGTTGCTCAGTAAGGATGGCCCGCAGGATATGTTAGTTAGTATGAGTCGCATGATTGCAAACAGATGAAGATTTTCCTGCATCATATTTTGTTAAACGTTATGTATTAAAATCTTCGGAAATCATTTTGGCGAACTCACCTTTATAATGTAAACTTATGACTTAGACCTTGTATTACTTTTAAAATATTTATAAACGTCTCATGTAGAGTCGTTTGTTGTAATCTTGGTGTTTTGATATTTGATTAGTCACACCCAAATCATCGCTTCCGCAAATCATAAAATAGGGGGTGTGACAGATTGGTATCAGAGCCTAAGGTTATAGCGAACTAGGTTGCATATAGTGGGCCTAGACTATAACCGTTAGGCAGTATTCCTTATTAGGTATGACTGGTTCAGTGTTCACGTCATATGAGTTTAATTTAACATAGCGTAGCTAACTATGTACAATTAAATAAAGATGATGTGAGGTCTGAAAGGGTTATATTGAACAGGAATGCATTAGTTAACTCTGATCACGAGAGAACCGGGACTTCTAATTGTTATGTGCTAGACACGGCTAGGTGGATACATAGGTATATATGGTACATACATACATGAATGGACTATTATGTGATATAGGGATATATACATAAATAGGTCTCGAATACATACTACGCTCCATGTTATGGTATATTGAAGACGTATGAATAGGCTTTATACGAGGATACTCTAGTTACCACCTATACACCTGTAACTGACAAACATAGCTACTTCAACGTCCTTAGATATGAAGATTGGGACTTTGGTTTCGATTACTATCACCAACCTAATTATACAACTATAACATCTTGCAACACACTCCACTGTACCGTTCGGTAATCACTAGGAAACTTGTTAGGTTTTCACAAACCAAGCATTATTTCACCCATACTGTTCATAATTTCACTTTTATCCAAACAAACCTCGAATCACGATTCACAAACTCACCATATTAGTTGTAAACCATATCCTGAAAACATTTGAAAACCCAGCCTATATCAAACCCTGTTGTCTACCGAATCATGACTTCGCCTGTGTTGTCGTATATTACAACATAAATATAAATACATATGTGATATGTCATGATTTGGTATAGACAACTCACCCATCTTCTTTTTGCTTTTGCAAGAATCATGCCGCCAAGACGAACCTACACTCAAGCTCAGGTTGATCAACTGGTTGCTGAAGCATTAATTGCGGGGCAACGGCGATCTGAAAGTTCTGAAACACCATCAAACTCTATTCATGTTAAACCTTGCACCTATAAGGACTTCCTTAGCTGCCACCCTGTGAACTTCAAAGGCACTGAAGGTGTTATTGGCTTATTGCGATGGCTGGAGAAGACTGAGTCAGTCTTTCGCATCTGCAATTGCCCAGTGGACTGTAAGGTCAAGTTCTCCACTTACACCTTTATGGACGATGCTCTGACATGGTGGAATACTTATGCTGACTCTGTGGGTCAAGACATTGCTCTGGAAACCCCTTGGGACGAACTGAAGAAAATGCTCAAAGATGAGTATTGTCCCAGGGATGAGATTCAGCAACTAGAGGCTGAATTTTGGCAACTCACTACCCAAGGCAATGACATTGCCGGCTACACCTCTAGGTTTAACCAACTAGCACACCTGTGTCCATCTATGGTTAGTGAGGAATCCAAGCGTATCGAACGCTATATCTGGGGACTCCCTCCGCAAATCCAAGGGATGGTGACTTCGTCCAACTCTCCTACATTTCATGGTACTGTGCGTATGGCACACAAACTGATGGCACAGATTGTTCGCCAAGGAACATCTGTTGTCAAAAGTACTGGAAATCACTCCGGTGATAACAAGAGAAAACCTGAGGGAAACCCTGACGATCAAGGTCCGGCTACCAAAAAGCCTGCAATCATTAAGGCCAACACCTCTGGATCTGAAAACAAAAAGGAGTACACTGGAACCAAACCCTACTGCTCAAAGTGTAAACGCCACCATGACGGGCCTTGCGGCACCCCATGTGACAAGTGCCAGCGTTATGGTCATTCTGCTAAGGATTGCCGAGCGAAAGCCTGTTTCGAGTGTGGAACTGTAGGGCACTATAGGAATGACTGTCCAAAGCTGAAGGACAAAAACATCAACCCTGCTCGAGGAAGAGCCTACGTACTCAGAACTAGGGAAGACGACCAGAACCCGAGACTCATTGACTTGCTCAACACGGGTATGGTCACTTATTAATGACCTGAATGCTTTTACACTGTTTACATGGATAGATATTACTTGCTGCTTGATATCTTTTATGTTTTCCCTAGATTCTAAGTGCACAATAGAGTTAGGGAAAAACGACAAATTAGTTCTATAGTTTCTTTATGAGATGAAGTTTAGCTTACATATGTATAGGAATAACATATCCTACGGTGTGTATACCGGAAAACATATCGGTTAACTTTTATACACTGGGTAACATTCCATGTAAAACTAATGTATGCTAAATTTAGTTTCTATGGGAGACTAATAGAGTCTAGTTTACGCAACGATCCTACTGACTATTACAAACTGTATGAACACAGTAAGACTCATTGAATTCGGTGGATTATTAATCCAAATCATAGTAATGCTTGTTAAGACGGACCGACCATGTTATATAGGTAACGGTCGGGAAAAGAATCGGAATTCTCCCTTATTCATTTGAGATCAGTAGGCTTAAACCTAACAAGGGGAGAGGAAACTCGGGTGTCTTAGAATTAGACATATCACTTAGTCGGCCTTAGAAACACGCAGACATAGGTTTCAATTGAATTTCGGGACGAACTTCTCCTAACAAGGGGAGAATGTGACACCCGGTCAAAAATGACCCAAATTTCACTCCAAATTTGAACTTTTATTTCGCATATCACATACGCGCATTAACCAAAGTATACAAGTACTAAATATATAAATGTATATTTATAACTTGAAAAGATTATTTAATAATCTCGTACATACGAACCCGACAGAACGCGTAAATCAAAATACTAAAGTTAGTACAAAACATTTTCAAACTAAATATTGTTGCCAAGAATAATATTTAATTACCCCGTTAGAAAACTGAAGATATTTTATGCACGAAAGCTATCCGTATGTTCAAAGTAAAACAACGATATAATTTTACATCTTGATAAAAGTATTCTCATAAAATACTTTGATTAAAAACTTATACGAATATATTTTTAGAAATTTATTGTTTGAAAACATTTCACTTATTAACGATCGGGTAAATAATCACGGGTAAATTATACTGCAAAATGGGGAACACAACTCAATTATTATCCACAAAAACCGGATCTGGTTTCTCCTTTCTTTCTTCATACGCAGACCCAACCTCACCCTCTTCCATTCTCAATTTCTCATCTCCTTCTTCTTCTTCAATACTCTCTCAATCTCTCTCAAAAATTTAACAATAACAAGATCACAATAATCATCCTCTTTTTCTTTTTCTTGGTCATCGATCATCATCATCATTTTGTACTCATTACTCTCGGCAACACCCACCACCGCCGAGCACCGTCGCCATCGTATTCTCTCCTTCTCTTGGTCTCATTTCGAATAAGAACAACAGCAGTAACAGTTCGGTGGCAACAGCAGCGAATTACAATATCATCATCATCACCATCGTACTCCACTCCCTCGGCACCACCTCCACCGTGAGCAAATCTCCATTATTCTTATCTAAATTTATTTCGAGTTTATGAAGCATACATCATCATAGATTCGTATATATAAACTGATATATTCATATGCCATGTCGAGTTTAAAAGTTTAAATCTGTTGTTAGGATGGATGGCGAGTGATCGGTTATACCCCCACGAGGAGACGATTAACAAAGCATGAAACCCACACATTTTTACTAACGTGTAATGAACACATAAATATATATATAAAGCAACATATATAACAATAACATACATATAGCCCAGTGGCAGGGGCGTGTGGTTGCTAGCGAGGGGTCACGGGTTCGAAACCTGTGACCCTATTTTGATTCCAATTTAAATTTTTGACTAACTGATCAACACATATATACAAAAACATGATAACTTATAACAGATTACAGGCAATAGCCTACTGGTTGGGGTGTTGGGCTCACCATAGGTCACAAGTTCAAGTCTCACAAGTGACCTGTTTTTGAACCATTTAATTATTTTGACCAACCTGTTTTTTTTTTTTTTTTTTTTTAACACATGTTGCTGAAATCTGTCACAATCTGTCCAGTTTTGTTTAGTGACCTGTTTGACCTATTTCGAGTCCGAATCACCAAAAAGCTAAAACATGAAAGTTGTAGAAAACATAGGTTGTTACGTAGCTACCAAATTTCAAGTCAATCGGAATTATTTTCTATTTTATACGATTATCTTAGTAAAATGGATTTATGCTACAAGTTAACCACATAATATCCCCAATTCTTTTTTTTTTTATCTACATCAAAATCCTAGAACAAAAATCACATGTTTTACACTACGAAATAGACCATCAAATTTACGAATGGCAAATGTATACAATACGATACTCAAACATACAAAGTATATTTATACAAGTTATATTTATACGAAACCAACTAAATTATATTTTTGGAATATAATTTAATCACCGATGGATAGTACCTATTCCAACTCAAGCGATATGTCAAAACAATCACTTCATTTTGCATAATTTGACAAGCTGTCAAACCCTTATATTAATATATCTCTTACGTTTAGGACGTTAGAGGATTACGGATTGCATATTACTTACGGTTAGGAATGCTAACACCCTAAGGTGAGTCTCTCGGCCCCATTTTCACTGTTTACTGTTTTTAAATTTGGGGGAGATGCAACACAAATTGTTTTAGTGATCACAAGTTATTCGGTTAGTTAATTTAATTATTAACTTGTTCATTGTTTCGGTTATTATTGTCGGTATTGATTTTCATTGTACGGTATATGCACGAGTGTTTTAATTCGGTAAAAGTCCTCAACGGTGTATGATTCATTAACTTAATAAGGCGCGATTACTAAAGGATAGTACTATCATGGGAGTGACGTCCCCGTCCGGGTTGTTAGCTACAACCAAGTTAAAAACGGGCACTTTAGTAATTGTTACGGGTGTATCACCAAAACGGGAGGCAAAGATCGGGTTATGCTTTGAATCATAGCTCAGTGCAATATTTGTGTCGGTTATATCATGGTTCGGAAACCTTAATAGGTTATATCATTGTTCGGTTATATTGCTTATCATAGTTCGGTTTACATTGTTTAATTATCGTCGGATAATCATGTTGATCACATCAATGTTTATTTTAAACCTGTGAGATTTCACCAGCTTTATAGCTGATCTTTTAGTGTTGCATTCTCAGGTACACAGCAACAGTAGGGTTGCTCAGTAAGGATGGCCCGCAGGATATGTTAGTTAGTATGAGTCGCATGATTGCAAACAGATGAAGATTTTCCTGCATCATATTTTGTTAAACGTTATGTATTAAAATCTTCGGAAATCATTTTGGCGAACTCACCTTTATAATGTAAACTTATGACTTAGACCTTGTATTACTTTTAAAATATTTATAAACGTCTCATGTAGAGTCGTTTGTTGTAATCTTGGTGTTTTGATATTTGATTAGTCACACCCAAATCATCGCTTCCGCAAATCATAAAATAGGGGGTGTGACAATCTGTGTCTAAACGAACATGGTCTGATTTATAAACAACATAAGCATTGCTTTCTGAAAAGAACATAAAGTACATCGTCGCCTTGGAAGTAATATTTTATAAATCGAACGTAAAGTACAATGCGGCTATGGATTAATGTTTTCTAAATATGAACATAAAGTACACCGGAACTGTGGAAATACTATTTTCTTATCTTTAACGCAGAGTATACCGTGACTGTGGAAATATTATCTTCTAAATGAACGCAAATATTACTTTGTTAATAAATTAGGGATTTATTGGGACTTTAAAGTAAGGGCTGGTTTATATCATAGATGGATAATCAATGCACTTAAATACAAACTTAGTTAATAAGTCTAGGGTTCCTTTGCGAAGCAACGTAGATACCGACTAAGTACTTGGAAAAAGGGTGGAAACACTTCTAGTGGAGTACAACGTAATACCACGGAAATGTCATCGTTACTTCATGGTGTGGACCAACGGGGTTACTGTATAAAGCAAAGTGAGTACCGTCAGTCGGCTAAGTACTTGGTTAACCCACGGAAAGAGCCGCAGTTACTTGTTTTGTACATATTCAGTAATTACATTACTCCTAGACTTTACAAACCTATCGATAGAAAGTGATCAATGCATTCATCAAACATGGTTTTGAACTTAAATGTTTTGTTTAGACTAGAGTATTTTAGTGGGGTTAAGAAAGGTCGGACATCGAGTTGGTTTGTCGCCTTATTCATGCACCCAGGATTAAACACCATATAAGGGTCACTATACCTTCACCGGTTAGTGTTGTGGCCTGGATAAACTACTCCGATCAGAATCACGATAGCCTAGTTACTCAGTGACATACTGATCGAGAAATCTATCAGTAGGGAACTAGTGCTTATTCCACTAATACTTGAAATGAACGAAATACAAATCCTTTAAGACCAGTTTATAACTCACACATCATCCCAGTTAAGAAGGCTACCAAAGTCATAGCAAACACCTCCTCTAGATTATCTGCTAACTACCTATATTTTATTTTCTCTTTATTTAAATTTTCTGCCTAAGTATAACAAAAACCAAACAAAACCTCCAACTATCTTTTAAAACCATTACTAGTTTGATAGATTGTCTCCTACGTCCAAGATCCATAATACACTGATTCAGAGAATGACCCTAGCTCATACCTATCACTGTACACCCATAGTGATTGAGTATACTTAGGCCCTGAAAATACAAATTTTAAAACCCTCTGGTGGTCGCGCCCGGAGGAAGGCCAGCAACGACGCAAGTCACATCACAACCGACCTCTCGGCACCCATCAAGTTTTTGGCGCCGCTACCGGGGAATCAGCCGTAAGTTCTGAAGACGTTCTAAGACGAACTTTTCTCTCTAGTAAATATCCGTAGTTTAGTTTTATTTTCGTTGTCTAGACGAAAATTCCTCACCACAAAACACAACGATATTCGACCAGATTATCCGGATCTGAACCTCTCATTTTCGTACCCGATCCTTAGTCGATCATCCGAACTGCTCGCAAAGAAAAACGCACTCGAAAACCGATTTCCAGGTTGAGTACGAGGATCCTGCTGACTGTGCCAACCTTCCTACTGCTGCTTATCAGGTTGAGTACGAGGATCCTGCTGACGGTACAGTCTACTATGCTCAATTTCCAGCTCGCCCTCAAAACTTGTCTGGTTTCGCTCGAACCTCTCCCCCAAGGACTAGAAACACCCAATACCCACCTAGAAACTAACCACCCTTCCAACCTAACTACCAACCTAGGTACCCACAACAACCCCAACTCACCTATAATCAACCACTGTCATTGACTGCACCCGATGCAACTCAATCGACTGAACCGACTAAAACCCTTGTGCCCATTATAAGATGACACCCTCACTAAGTTCATCCAAGGCCAACACCAAATCAACCAAAAGACTAGTGCTAGGCAGGACCAAACTGAGCTATACCTTAGGAACCAATTGGCCGTTCTCAAAAATCTTGAGGCCCAAATTGGACAACTAGCCCAACGTCTTGACTCTAGGCCTCTGGGTAATTTTCCTAGTAATATGGTACAAAACCCCTATGTAGAAGAGGCTAAACAGATGAGTACTACAGACAAGAAGGAGGCACCGGGCCAACCTTCCACTACTTCTCCTGTCCCACCGACAGTCGAGACCATGTCTGTCCCTACACCTCAAAGGGAAGTACGAATCCCGTTTCCAGGCCATCTTAGGAAAGCCTACAAGGCTAACACCTTCCGACTCGATGGAAAGTTCTTGGACACCGTGTCCAGAACCCCTTCCAGTTCAAAATACATCCTTAAACTCCTGTCGACCAAGGACAAGGTACCCGAAGTACCCAATGTCCCACTGAACGCGGAATGTTCAGCAATCATTAAGAATTCCTTACCTGAGAAATTAGGAGATACCGGACGTTTCACCCTTCCTTGTTCAATCTATCACTCAGGGATGATACACTCTCTAGCCGACCTAGGGGCCAATATCAACCTTATGCCTTATTCGCTTTACACTAGACTGGAATTAGGACCCCTTAAGCTTACCAAGATGAGTGTCTAGCTAGTTGACCAATCTATTAGATATCCTAAGGGAATAGCTGAGAATATCATGGTTAAGGTAGATAAGTTCCTATATCCCACGGACTTTGTAGTGATGGACATTCAGGAGGATGTGCATATCCATATCATCTTAGGAAGACCATTCTTGAACACCGCACGTACTATCATTGATGTTTATTCAAAGACTATCAGTCTTAGATCTCATGGAGAGACTATCACCTTCATGATTGATCAGATTGATCAGACTGACCAGGCTTTAACTGAGCATGCAGAGATATGTATGATTTCTACAGGCAGAGTTACTTCGGATGATGATTCTGAACCAGACACACGGATGTCTTATGAGCCCATCACAATTACTTCCGACACTGAGGAAGAAGAAATGGAAGAAGAGGAAGAGACCGACGAAGATGAAATAGAAGAAGAAGAGGAGGACGAGATAGAAGAAGATCAGTTTACACCAACTTACCTTCCTGATTCACACCCTCCGACAGCCGAGATAATGCAGATAGACTACACTCAAAGCTTTATCCCCCTGCCAGAGAGTGACTCAGAAGGAGAAGAACCAGTGATTGATTCTTATGATGCTGAACACGCACTCAGGAAACTCATCGCATCAGACATCTATCCTATCGAACCACTCACTTTTCCTAGACTTCGCACTCAACTCGAGCTAGGAGGTACTTCTGGTTCTAGTCACGATTCCGATTCCTCGGATGAAAAGGAAATTGAGATGATCTCTTCTCAGCCGATATCTCAGATCACCGACGAGTCTCAGTCACCACCTACAGTTGTTGAGTTCTCTGATTCACTAGAGGTTGACTCCACAGCGACAGATAGTGACAAGGACGACGTCGTATTCATAGATGTTCCGATTGATATCCACTCTATTCACCTTTGTCTACCCTCCACCATTCCATATTCTCCTCTCGGAACTATCCAAGTGCCGATCATCTCTACTCACGAGGAGATGATCACTGCTATTGAGCAAAACGAGGATGACTTTCGTACCTTGATGGCGATTATCAGAGATTCTACTATTGAGTATACGCCACATCAGAGAGACTTGATCGAAGAGATCGAAACAGAATATGATGTCTATCGTATCACCAACTCTCGAAGTCCTCATCATCTACAGAACCGCATCCATGCCTTCGCCGAGGATCTCACTACTCAGCTTCTGCCAGAACCTCAGGACAGTGATGAGCCATCTGCTGACGATCTGGTTTTCTTTGAAAACCAGAAAATCATATATGGCAAGGTATACGAAGCACTAATCAGGTCCGCATTTCCATACTCACCCAGGAAAATGGAGTTCTACACTCTTACACGTACAATATGGACTATGCTACTGGGAACCCTGATGAGGAAATCGACAAACAGATGATGAGTGATCTTAGGGGATTGATGAACTCTATGGCTAATAACGATCATATCGACGATTCTTCACCACACAGGTTTTACATCAACTGCACCATAGAATTTCACGCTCACAAGATTATCGACAGGCTGGAGTATGTGAGTTCCAATGAAAGGACGCGTAGCATCCCTTCATCCATCCCTGATGATTCGATGGTTCACACCACAAGCTTCATCACAGAACAACTTAGAGATATCTTTGGTACTGTTTTCACAGGGGAGCCCAGACAGCTATTCCATGATGGACTGCGTGAGGTTTACAATAGAATGATTAACATCTTTTGCAAACCAAACCTCACGTATTCCGATCATCAGAATCAACTTATCCAAGGCATCCTCGAGTCCATTGATGAGTTAGGAAGAAGCACCATCGTTAGCACTCATGAAGACATCCATTTGCGCTTCTTCGGATTCATGGATTCGTTAAGGCAGGAACGACCTGAGCGTGAGAGACTTGAGTACAACGGAACCTATTTCATAGATTCCGATGGGCCTATCTCCAAGGCAGTCTATGATACCACTTGGGACCTCTTATACTTACAGAGGGTGGCTGAGGAACACTTCAACAGTTTCCCTCTCTTTGTGACAAGAATCCCGAACATCACCCAAGTCATCACTCGTCATTATCTCAAGTTCTATCCCCAGAACTCCAGGGCCCTATTATCAAGCACTTCTAGCCCTGGAGGTTCCTCTTCCGGCTGATCCAGGAGGAACAAAAGTTGAGCCCTCGACTCTAAATAGAAGCGCTTCTCGGGAGGCAACCCGTGAAATAAAATATCCTTTAGTATTAGTAGTATTTTGTTTTTAGTTTTCAAGAAGTGAAATATCTCCGACTATCTTTCATACTTGGATATACAAAAACTTTCAAAACACCACTTCATTTTTACACTAACAACTTTTACCTCATTACTAATCCCAGAATATAGGAAACATTTTCAAAATATTAATTCATGTGTTTCGAGCATTTGAGGTACTTGCGTGCTACTTTCACGCATTATGCTCGAACTCGTTTAAAAACACATGTTTTAAAAATGATTTGTAGTAGAAAACATCTTTTCACATTCTGGGATAGTGATGCTCTTCCAGTAAAAAGCTATAAAAAGAAGCTGGTTAACAAGTATATCCAACGTGTTCACACTTAAGAGATATTTTAACAAGAGAGAAAGTAGTAGAGGTGATGAATAAAGCCACTTTCCACAAAGTGCGCTTCCCAAAAGCTGAATGAACTTCATGGAGCTGTCGCAAGGAGGATATCTGGAAAGTACTCTTCTTCAAAAGCAGCATATCTTCAGACTTTCAGCTTCCATCCATCATGTTGATAGGGGAGTTCTCTCGTTCTTATCCTTGTTTTGATTTGATTATTTTGTTCTATTTGATCAGTAGTCTATGTCATGTCCTAAGCTTATCACTAATTGTGGGATTCCAGCCCAAAATAAACACTTGAGCAACATTTTCTGATATGTTCAAACTCTAAGTGTGGGATTTTACTTTCAGTAAAATCTCAACTCAAGAGAACATTAGGGACAATGTTCCTCCAAGTGTGAGATAGTGGTATAGAATACCTTAGGTCAGATTCTTATTTCCAAAAGCAAACTCAGAAAATGTTTCTCAAAATCATAAGCTTAACTTCGACAGTGGATATGCCACTCATTCAGTTGGCTTAATTTTCATAAAACCTCACTTTTGCATAAAAAATTTCAAAATTTTTTAATCAAAATGTCTTGAGGGGAATCATTTTCATATATGAGTAGTTTATTTTGGAAAATAAGATTAAATAAGTTAGAAATTTCTTGAGCTGAAATGATGATCTAAGAGGGGCATCGCATGGCTAGGCACATACAACCCATACTTGCAGTAAGGTATCTTGAGCTTATGAAAAGCATTCATTTTAAATGCTTCACTATTCGTTTGATGAGTGTGTGCCGATGCATGCATCCGGAATTAGAACTTGCTCTTGGTATGCACTTCGAGACCACATTGGTAGAGTACCGTACGCGGTATAGGTGCAATTAAAGGACCTTGATATTCCTTAGGATTTAACCCCCTTTTTACATATCTTTTCAAGCCCAAAACCCTCCAACACTCATTTTCAGTGTTGATGATCCGCTTAGAAAACCCTGTTGAGTCTTAGCCTTTTCGTTTCTTTAAAACCTAAATTTTAAACCCATTCACGTCCACACCCACCGGAACCTTATCTTAGAAGTTTTAAATTTTTGAAAAACGCTATTAAGATATTCTTTTGCTTTCACTCGAAAATCACAAAATTCATGTTTACTCAAAACTCCTCGCGTGCATTTCTATGATCAATATTCAAGGATCGAGAGTCTTATGGTGCGAAAAATTAGCACCAAGTAAATTCGAAATTATCAAAAGTGTGAAAAAAATGAAAGTAAGAAAGGATCTCAAAAGGGCAATAAAATAAAAATGCCTTAGAAATTCCTTGGCAAAGAAGTTCTAGGCCAAAAATATAGAAAAAAAAAGAAGAAAAGAATAGAAAAGAAAAAGTTTGAAATAAAGCTAAGTGCTTCAAATCTTCTGAAAACTACGATCTCATAAAAGTATAAATCCTCCATGTGTTTTCAAAAGATAGAAGTCAAAATAGCTATCTTCCTCCCTTACCGTTATCCGTTTCCGTTTTCATTAAAAAGGTTGTCTAAATAAAAATTTTCATAAAGTTTAAAGGTTCTAAGATAAGCAAAACCCTTGAACCAAAATTCCCACTTATCCATACCCTTTAAGCCTCACCAAACATTACAACCCATTTGAATGTCCTGTGATAATTAGCACCGTTCTCACCTAAGTGGTGGAGATATGATTCTCGAGCAAGCCTATGACGATGGACGTTGCATGACTGGCGTTTGAGCGATTTCGTATGTTTAGAATGATAGGTAACCCGAAACACTTCTGATTGAATTGAGTGACCACCTGGTGAGAATGCCTAGTCATGTATATTCCAAGATCACAAGAATTGAAAGCATGCCTAAGAGAGTCATTTTATGCTCCTGAAACGAATACCTTATTTTCTCTTAGTTTCCAGGATATGTTACTTATTTATGGGAATGTTGCTCTTGATATGTTATGATTCACCCAAAATGCAGTGACACTTTCAAATATTTTCATTGGAAAGCAAGTGAGAAATTTGAGTTTTTGTTTGAGGACAAGCAAAGTCTAAGTGTGGGATATCTGATAACACGCAAAAAGTCAAGTTTTTGTGTGCTATTATCTCACCTTTTTAGCCCAATTATGGATGAAAACATTTGAAATATACATTTTTATACTAAATTTCATAATGATGGCTAAAATATAGACGATGCTTCAAGAATCAACCAAAAAGGCCTGAAAACAAGTAAAATAGAGCATAAACGATCAACGGATCTTCCGTTCACGCATTTGAGCACAATTTAAGCTATACTTGGAATTATGACCTCTAACTTATGTCATTTTCTTCGTTAGGAAAATACGAACTCGTGGATATAAAGATCGCTCAAAACGAATAAACGACGAAGAAGTTACGCCAAATCGAAGAAACGAAGACCCGAAAGGACCGAATACGGCTGTCCCAGACCGTATACGGCTGGACCAGACCGTATACGGCTGGACACAGACCGTATACGGCCTGTGTAGACTGTATACAGCCTGTGCCCAGCCGTATACGGCCCAGTCCAGCCGTATACGATTGGTGCCCACCCGTATTTGCTCCAGTCCATCCGTATACGACCAAAACCAACTGTATTCCTAGTTCAGGCAATAAAAATCAGATTTTTATACGGCTGTGCGATACAAGTGTGCATTTGGGGGTTGGAATACGGTTGAAGAATACGACTACGCGTTTTCTATAAATACAAGGCTTCACCTCAACATTTGAAACATACAACACACTACACACTCCACACCTCAAAACACACTCTCTCACTACTCTCTCTCTAGATTTAGGTTTTTATTTTAGTAGTTAGCGGCTAGTTAGTCACGGTATTAACTGGACGAATAGAGGGGTAATATTGTAATATCGCTTGGAGGATACTTGAAGTTCTGCTTGTATTCTTTCACGTTGTATTCAGCTACACTCTTATTACGGTTATATCTATCATTTATCTATTGTTATTATTATGATTGTTATTATTACTGTTATCATGCTAGATTTAGGATTTATTACCATGATTAGCGAGTAGTTATATTGCGTGTTTGCTATGACGTAGTTAGTCGTATTAATTGGGATGATGTCATTATGAGACAACGGAGGTAACATTATACGGCTTTCATTTATATAGCGCCGGAAACATCACGAATGTGTGAAGTACGGAATGTGGAAGCTATGAAAGTCGTGGGCACAATCCGTTGTTGATTAATAAACTATAGTTCATTGATCCACTTTCTATCTATGATTTTAAACCTCATTTAAACTAAACGCCTTTCAACCAGTAAACGTGATTACGGCCTTAATGATAGGACGTCGCGAACCCTATCCAAAGGTACTTAGTTATCTGTGTCTAAACGAACATGGTCTGATTTATAAACAACGTAAGCATTGCTTTCTGAAAAGAACATAAAGTACATCATCGCCTTGGAAGTAATATTTTCTAAATCGAACGTAAAGTACAATGCGGCTATGGAATAATGTATTCTAAATATGAACATAAAGTACACCGGAACTGTGGAAATACTGTTTTCTTATCTTTAACGCAGAGTATACCGTGACTGTGAAAATATTATCTTCTAAATGAACGCAAATATTACTTTGTTAATAAATTAGGGATTTATTGGGACTTTAAAGTAAGGGCTGGTTTATATCATAGATGGATAATCAATGCACTTAAATACAAACTTAGTTAATAAGTCTAGGGTTCCTTTGCGAAGCAACGTAGGTACCGACTAAGTACTTGGAAAAAGGGTGGAAACACTTCTAGTGGAGTACAACGTAATACCACGGAAATGTCATCGTTACTTCACGGTGTGGACCAACGGGGTTACTGTATAAAGCAAAGTGAGTACCGTCAGTCGGCTAAGTACTTGGTTAACCCACGGAAAGAGCCGCAGTTACTTGTTTTGTACATATTCAGTAATTACATTACTCCTAGACTTTACAAACCTATCGATAGAAAGTGATCAATGCATTCATCAAACATGGTTTTGAACTTAAATGTTTTGTTTAGACTAGAGTATTTTAGTAGGGTTAAGAAAGGTCGGACATCGAGTTGGTTTGTCGCCTTATTCATGCACCCAGGATTAAACACCATATAAGGGTCACTATACCTTCACCGGTTAGTGTTGTGGCCTGGATAAACTACTCCGATCAGAATCACGATAGCCTAGTTACTCAGTGACATACTGATCGAGAAATCTATCAGTAGGGAACTAGTGCTTATTCCACTAATACTTGAAATGAACGAAATACAAATCCTTTAAGACCAGTTTATAACTCACACATCATCCCAGTTAAGAAGGCTACCGAAATCATAGCAAACACCTCCTCTAGATTATCTGCTAACTACCTATATTTTATTTTCGCTTTATTTAAATTTTCTGCCTAAGTATAACAAAAACCAAACAAAACCTCCAACTATCTTTTGAAACCATTACTAGTTTGATAGATTGTCTCCTACGTCCAAGATCCATAATACACTGATTCAGAGAACGACCCTAGGTCATACTTTTCACTGTACACCCATAGTGATTGAGTATACTTAGGCCCCGCAAATACAAATTTTAAAACCCTCTGGTGGTCGCGCCCGGAGGAAGGCCAACAACGACGCAAGTCACATCGCAACCGACCTCTCATCGCCCATAAGTAGTTGTTGTGATTTTTTTCTACTATTCTAGAAACTTTTACATGATGAAGTTTTTTTTTTTGTTAAGAGTAGATTTTCAGTGCTGAATATTTGTTTTGTTATTAATTTACATTAGTTATCCTTAACTGTGAATATTAAAAATATGTACAAAATATATAACTCATGTAATTTTATAGTTTAGGGGTTAGGTTTAGGTTTTAGGTTCCAAAGTTAATTTTAGGGAAAATGAATGGTAGACCTAAATTCATAGGATTAAATATAGACCTTAGAATGTGATAGGTGAGTTTGAAATCGGATTAGATGATATTAGAAGAGAGATTAAATTCAACCAATTAAAAGATTAAGCTTAATTTTAGGTCTATGTAAGTAGACTTATTTAACATTACTCTAATTTGAGTTATTGTAAATTATGAATGCTAAAAGTAAAGATTCACCATTTCAAATTATTATTTGAACAAACCTTATTAGTGTTAACAAGAAAAGAAAAAAAAATCACATCTTCAAATTTTTCCGTGAATAAAATAAAAAGAAGTTTACAGCAACAACCTATATGGGAACCCGTCAAAATCAGACTTTTATATATTTACAATAGTGTCACCGTTAAAAGATTTGATGAAAGGTCGAGATTTATTCTCATTGTTCTCACGAAATCCTTTAATTAAACTCGATCAAGTAGCAAATATCATTAGGTTTAGACTAACTTTTAACAAACAAGCTAGCTAGCTACTCTGGTATATTGAATGGCTGAGATCATGGCATGGCTGTCATGTTATACATGTATTTAGATGTGCATGTTAATAATGCTGATAATAATAAATTTATAACCTAAGAAGTATGTTTAATGCTATTAAATCTCAAACTAAATTTCCAACAAATCCAACGACACCCTTCTTAAATTCTTTAATAACTATGTATTTAATTCTTCTTTATGTATTATAGGCTTAGAGTTATTAATGTTGTCTTCATGTTAAAGTTTTCCTAATACAATTTACCAGATGAATACTCATTATATATAAAAATAAATAAGGTACATAGGAAAACGAAGAAGACATATCAATTATATGGACAATTACATAGGAACTTAAGCTTAGAATTTAATCAAACAAACTTCAAATCCAAAACCTAAGAATTGATTAACTAAATGCAATATCGAACCAACTTCCCGCGACCATCAAACAACACATTAATATCCGCTACAAATTGAATCCACCTAAACTCAAAACCAACTTTGACTGTTATATATAGCATGCCGAAATAAGAAGTTAAAATCCTATATATACTGCTCCTTTACCAAAAAATATATGGGAAGTTGTATTATTCATGGCGGTTTAGAAACGAATATTTGTTTAACATTATAAAGTTTAAACGAGATACTTTTAAGAGATTATTATAAACTTCTTTATTTAAGTTTTTTTTTTTTTGAAAAGCAACTTATATTACCATATATTACCAAAGCTCTCCAAAAAGGAGAGACAAATCAAACTTACAAGAACGAAGAAACTAATACCAAAACATAAGAAACAACAACAAAAAAAATACAAAATACATCAGCCCGAATCAAAGTTGTTGGATTTAACACATAATTCGCCCATGACCAACCCAACTTCAAGCTTCAATTCTTTCTTTTAAGGGTTAAGTATTTTTTAATGTATATAACTATTCGTTAACCTTCATTATGTGTCTATAACTACATTGACCGTTATTGTATGTACGAAATTATCTATATGTGTATATTGTGTGTATTTTGATGACTTGTCAACTTGTAAACATGTCATATGATAACATGACACCAAAATACACACAGTGTGTCAAAATAAATAGTTTCGCACATACAATAGCGGTCAATTTTGTTACGTACAAACAATAAAGGTTAACGCATAGTTATTTACATTAAAAATCACTTAACCCTTCTTTTAATTGGCTATCAAATAGAAATGAGAAAAAATCATATTTTATGGACTGGTCGATTGGTTTGTAAACCAAATTCAGCCCCAAACTTGTTTTTCTCCCTTCTTGTGTTTTACTAGCTAGTTTAATTTGTTAATAAAAATATTGACTTTCAAAAAAAGAGAGATATTGGAAAACTAAGGTAGATGAGAGGTTGTGGTAGCAAATCAATTGATTTGAAAGGAACCCTACTATAGAAATCATCAAACAAATGTGATATGGACCATAAAATAGATCACTTGTGGTCGGTGGATTGTAGAAGTTGACATCATAACATTAAGAATTAACCTTTATTATTGTAGTAAAAGTTAGAAAGTTAAAACATACGTAGTAGTATATATGCTTTGTTAGAAGTATGACAAAAAAATGTCCTACTACTTAATTATGAGTAATAATATGTATGTATAGTATAGTATATATGTTGTTGTTGTGCTATGAATGAGTATTGACTAAGCAATGAATGAAGAGGGTTCATCTGCAAAAATAATAAATAAATATATAAATTGTGATTGCAATGTTTACTTCATTTTCTCTTTTCTGCACCGAGATATTGGGATTTTTCCATCCATTAAACGTTTCCTGCCTCTCAATCTATATCTCTCCCCCTCAATAATAATCATAATAATAATAATAATATAGGTTTCAATTAACATGTAATTTAATGATATGATAAATAAAAATCTTGAGTTCCTATATAAATGGTGTTTGAGGCTCCAAACCAACAACCCCATCTCACTACTAAGTACTAATACAATATCTCTCTCTCTCTCTCTCTCTCTCTCTCTCTCTCTCTCTCTCTCTCTCTCTCTCTCTCTCTTGTTAAGTTGTTATTATTGTTGTTCTTGAGGAGGAGTTGCCAATCTAAAGGTAAGCGTGTATATATGGTTCTTCTTATGATAGAAAATATGATCATAATATCTATGGTTTATAATATTAGAAATGATTTTGATTCACATATGATTGACGTTTTATGTTTTGAATTTCATGAAGTTGACTTGCAAAAGATAAACTTATTTTGGAAGAGACATCCAAAAGTGTGAAATCAAAAACGATGAGTCGAAGGAATGGTGGTGGAGGTCCAAAACTCGACTTGAAGTTGAATCTTTCGCCGCCAAGAGGTCATAGACCGATAATTGAGTCACCAAATCAATCAGCTACGTTGTCTCCTACAAGCTCTTGTCTGTCATCAGAGCTCGCTCATGATGAGACGGGCCTTCGATACTCAACGAGTCCAGAGGCCACATCTATGATGCTTGTTGGATGTCCCCGATGCCTCATGTATATTATGTTAGCCGAGGACTACCCTAAGTGCCCTAAATGCAAGAGCACTGTTTTACTTGACGTTGTTCACGACAACGTCAAGAAAACTAAAAATAGTTAGGAAAAAATAAGTTTGAAGATAATCTAATTAGGAATGAGTAGCAAATTAATTATTATGTTTATTATATTTTAATTGGTATTGTCATTTGAACTCCATCTAATTTCACTTTGTACTTTAATTCATGCTGACTATTTATGTTCACAATAACCATTTTACCCCTCTTAATGTGTAATGTAACTTCACTATGTAAACAGGTTCCTCATCTTTTCCATATCCCTTGAAATGTTCATATATTAGATAAGTATAATTTCATCATATTAATTTTCAAGTCAAACATATATATATACACCAATTTAATGTCGATCACCTTTCCTTTGAAATAAAATTAGAAGTGATCTAACAGTCCTTTAAAAACTACAATAGACTTTTAAAGAAAGTTTTCATATTGAAATCACGTTGTTGTTTTTAATCATTATGCAACTATATATTAAAAAAATGGTATTTAGGTACAATTTTAAAATAACCATAGTTATATCCACTAAAATATGTATTTATATATGATGTGTAATCTAATTTAAGCATTTTTGCATCAGAAAAGCTAGTCATATATCGAACACTTATAAGTTATAATTAATTTTGAGTTAACATTGTGTAAAATGTAGGTAATTGAGTTAACTTAAAAACTAATTTACTCAATGGCGGTTTTAAGTTATTTTAAATTTTTAATGTTAACTAAAAAACTAATTAGTGTTTTCCTAGAGCAAAAATATACGTATATTATATGTTGCTACTTGGTACAATATATTGAGTAATTGACTAATTTCCAAATTTTACGGCTTTTGATTGCTATGTTGGTGACTTTCTATTGTTAGGATGCCACGTCAAGTAGTTCCAATGTTTGACAAACAGATAGTCAATCCTTTGACTTTGACCAATAAATATTACAAATATTTCAAATAAATATTTTAACCAAACAAAAACTTGCTTTTTTTGTCCACCATGAGTTTAATTACATGAAATTATTTAATAAAAGAAAAAGGTAATTTGAAAGATACTCTTAACCATGGTACCATTCAAATTGTCAACAACATTATAAGTGGTGTTAGCAAAAGAGGCTGAATATGTACATAAATACATAATGTAAAGTTGATAGATTGATAAACAAAAGTTGAAGTCATGTTGGTCGATCATGACTAACATGGCTTATTAGTTTGTGTAATTTTGTAAATTATATCTATCAAATTCTCTATATACAAATTTACTAAATCTATATCTATATAATATAGTGGGTAAATGATAAAAATCGACAACGAACTGCCAAAATTTGTTCCAAGTATGTAACATACCAACTTAATTACCCAAGTATGCAACGAATCGGATAGTTTCGTGTTTGGATCTTTGAAAAGTCATTTTTTACCGAATTATATTTGAAAAAGTTGAGTCACCTTACACGTGGACCACCACGTCAGAATTGTGCCACGTGTAGTTGGTTACCATATTACTGATCCAAACACAAAACTATCTGATTTGTTGCATACTTGGGTAATTAATTTAGTATGTTGCATACTTGAAACAAATTTTGGTAGTTTTTTCCAATTTTGTCACATTTATTAAATTATAAAAAAAATCAAATAGAAGTTAACCGGTCAAACCGGTAGCTGATTATCATATTACTGATTCAAACACAAAACTATCCGGTTTGTTGTATACTTGAGTAATTAAGTTAGTATGTTGCATACTTGAAACAAATTTTGACAGTTCGTTGTCGATTTTTCACATTTACCCTAATACAGTAGACATATAACTACTTCGTTTCATAGACTGATGAGGCTATAAAACAGATTCGTTAATATATTTTTATTCATTTTATTATATTGCATATAGATATAGATATAGATATAGAAGATATGATGATGATGATTATGTTTTGAATTTTATGGTATTTTATTTATGTAATTGAAAAATCTACAATACTACTCCGTATAAACGTTACAACGTACGTATTGTGTGGTAATAAATGAGAAAAATAAGTGGAATATTTTTGATTGAAGACCATTTAATTTAAATAAATGCAAGGATTTAATGAAGACAGTTGGAAGTAATGAGAGTATTACGTCACATTGATAAATACAAACTTAATTTCCTTCTATGTATTTAAACCTCTTTTTCCATGTTTATCCTTATATAATAATTAAATAAATAATAATAATAATAATAATAATAATAATAATAATAATAATAATAACAACAATAATGAATAATAATAAAATTAATAAATTAATATCCATTAGGGGGGAAAATAGAAAAATAAAGCCATACAAAACTTATAAATGTAAAGAAAAAAAAAACTCAAACCGTTATGTTCAATCAAGTATCTCGTAAGCTTTTTTGCTTCAACTTAGATTGAAGGACTAATCGTGTATATATCTAAAAACTAAAGGACCAAGTACCTAAGTGTTTATTAGAAGGACTCATTATTTAGAGACGTTAAAGATTCGAAGGTTCAAGAACAACTTAGTGAAAATAGTCAAGTTAATCTCTAAAAAAATTGTGTGGCTTAAAGTAGAAAATACACTTTGAGCTTACTAAACACCCTATATATATATATATATATATATATAATTAGGATCATGTGAGCACAAGGAGATTCCGTGAGAACGGTGAGAACACATCTTAGCCATCCATTTTTTTGATCAAAAAACCTAATTTAGGAGGTTACATTTTTGTAAGACTTTGAAGTTTGATTTTGAAGGGTTCACATAAGGATTGCAATGTGAAGTTTAATTTTTTTTGCTTCACAATAGTTTTTACATGGTGAAGTTTTATTTAATTTTTGTTAACAACAATGTTTGAAGTAGTGAATTGATATGTATAAACATTAATCTCATCAAAAACTAATGTTAACAAAAAAAATATTTACTTAATCTAATTAACTATGTAAACTTATAAAAATAAAAATTTATACCATCATAACCTTATGTTAAAAAAAAAAATAAACTTCACCTCACCAAAATGATGTGAAGCTAAAAAAAAAAACTTCACATGAACAAAATGATGTGAAGCTAAAAAAGAGCTTCACATGAGCAAAATGATGTGAAGCTAAAAAAAAAGCTTCACATGAGCAAAATGATGTGAAACTAAAAAAAAAAAATTCACATGAGCAAAGGTGATGTGAACCCTCCAAAATCAAACTTCAAAGTATTTACAAAAATGTCACCTCAAAAATCAGGTTTTTTGATAAAAAAAATGAATGGTTAAGATGTGTTCTCACGGAATCTTCTTGTTCTCACCGGAACCCAACCATACATACATATATATATATATATATGAATGGAAATAAGAAGAAATAAAAATCTATATTTCACATTTTCTTAAGAAAAAATAAATGTGTGTTTGTTTACGCATGAAATTGAGAAAAGTAAAGAAAAGAAAAGAGTAAATTTCATAATTGGTTCTTGTGGTTGAGATCAATTTACGGAAAATGTTTCTATTTTTTCCACCTATTTGGTCTAATTAGTTTACGTTTTGCTCGAAAATGGTCCATTTTTCACCTTAAAATCTTAAATGACTTAAGTACCCTTCCTTATGTCATTTCGTGGATAGTCACGATTTGAATGGTCAAATGGTACTTTACTCATTTTAGGTAGGTATAACACCCCTCATATTACAGTCATTTAAATATAATATATCAGAAGCGGAAGTCCATATAGATATTAAAATTTACATTATTTAACAAACATAAAAATCCAAACTATTTCAAACCATAGTTTATCAACTCAGGTGTTATATAATTTCACAAAAACATTTTTGATTTAACCAAATCAGATATCAGAGTAACACCTAGTTGTCAAACATTCCTTCCAGTCCAACTTCTTGCCCACCAGTTAACAATTCCATAACCTACAAGAAGTATTTAATGTGGGGAATTAGCTCAACGCTAAGTGAGTGAATAAATAAACAACAACCCAACTTAGCATAACAACTTTGTGTACAACAACTAACCATGTACACTCAACACATCTGTTTATCAAATACAACTGGCATCAAAGAGGACCGGTGGTTCTTGAGGCGCTCTCAGTTCGCGGTGGCCCTCCAAGAACACTTATGACCACTGCAGGCCCATACAGAGGTTTAACCGACTACTTGGTGCTATAACCCAAACAACACAGGCTACAACAATAATACTTGTACTAAGACCCTGTGTTATCCAAACAATAGCAAACCCAAGTCCAGTCCAAACTACAACTGGCCTCTGAATCAACAATGCCCAAAGACAATACATCAAGTGATCACATAACCACCTACTCATCATGTATCATATTAGACCAACAGTCTATCAACGGTATTATTACTAATAAACCATATAATCATGACAACTGAATCAATAATAATATGTTTACCCGTTGTAACCAAACCTCTTACAACTAAATCACACTGAGGTTTATAGATCCACTCACCGAATACCTCAGTCGTCCACTCAGTAGTCTAATGTCACTGAATCTTCTCCACAATTGAGAATACAACAGAATAACACAAGTCAATCACTTGTCTCAAAATCTATATAACATCACTCCAATAGATTTACATCAACAATTTCTAAATTACTCAATTCATATGAATTTACACAATTATCATTATACATCAACCATTATCAATTATTCACTAATAACACAAGCTTAAAAGCTTTGATTTTAACAAAATCAACTAAATCCATGAACTTTAATTATGGTCATACATCATTTTCCTCAATTTTAAGTTAGGGTTTAGTTACAAATCATAAATTAGCTATTAATTAACAATTTTAACATAACCACAAGATTCACTTCATGAATAATCAACTAAACTCATAACTTAATTCATGATCATAATTCATTTATATCATTTCTAGGTTAGGGTTTCACTTATAATCATAAATTAACATTAACTAACAACTATACAAGTATTACAAGTGTCAGTTTCATATTAATCAAACTAATTTCATCAAATACACAAAAACCCATTTCCTAGGTTTATGAGACTCAAAGAATCAATACTTACAAAGTATTTATGAGGATCAAGAGATGATTACTACATGTTATTGAAGCTTGAATCAAAGTTATATAGCTTCAATTTCAACTCACAACTTGTTTTCAAGTTTACAAATCGTCCATGTGGTGTGTTTGGTTCGGCCGTACAGAACAAAGAGGAAGAAGGTTTTGATTTCACAAGAATTTGATGATTTAGAGCTTAATTAGGGTTTATGATTTTTCTCTTGTATACAATCGACCTTTCTAGAGTATCTGTGAATTCACATACGTATTTTACACATATATTTGAATATATGTACACTAGTTTTGTCCTATTTTAAATCTATTTTCTGGAACCTAGAAATCATTTGCGGGGAAACATTATTTTATTTTACCGTCAACTGAATTATTTTAAAACAGTTAATAATTTATTAGTCACAATAAATTATTCGACTCTTTTCCCATTTATTTTCAAATAACACAACGCACCTATTTTCTGACACATTAAATAATAATTCATCGACAGAAAATATTAAAATACTACTAGACCTGAAGAATGGGTGTTACAACATGTGAGAGACCATTTTCGAATAATACGTAAACTTTTTGGACTGAAAAGGTGAAAAAGAAATATAGGAACAATTTTCATAAATCAGTATAACCACATAGATCATTTATAGAATTTACTCAAAAGAATAGGTTGAAAAGTAAAGAAAATAAAAGGTTAAGAATAAGTGTTTAAGCAGAAGTTGAAGGAGTAGGAGAAAAATTAAACAAGCTAATTAGAGTTTATGTAGAATTTAAGTAATGTGACAAAAGTTTGTGGCCATGGGTTTAAATGTTGAGGAATTGAAGTGTCGTGATGTATAAAACTAAAGTAGAGTGTTTTGGTGTTAGAAATTAAGTGCTAAACAAACAAGATTATCATATTGATGCATGGAGAGGGTAGACGAGATGATCGACCGCTAAAGATCTTTGAATTATAGGGTCTCAAAATATGTTTGTTTGTATTTATGTATGTATATATACATAAAAATAACTTGATTGTTGATTAAAGCAAAATGATATGTTCTAATTGTTTCAAAGTTGATGGTTAATATGTGCCACAACAAAAAGAAATAAAAAAAACAGTTTATTTTTCAAATTAGGGTCTTATTTAAACGATTATTCATGTTTTTGCTTAGGGTTTTCGAAAATTCAGAGTCAACCCTGAATGCGTGAGTTGGTGGAAGCTGACTTTAGTAGCTAACATATATCTTAAATGGGTGAAAATGGTTGTTATTTGAAGTACGATGTCGGTGTGCTAATGTGATACTCAAGGACATAATAAAATAATGAGAGTATATCATTCAAACCATTTTAGAAGCTAATTTTGTTTATGACAAACCGAGAAAGTACGTACCACTCCATGAGTTTATATGGGTAATTGGTTGCAGTACTTAATAGATAATACAAGTATGTTCAAATTGCTGAACTTGAAACGTACTTAAAAACATTTAGAAAATAGAATTTAGTCAAGTTGATGTTAAGATAACAGTTGTGTGAAAATGGGTTAAATATGAGTGATTTGAGCCTTTAAAAAATGACTATCTTATGTAAGTTTGTGTCAAATAAATCAAAATATGGTTTTAAAGGCTTTACAAACATTTTGTTGATTTACAACGTTGTTTGTAATGATTTTGATAAAGGTGCTGTTGAAGTACGTTCAAAATAAGTGACTGAAAAATAAGTTGTTATCATTCGCAAGTAAAATACCGCTGATCATTTCAGTTCTCTCACCGATACACATATATTGTTTCTCTTTATTTATTTTTCTCGTCTATATAACAAAAAATATAGAATTCAAATAAAAATGTTCGCCTAGTTCGTCGGGGAATTAAATCTAATTTAGGCGAACTTTAAGGACACGTGTCGACTTATTGTGGGTGGCGAAGTAATCGTTGACCGGATAAATTGTAGCAAAGTGATGAAGTTAGTTTTATTTGGCGGGTTAATATCATGTATCCCCGTATTAACCATCAAAATAATACATTTACCTACCTAAACACTATAATTACATATATCCCCAATTTAAACCATTAATCTCTCACATTTACCCATTTTCTTAATTAAATCATATTAAACACTTTAAAATTCTTTAATTAATAATTTAAGACCATATTACCCATACTCCTTCACACTCGTTTAATAGATGACCTAACAAATAAACAAATACTGTAATTGAGAAAAATTAAAAGCAAATCAAATAGGTTTTTATTTTATTTCGAACGTATACGTACATAAGTCAATCATCGTTCATATCCAATATGTAGTTGTTAACTTTAGTACACAAATTATTCAATATAGTTGTAGCTTTCTCACTACCATATTCATTAACACGTGAAATTTGATGACATTCTTTTACTTACTCGACGCATTAACCATTTAACCCCATCACATAAGTGCCAATTTGACCTGTACGTACCCTTCTATCATTTTGTTCCGTTTTCATATATTACGATATCTTTTCGAATCGGACATTCATTGGTTTCAGCTAAATAATTCATCTTTTGCTCTCTTCGTTTTAACCAAATATAATATAAGCTTCACCATATAAAACTACAATCCCATGTCTTTAAGGTTATCTTTTGGTTTTCTCTAAACGAAGTTGAAATTTTATTGGATGTGATCGAGTTCTAATTGGTATAAATATGGTGGGATAATCTAGAGGGGAAAGTATAGGAGTAAGGCTAAAATGGTCTTACACTTTTAATTTGAAAATTTTAAAGTGTTTAATATGATTAAATTAAGAAAATGGATAAATATGAGAGATTAATGATTTAATTTGGGGATATATGTAATTATAGTGTTTAGGTGGGTAAATATGTTATTTAGATGCTTAAGAGGGGGATTTATGATATTAACCCTCATTTGGCATGTATTAACCGGATGTCACAAGTTCGCTTAGTTCGTCAAGAGGGGATTTTTTTTTTTTTTTTTTTTTGCGAAAAATGTGATTATAAATGTAAAAAACTGCTAACACCGTCTAGATAATTAAAATTTAGACGTTGGTCATTCATCTCAATAATTTTCTCTTTTAAAGATTTAAACTCTTGAAGGAAATTAATGGATATTAACATTAAACATATATTATTATCTATATAAATCACTGAATTTTGTGATTTACTCCATCTCGTAGCCACGGTGAACCTAAACAATAATCCTGATCGATTGCTTTGCAATATAGCATCCGATGAGATTTACTCGGTAAGCAGTGCTAGACATAAAATTGAGGATAAAATAACTTCTGTTGGTTTCATAAGTATGTCTTGGTCAAAACTGGTGCCACTTAAAGTTAATTGTTTCATCTGGAGGGTCGGGTTGGATAGAACTCCGGTAGCAAAAAGCCTAATGGTTAGAGGTGTTGATGTTGGGTCGATTAGTTGCAAGGTTTGTAATCTTGAAGAAGAGGACACTGATCATGCGCTTCTTCATTGTCCACGTGCTCTTGATACAAGGAGGCTGATTTTCAATTGGTGTGGGATTTCGATGTCTGATTTTAATACGGTGGTTGAGCTTATTGACTTTGGGGCTAACTAGGGAAATTGTCCTAAAAAAAGAAAAGTTCTCATGAGTATTATCTATGGTTTGCTTTGGTGCACTTGGAAGGCAAGGAATGACTTAACATTCAACAATGTGGTCAAATCATACTCGGCAATATTGGAAGAAATTATTTCCATTACGTTATTATGGATAAAACATAGAAGCAAGTTTTCTTGTATGTTGCATAGTTGGATTGTTGTCCTTTTTCCATTTTCTTGTAAATTGTACTTCTCCCTTTTCTCCATCTTAGTTACTTGCTAAGTTTGAAGTATTATATAATATTATTTGTTGTTTCCAAAAAAATCTATATATGCTATACTATATTAAGAATTTCATGCTTTTATTTTAAGTAACTTTTAAGAAGAAAAAAATTACTCCATAAAATTTAACATTTAATTTTAGAAATTGTGTAGTATTAATAATTCAATACATTATAAATTTACTTTCTCCATCATTATATATCGTTTACCTAACACTTGATACAATAATCTAAAATTTGACACAATACTAACACTCAAATCAAATGGGCTAACGGTGGTTGATACACACATTGAAAAAAAATAAGATTTGATTATTATTATTATTATTATTATTACTATTATTATTATTATTATTATTATTATTATTATTATTTTATTATTATCATCATCATCATCATCATCATCATATTTTAAAATATTTGAGATAAAGTCTTAAAATATAGAAAAATCATTTAATATTTTACCTTTCACTTTATTAATATGTCTATAATCAATATACAATTAAATACTTAAATCAATACAATTAATAATAAAGTTTAATTAACATTTTCAATTTCAAAAATATATAACTAAAATTATAACTAATGAAGCTAACATAAACATGTTAATGTATATGTATTACCTCAAAATTTAAAAGTATTATTGTAGTGAAGATAAAATAAATTGTTTTAAGTTATTATTATTTTAAGTGGTATAAAATAATAATAACTGTAGTCGGTTTTAAGTTTCAGATAGTAATAATCACAGGGAATAAAATTAAAACACTTATATCTATCTAGTTACATACATACGTACGCATACATATCCATCCTTCACTTTAAAACTTTCCAAAGAATGGGAGAGAAATGGAGAACACACTAAAACCTCTTAACCAAAATCAGTTTAAATCACCAAATTGAAGCTTGGAAAAATTTAATTTAGTTATCGATTAATCATTTTGAACTTGAGGTAATTATGATTCTTGTTTAAATTTAACTTAGAACTTTGATATTCATGGGGTTATAAGGGGGTTTGAGTGATCATTGATTTCTAAGTCGAAATTAAGATGTATTATGATTGAATTGTAGTCTGAAAATGTAGAAATCAATGTTAGTAACACTAATTCAATCTAAAAAGTGGATAATTCAAATTGTGTGATTAGTAATCAAAGTGGTTTTTGGTTTAAATGATGATAAAAATTGTTGTTAATTCACCCTAATTAATAGTTAGAGATGTTGTTAAAATGTTGTTAGTGGAAATTGAGGTGGTGAATAAAGTAATTAAGCACTTGAGCTAAAGATGATCATGAGAATGATCATGGTTGTTGATAAAATAATGAACATAATGAATTAGTGATGTTTAAAGTGGTAATATATATATAACTAGTGAAATGGTGTAATTGTGTTTAATTCACCATAACTATTAGTTTAGAATAATTGTTATTATGATACTTAATCATAATCAAAGTGGTAATTTAAGTGATTGTATACATGAGTTAAAAATATCAATCCAAAGGGGTAATGGATTGATGATTGTGATTAGTGGATTATGATGATTGTTAGTTGCTAAATGTGTTGTTATATTGATGTGTAGCATGCAAAGTTGAAAAAGTCATAAGTCGGGGATTAGTCGGTCGGGACATTTTATAGACTAGTCGGGGACTAATCGGATTTTGACTTTTATTGACTTTTTTAGCATTTAAATAAATTTCAAAATTATATCCAAGAAATATATAAAAGTTGGTAATCTTTTAACAATTGAGGGACTTGAAACTATATTTAAAAATTATTTAAAGTGAAAAAGTAATATAGTCAAAAATTGAAGGACTAAAGTTGTAACATTTTAAAGTTTTCTTCATAAAAAGCTGACAAAACTCCTTTTCTTTCACACTTTATCTCATATTTCATCTTTTTCAACAAACCTCTCATTTCCCCATGCTATCATCTTCTTCATTTCCTCATACAATACATCGTCGGATTCTTCAAATCTCACCGGATTTTTAAGCTTCGCCGGATTCTTCAAGCTTCGCCGTTTTTGACCCGCGTTTGACCCAAAAACCCGTCTTAACCCGACTTTGACCCAACTTTGACCGTTTTTTCGGGTTGACCGGTCTTTGACCGACTTTTCGAGCGACTCGACCATGGATTAGTCGGTGCGCATGTTTAGCCGACTAATCTCCGATTAGTCGCTGACTAATCCCGTTTTTTTACAACCATGGTTGCATGTTAGGTTTAAAAAGACATGGCATCAATAACCAAGTGTGAAATCGTATTATTTGCCTAAAAAGCAAAGGTGAGTGATATGGGGGTTGAATGAGTAATAATTGTGTGATTCTGGATTGCTTTCAAGCAAGAGTTTCATACAATCAAGTGGGTATTATCTTGTTTCTAATCGTTGATTTGTTGATATGTGAAATTATGTGGAATTAGCCTTTGTATCAGATTGCTAGTTACGGTTAGCACAGAGCTTGTTTCAGAATATGTGTGTTGCACATGCTTGTTTCAGAATACGTGCTTGCACTTGACGTCATTGTAGTATGCATACTATTGACCCCGGATCCACATAGAGTTTAGCTAATCGCGGTTAGCATAGAGTTGCTGCTAGCATGCATGTCGATGTGATATGATGCTAAATGATATTGGTCGTGGATCCGCATAGGGAAAAGAGTGATCTCTACAATTTCTCAGTAGTTATTTACCTAAACAAATATGTGTTATAAATATTTGCTATATATTATTTTATTGTGGATTATTCATTTAATTGCTTTTATGCTTACTGAAGCATTTTGCTTACCCCTTTAATTGTTTTATGTTGTAGGTAGTTGATTTAGTTGAATCAAATGGCTATAATGAGTAAACTGTGGATGCAAGAAAGTAGCGTGAATTAGAGCATGCATTATGCTTAGACAAACTTTTCATTCTTTTGAATTATTGTTGTGAAATGTCATTGTGTAAATCTCCCAAATAACACATTTAGAGTCAAGTTATTGGTTAAATATGAAGCCTTGATATTGGTGGTATGATGTCATTGACTTTGTAAAGTCAAAGATGAAAGTGGTAACATTGTAGTGTTGTCGTTTTGTGTGTGAAAGTTAATGAGAATGACAATTGGTTGAATTGTCATGTTTAGTGAAAATCTAGAGGTTTTGTGGTTAGTATATAATTTTTTAGAAATATGGTTAAATGTGTAGAAATTGACATTGGTCAATTTTAATAGTGATGAGGAGTTGAAATGTTGAAATATAAGATTAAATGATAAACATGTTAGTTTTGTGAAAAGTATCAAAATGGGTTTTAAACGGGTTAACGAGTTAAAATGAATCAAAATAGAAGTATGGTACTTTTATTGTCGGTTTATGACTCAATATCGATAGTGGAATATGTTAGTAAAATGTTCAAGTCTGAAACCAAGTTGATTGTGTTTTGACTTGTTCACAAAGATGGTCCAAAATGACCATAAATTGGTGACACGTAATAATTGTTCGTTATTGAAAATTTGAAAAAGTGTAAAAAGGGAAACCTTCATTTTGGTATAATAGAGGTGTTCGCAAACTTTAAGGTCCTAACGTACTCTTAACAAGTTAAAAGTTATGCATGCTTCAATTTCGTAAGATTACAATTGTTGCCGAACAGACATGTCATGCCCATGTCCTATAATCGCCATGGCCATTCGTTAGACAGTAGCCTCACTTTTTATCAGCACGATGACATGGACATGGCAATCTGGCACCATGACCATGTCCCTTCATCATGTCTCAAAAATGATGTTCTAACTTACGTGTCGAGTTTATATGTATAAAATAAAGTTATGAGACACTATAAAGAATATAAAAAAAATCATTTTGGGGTGTTTCAGTATATTAAGATATCGGTTACAATCATTTACATACACACACACACACACACACACACACATATATATATATATATATATGTCTACGAAAATATAATACGAGTATTTTCTTACATACTATAACCATCTTTATATTAATATACAAAAAGTTGAAAATTTATATCAAAATTATCAGTAATATAAACCAACTATCATTTTCATAATATTTTTAGCAATATGTTATCTCTAAATTTTTAAAAAAATGATGACGTGTAATGTAACGTACTGCTATAATTATGATAATATTGAAAGTTGATCTACTATTGATACTTTAATAGTTTATTTCTACAATCTAAAATCAGCTTATACTTCGTTTATATTTTAGATAATTTTTTTCTTAAAGTAATCACAAAAGTTACTCTATTACCGCTATAAAGTAGTTCGATCATTTGGTAGTCTTAAAAAATATGTTAATATTCTATTATCTTAGTTACTACAACATCTCATGCAAATAATTCGAACATGTCAATCAATGATTTTCTTTCCTTTTAGTAAAGATAATCCCTCTTTATTATTAAAAGAGAGTTGTATTATCTAATCAAATCTCAACTTAGCTTTTTATGTTTAAGCCTCCTCCTAATTATGATTATCAAATAATTATCTAGCTACATTAGTCAATTACCATATTACCCCTATGAATCTTCAAAGTCCCGCCTTCTGCAATCCAAAAGTAGGCCGCCACTTTTTTAGTGTGTGTAGTTTTTGAAATTCAAAATCAAAATTCAAAGTTTTGATCTAAATTTAGTAGATAGTCAACAATCATGACAATCAAAAACCATTATTAACTTTCCTTTGTTACTATCTTTCCTTGATTCAACCACAACTGCAAAATCGCATTTCTCTAGCCAGAATGTTAATTCGTTATCCCCTCTACCGGAATAAGCATGGAGATCGCCCATGGCATATGATTGGGTCTGTTAGGAGGAGGAGGATTAAAGGCTGTAAATGTAAAATTAGGTGCTACAATCGGTAATAACAGAAGGGCGCTAAGTGAGATAAACAAGAAATTACGAGCAAAGTATGTAAAAGATAAATGGATTTTTTTAATAGGGAAGGAAGCCAAAAATCCAACCAATCCCATATGAGAATGATATTGAAGATTGCAGTATCATTGAAGTTGAAAAAGACTTCAATGCACCAATGAATTTGATTAACATACAGAAGCAATTTCTGGAGGAGATGGACAAGATGGTAGTTCGATTGATTTTCTTTTGCCAACATTCGTCATCTTATTTATCAGTTTAAGTTGATCAGTCTAATGTGTTGAATTCATATTTTAAGATGAAGATGTCTATGAGGAACCACCATTGGACATCGATGAAGCTGACAAGGGTGATCCACTTGCTGTGGTTGAGTATATTGAGGAGATTTATGTGCACTACCTGAAACTGAAACAGGAGGTAATCTTTATGTTCATATTCTTATTTAGGATCAGTAACTGCACATATATATTAATAGTTTTAGAAAAGGTAAATAGGGATAGGGTATATATAATATATAAAGGTTGTCTAAATATACAAACATGTCAAACTTGTTATGCTTTATTAGAAGTTCTTTATTAAAATAAAGAGATTAGCTCATAAGAAAAAATGGGTTAGTTGTTTTATCTTGAGGAGGTGGTAATTTACACCCATGTACCTATGAATGGGTCCATTTGGGTTACTCTTTCTATCTAAGTGATCAAATGTTTGGTTCAAAGAAATGTTAATGTGGAAAGTAATGGGTGGTTTGTATTAAAAAAACATTAGCTTTGGAGGAAACAGGTCAAAGGAGTCGATAGTTGTCCCACGTGTAATCTTTTGAAGCATAAATCCTGTAAGCAGGCCAGATGGGTCAGTTTATAAAAAAATAGCTTAGTATGTATCAAATAATGTGATGTATTTATTAGAACAATGTGATAACCAAATAATATTTTTTTCATGTTGTTGTTGAAATGGCAATAATTGAATTTATCAAATGCGTTTATATGTCTTCTTCTTTCTAAGGATTGTATACAGAGTCGCGGTGTTGAGATTAGTGTTGAGAGATGCATGCAGGTATGGGTGGGAATCTGGTTTTAGGAGAACAGGCTTTAGAGGAATCGAAGGAAGCCATTGGGAATGCTCTTAAAGGATCAGATCTTGTGTTCATAACACCATGTATGGGTCACGCACTGGTGTTGCTCCGGTAGTAGCCCAGATTGCAAAGGAAGCAGGATATTCAAGTGTTAGTGTTGTCACTTATGTGTTCAACTTTGAAGGACGCAAAATGTCAGCCCATTTGAAAGACGCAAAATATTGTTTCCGTCCTCAAGTTTGTTAGTAAAATTTAAGAGGTTAGTAGTCGTTTTATTGTTTTTCTCTTAATGTTGGAGTTCATTTTGCTAAGATTAATTGCCTGTCAACAATACTCACTATAAACTATAAACTGAATCTTTAAGTTCTCATGACTGTATATTTAGTAGAGCTATGACTAATATACATTATTCGTTTAAGTGCCTCATAATATTAACTTCGAAATGATTGTATGATGTACAAATAGTGTGCCATTCAAATTCAAGCTGCTTTGTTTGGGAGTTTTGATGGATTACTATGCTTAGAATTCTTGATTTTTCACCACAGAAGAAGCTGAATTTTTATCTTGCAATGATATCCTGTGAAAATTTGTGAAGATTGTGGAGAGGATCACACTAATTTTTACACTTGTGGCATTCCTGAAGATGGTTAATATGCCATGGGTTTAACTTTTCTTTTTAGTTTACCTTTTTAAGTCCAGAAACAATAATATTTGGTACAGGTGGTAATATGGGCAGGGCGGGTGGGGCCGAGTTAGATAGAATGGTTTAACTTTGAATATCTATCGATCGAGAGAGTAAATAGAAAACTGCATATGATTGGGTTTCTTTTTATCGACTACTATGCTTCTTTTTCTTCTATTATTTTTTATTATGACGGGTAACTAATGAATATCACAATTGGAACTCGAAAGTGCGTTTATGTGTGTGTGTGTGTGTGTGTATACTAACTGCGTTGAGGATTAATGATAATGTGTGTCCAACTGAGATGAGTCATTTGTACAATTGCAAGTTGGAACACAAAAGTGCCTTTATATATATATTTTGAGCAGAGATTAATGGAAACTGGTGGCCAAGTGAGATGAATTAGTTGTTTACATATACATTCTTTTTTGAAGCTCTTGACGGCAAGAAATGAGCAATTATGAGGTCGTTTAGTATTTACATTAAAAGATCTTGAATGAATTAATATATTTCCTAAAGCAATATTTTGTAGCAGTGTTACAGGTATTTATGTTTTTCAAAATTGGCATGCTCTTAAAGTGAAAGTTGATCGTATGAAGGTACAACTTTTCTTATTTGTACTTTCTGGTAAATCGATTTTTGTTATAGGAAGTAATGAATCTTTGATAACTCTTATATCATCAGTGAAAGTTGACTACATAAGTAATCTACACTTGAGATCACTGAGATTGTCATCAAGTGGTACCACTTCTCTTCTCAAATTTTATATGTAATAAAATATGATTCTTTTTACTTCATAGTCAACTTTTATCTATTACCAAAAAGATAATCCGAGAATAGCAAATTAGTCTATAGAAGAGAAAGAATGTCTTATACTATATCTTTATAGATTTTGTGTGCTAGAGTAGATGTTATATGTTCATGAACAAGTAGAGGTGGCAATTAAACATGTTTTATAATGGTGCTAATCGAATGCGTATTTACATTTATAATGTTCCTGTTTAACGATAAAACATAGAAAACATACCATGGCAATTAAACATGTTTTACATTAATGTTCTCAGGCTGGATCCATTTGGTTAAATTGGCCGTTTTTGTTTTGTCCATTGTCGTTTGGTGAACTTGGCGTTGCAGTGAATTAATTTCTTTCTCCCGTTTGGAACAAGTTAAATCACAAAGAATACTGGCTTGAGGTTATATATTATATATGTTGGTATCTTACATTCTTACTGATAAATTTAACCTTTCTCCAACTAGATGACGGATATAGATATAACCTTCCGGGTTACAGACACTTAAAAGTGATGGGTTAGCCTTTAAAGAATCCTGTTACCGGATATCACTTGGTGCCCTGTTCAGTTTTGCACTGCTTTTCAACATTGGATTCGTCTTTGTTTTAAGCTACTTCATCTTGTTTTCATTATAATTTGTTTATCCCTTTAAATTTATTTATCGACACTTTAACATGTAAATGGGTCGAAACTGCTACCTTTTGTCTCGATCTCCTCCTTAATTGGGCAGTGTTTCTAATATAGACGCAAGTTGTTCATCTGAGTGGTGCAAATGTGCAATGAATAATGTGGTTTATGGAGGCACTTGGCCAAAAAACTCTTAAGAGTGCACTTGTAAGTTTTACACACGATCAGGTTAGTCAATATGAACTTTCTATGTTTTCAGATTTGTAAGTTCTTATTTCCTAGGTATACTTTCTATGACCACTTGTGACGTCCCAATCTCGTGAAAGAGATAAATGGCATATGCAAATATGCAATATTGCACGCCATTTTTTCCTTTAAAATTTTGGTGTCATTATTTCATGAAACCAGTTTTTTATAGAATCATGTTTTGGTGGTCATAGGTTTAAGGTAACATGCACAACCAAGAAAGCGAGCCTAAATATAATACAGATGAATCAGCAAGAGCTTGATATTGGTAGGTTGTACTGCAATCTTTTTTCTGTTTTTTTCCAAATAGACACAAATATATATATATATATATATATATATATATATATATATATATATATATATATATATATATAATTACAATAACTTTAGTTACCTACATGATCTAAGTTGTGTTGAGACTTCGAGGCCTTCTGACCATTTTCCCCTCGAGCGTCTTTTTTATTCAACCTGTTTGAGATACATGTATCCAATTCAATTAATCAATGAGTAAGTGAATTGAACTTGTCACCTCTAATCTATAAAGGTTTCTTCTAGTGCATTTAAGCTTTTATAGTAATGGGACTTGAAATAGCTGGAAAATACGGTTGGCATAGATAACGAAGCTACAAGTTCTATGATGCAGAAGTCTTAGGATTCGACTGTGGGAAATAACACCTGTAAAAGAAGATGATAGAATAAGGAGGTTGTTAGACTCTAATTTACTGCTCATTAGCAAAAATAGAATTGACAATGATGTGGTGAGAGTTCCATCAAATTAACGTCTAAAGTAGCATCCATGCTCCAATCGTATAATTTCACTGGTTCGACGAATTAATTATATTGATTATATCACTGGAGTTTAAATTCTAGAATCTATGGTTTAAAAGTCACTATTTTGAACGTATAGATGAGATATAGATGAATACTCTTTATCTATTTTTATTTCTTTTTAATTACATACTGTTTACAATTGTCATGAGGCTTATTGTGGTTTCGTAACATGTGTATTTCAACTTTCAAGTACAGGTCAAGGAAGGAGAATCATGCTTGTTCTATTGAGCCTGAATCGTTAATTGTTTTGATATTGTTTATTGTACTCCTATTTTTATTTACGATTTGTGTTGTTACTTGCTTTGTTAGAAAACCGAATTACAATTGTGGTTGTTTTGGGTGTTAGGGACTTGAGACAAAAGTGATTAAGACATTGTGTCGCACCCCCAAATTATGATGCGGAAACGGGTCGATTCGGGGCGCGACTAATCAAATATCAAGCACACAAGGCATACAATGAACGACTCTATATGTGCCGTTTTACAAAATACATTGATATTATAAAAGTTTTACACTGTTATAATATAGTTTACAAAAGCTCATTTGGCTATAGAGATTCTATGGCATAACTAAATTATACAAAATATAGTAATGCATGACAATCTCTTGATGTCTGAATGCGACTCGAGCTAATGGGCATCCTGAGTAAGCAGACCTACTGCTGCTACGAACCTGAGAATACACACTAAAATGGTCAGCTAAAAGCTGGTGAGCTCACAGGTTTAATGATAAAGTGTACTGTATGAACCGCAAGATTTAAGTATGAATATTTGTAATTAAACAAATAAGTAATTGATAAATGATGTATATAACTGCCATGAGCACATAGTCTGAGCTTAACTGAGGTGTCAGGATCACAATTAAGTGCCTGAGCGAGGGTGCCTCTATGCGTGTGCCTAATCAACACACGTATGAACAAATGATAATGCGTCCGTTTGACCAGTTAGTGCTTGCTGACCCGGACGGGGATTGTCAGTCCCATATGGTACAATGGGTCCGTTTAACCAGTCAGTGCTTGCTGACCCGGACGAGGATTGTCACCATACACTATCATTCGCGCTACAAAAGTATTACCAAACTATGTTGTGGAGGACTTTAAAAGGATTTTGAAAACAACTCATGCCAATATGTAGAAATGTTTTCAAAAACGGTTTCCATAAAATTAGTTTGAGCATGTATCTCACCCCAAAACTAAGTAAAAACAGTAAAATAGGGGCTATGAGACTCACCTGAGTCTAATGAGATGTTATAAAGCACAATTGATGGTTTACAAGAGAAATGATGTCGTCTCCAACGACTGAAACCTGCTGGGCGTCCTAAACGCGCAAGGTTTTAATGAATTGATGTGGAAACCTGTTGGGCGTGTTAAACGCGCAAGGTTTTAAATAATTAGAGGTCTCAACAGACCATCTATGCTAGTTGTTCTGTTAACTAGTTATGTCCAAATTGATTTGGTTAAAGTTTATATTTGAGTTTGTGAAAAGGTATACGGCTCGTTGGTGACGGTTTGTAATAATAATTTCAAACTATTATTATTATACATGATTTGTTGTACTTATAAAAGTATATGTGTTTCGTGTGTAAGTCGTATCGTATAAGTTTAGTTGTTACTCAAGTTTGTTATATCCGTTACATTTTATTTCGTAGGTTACAAAATTTGGTACGGGTCCGAAAACTGAAATATACCATTTTCGACCCCTAGACGACCCCGAAAGGCCTAAAACCGCCTAGGCTATGGTACATAGCCTTGATCATTGGACATAGCTAGACGACCCCGAAAACTGAAATATACCATTTTCGACCCTTAGACGACCCCGAAAGGCCTAAAACCGCCTAGGCTATGGTACATAGCCTTGATCATTGGACCGTTTTCGAGTGACCGTGTGACTTTTAGCCCAATCCGTTATAATAAATTTTTCATCGAGAAGCTACCCTGAAAACACTTGTGAAATTCTTCGGCACTTTTATAAAAATTGTTCCGTTTGAGTAATCTAGTCGTTCGGCTATAAAGGTCTAGTCGTTCGGCTATGGAGCACCTAGCCGTTCGGCTATGGAGGACCCAGCCGTTCGGCTATGAAGGACCTAGCCGATCGGCTAAGGAAACCTAGTCGTTCGGCTGATGAAATCCAGCCGTTCGGCTGATGAAATCCAGTCGTTCGGCTCAGGGACCAGTTTCAGGTCTGTTCGCGAAATCAGTTGGGAAAACGACTATAGGTTCGATTTTTGGACATAATCTACTTGATAGAACACTAATACATGATGATATATGTTATTTAAACACGAAAACTTAATGAAAAAGTGTTTGATTCCTTACAATTAAAATGGAGGTCGGATGGTGATGATGATGTTGATGGAGATGAAGAAGATGGTGATGATGATGATGCTTATTGCTGCTGATCTTGTTATTGTTAATATTGTTGTTGTTGTTTTTGATTTTGAAGGAGGTCGAGAGAGAAAGCAGAGATAGATCGATGATGAAGATGAAATGAAGGAGAAGAAGAAGAATAGGCCGGCCAACTCCAATTATTGGAGTTGGTTGGCTCCCACGCGTAGCACAAAATACCCGTGTTTTTGTACCCGATCGTAAAAGTAGTATAATATTTTCAAATGATAAATTTCTAAAATTGAAATCGTATATACTTTTATTCGAAGTATTTTATAAAAATACTTTTAGTGAGATATAAAAATATATCTTTGTTTTAAGTTTGAATGACGAATATGGTTCGAATGGTTTCGTCGCGTTTGAGTAAGATTGAATAAAACGAATATGTTTTATTTTTGTCTAATGTAAATAATAATAATTATTTCCAATAATAATACATTATTTATAAGTTTTGTCGCGAATGTTTTTACTTTGTACGATACGAATACTTTATATATTATCAAATTAATATATAATAAATACTGAGTATATTAAATAATAGGTTCATATTACTTAATATATGTTTTCACCAACGCCCGTGTAAATGAATCAGAATATATATATATATATATATATATATATATATATATATATATATATATTGATACATACAATTAGCCTAACATAGAACTAATTACATGTATTACAAAATGATTAGGCGCAAATTCCTAGCCTTAATTGGTCGGGTGTCACACATTGAGTTTCCAGTTATCGGATATGAAGATGCTGTAAATAAGAGATTAATAAGGAAAATATATAATTACTTACCTATGCGTAGGTCTACTAAACTGATAATTTGATTATGATTATGCAGTTGTCCAAGATCAAGACCACATATTTTTGCCACAAGCAGTAGATGAAGTATACAAAGGAGTAGCTCGTGTAGATAAAGGGGTGTTTGTTGCGGTTGTCGTTGCACTAAAATTTTTTTGAGTTGTCATAACATGGTTTTGAAACACACCGACCCAACTGCACATGTCGAATTACAACAAGAATAGACTTACGCCTTTTAATTCTACCCTGATTTACCTTTCTATGTTTTGATGTTAGTGTAAATTTACACTTGTGAATAATGATTAACTCCATTTGGTGGGAGTTTGTCAAAATTATTAGATGATGTTGTGTCCTCACTTTCTTATCTATTTGTACTTCATCTTAGGATATGATCCCTCTCTTATGTGTTTTGGTGTTATTCATCTTTCAAGAGTAATGATTCTTTCTCATTAACGGGGTTTCTGTTATTAGGCTAATGTACCCTTAAATTCCAAACATGTATAATCTATTCAACGTCAAAAAGGTAAAGTATGTATTTATAGCATTATCGAAAAACTCAAATCATAACAAAATGTTTGTCGTATAATATGGCATAGCTCGCAAATTTTGCGGGTTATGATCTAGTTTAACTATCAAAGTAAATAGCCAAAGTAGTAGTTCGTAATTCAATTTTAGATTTTAAATTATTATAATTTGGGGTTATAATACAAGGTGAGTCAAGTTAGCGAGTTTAAAATTTGAGTTACATAGTTTTTAACTTAAACTCGGACTGGTTATACAAAGAGGTTGACGAGTCAAAATTAAGTATTCAACTCGAAATTATTTGAATAACCAATGTAGGCAAATGGGGTAAATAAGTTGATGTGTTGGATCATTTTTTTTAAATAATATTATCTTTCTAGTTGATCGATCGACCCGTTGATATAAACCTTAACTCAATCAAATGAAACGCCCAAACAAAATTTTTTTATATACATACGCGATCCTGGAATCATATTGGGATCGCGTATTTACACTGAAAAGTCAACTGTTACCAAAATTACATTTACATACGCGATCCTGGAAAATGGTGTGATCGCGTACTTACTAAGGAAACTCGAATGTAATAAAATTTCACTAACATACGCGATCCTGGAAATGGTTGGGATCGCGTACTTACTCAATAAACTCAACTGTGACCAAAATCAACTAAGTTACGCGATCCTACTTCCTGGTGGGATCGCGTATGCATCAGATTCTACAGTTCTTACCAAAGTCACATTTTTAAACCAAATTCGTAAGCGCATAACTTTTAACTCGTTAGGAGTTAAGACCTGAAGTTTAGCGGGCACCTCCACTATGCCAAAATGGAGGTTTTCCATTTTACACTTTTTCAAATTTCACAAAAATGAAGAAATCGGACGTGTGACAAATAAATGAGCATTTTGACCACTTTTTGTATACAAGTCATTTTTTGCAATTTAATTGAAATCTGAAATGCATACTTTACCATCTTCTACACACACATAAATTGACTTCTAAATACCATATACTTTACTCTTAACTTGTTTAGGGTCAATAGATGCACTATTGACCTATTTCATACCCATTGGGACACTTTTAGCAAATCTAATAACAAATTAACTAATCCATGATAAAATTCAACACAATTAACTTCCTTTCAATATTAAAGTCAATCATAGCTAAACTTGGACTTATATTTCAAGTTAACATGTTTGTGTCTCAATACTAATATGCATTCATTTATCTTTCACTAGTAACAACGTATAGCTAAGTGATTATACATTATCTTACAACTTTTCAAAAACACTTCTTCACCAACTATTCGATGCCAAAAGTATATCCTTGACTTCAAAACATTTAAACGTGCGAATTATACAAGTATTGATCATTACGATAATTCTAGAGAAGAGCTTGTTATTAACTTGCAACAAGCTATCCACGCTACCTCTTAGCGATATTCTTCCTCTTCCCATTTCCGCTTGTACCTACACAATTTACAACTCAACGAAATAAGCACATAGCTTAGTAAGAATATGAATGCCTAATCAATTTATTTACTAATCAAACATGATGTACTACTATAAACACAACCAAAAACAATGAACAAGGTATAGACACTTCTTCCCTTAATTAGATACACTTTCTCTTTCGCTAATCATATTTGCACATATATAATCATCAACCTAGCTAATATCAATTAGCTAGTCTAATCGCATTTTAGCCAATATGAGTTAGCTACTAATCATGAATATAGCTAAACTTGGTTAGCTATTCTAATCACAACATGGCTAACATACGTTAACCCTTCTAATCACTTGAATATTTACCATGTTCATTTCATAACAAATGAGCTAATCATCAATATTTGACATAATTAAATGCATCTCTTACTCAGAAGCAATCTGAATCACTTAATCATTATAAAATTACTTTTATATACCCACATTAGTGCGTTGAGCAACTTGTGATTAATTAATTAATTGAAGATTTCACTTCTTTAACACCTAGCACATATTCATAACAATACATTTAGCACCAATAATCACATATTCAACTATAACCATCTAATATCCCTCCCCCACTTTGGGTTTATGTCTAGCTAATCAAACAAAAATCATATCTTTATCAACTAACAAATTGAGTGATTCATCACTCAATTTCTATTCAAATTCTTGTTCTAACACCATGTAATAATACTTCTAATAACACTTTAACTAATTAACATGATTTTGTAAAGATTTAGCATGATACATGAAAATCCTCATGAACCCTAATTACTATCTTTCACTTCTGGACTTGAAATCAAGTAATAATCATCACTAAGATACTAACACTAGTTTGAATCATTATTTACTCAAAACTCCCATAAACCCATTTCTAGGTCATGAGAACAGAATAACAACACTTACAAAATGTATACAATAAGGTACAAAATGATGTATCACTATTTTTTTTCAATTTCCACTATTTTTTACTGCTATTTTTATTTTTCAATTTTCACTAAATGACCATATATAATTAGGAAAAACAAAATAGCGTAAGTATTTTTTTTTTTTGTAACATTACAATTTTAGTAACTATATTACTAATTTTTTATTTTTACAAGACAAGATTGTGTTAATACTAGGTGTATGCAAAATATTTTGAAATTGGAAAATCGAGCCGATAACAAATAGAATTGAACCGATTTTCGATTAACCAAGCCGACTTATTTATGTTTTTCGGCTTCGGTTAACCGAACCGATTTTTTTTTGTTTATCGGTTTCGGTTCATGATTTTGGGATAAACGTGATAAACGGTTAATCGAGAAAACCGAAAATTTTATATACTGTAGTTTTAAATATAGGTATACTACATATAGATATATAGACTTGTATTTTGATAAAATAATTTATATTTATTTTTTACTCATTTTAATGTAATTTACTAGCTCAATTTTGACCTAATATGATAATTATTACTACTTAGTTTACGTACGTATAATATAAATACATAATTATGAAGTGTAAAATGGTTATTTTTGATACTTCTATTATCAAAATAATATAAATACATTGAACAGTGAGAAACAAAAATCTATATGTGTGTTATATAAATTAATAAATGGTTAATATGATTAACCGATTAACCGACTAGAAAAAACGATTAATCGATTATTTTCAATTTCGGTTCAAAATTATTTCGGACCGAGACTCCATTGAATTAGTCATCTATTAACCGTGCATAAACACCCTATTAATACATTCATACTCTAGCTCGATAAAAAATGGAAAAATTCGTTTCCGATCTGCGCATTTCCCATTCCCTCTTCAGCCATTTTCACCCCCCTTTCGCCCGTTAGATCATAAATTCATAATCGTCTAATAAACCCATGACGCTTGGGTCAGGTGGATCTAGTGTTGTCGGTGAGTTAACCAAAAAAAAGTCCACTTTCATCTGGGTTTCTTCTTTTTTCCCAAATCGGCTCATCATTTGTTAAATTTTCTTTCTTATGATCTAAAAAAGTTACTTTATGTATTGGGTTTGTGTAATCGATTATATAGTTAGATTATATCATGGAATTTTGAACTATAGCAAACCTAGGTTAGATTTGCACGCATGTTTTGAGTTTGATGTTACTTTTTGTGTATAGGATGATTTTTCTAAGATGATTTGCATATTTGCTTTGATTTATGTGTTGTGTTAGGACTTGATTAGGGTTGGACTGTGATGTTTAATTTAGGGGCCAGTAGAATTATTGTTCTTAGCTCTTGTTGGGCCCAGAATGGGAGGGTTCAAATTTGATATTGGAAAGCTAGTTAATGGAACTTAAAAAAAAAAAAAAAAAAAGTCAAATTGTGTGATTGATTTTTCGAGTAAATTTTTATTGCATACATACCTTGATTCTTGCTTAAACGTGCACTTATTCTTGAACTTGTTGGTTGTAGTTTACAATGAATATTGGTTAGGTTTGTGTAACTAGTCGCTTTGTTGTTACAGGAGATTATGATTATTAACGAGTGGGTGGTTTGATACATAGATTCATAATTTCATACCCTAAGAATGCTTCGTAGATTTGTGCCATCCTTTTTATTTGTGTTTATGGATACGTTCGTTACATGCTGTTATTGTAATATACGGAGTATAATGCATGTTAGTGTGTTACTTTCTAGCTTGCTATTTGTCTAACGAGTCCATCTGCAGATTCAAGTAATTACGGGGTCGCATTAAGTCATTAACTTGTTAAGATAACAGTCACGGACACAACTATTATTGGCTACCATAAATCATACTGTCAATATTTTAGGTTTAAGAAGTTCGGTTATAGCATCTATCGGTATGGCTATTTTGTTGCATGTCGTGAGCTTTCAACAGTACAGCGTACACACAAAGAACGCGCTTAGCGTCATACTATCATCTATAAATAATCATTACGATCATGTTCGTTGTGTTTTCCTGGAAATTAAAGACGTTGAGTTTTGCTGCAGTGCCCAGGAACTTCAGATTGTTGGAGGAGCTTGAGCGTGGAGAAAAGGGTATTGGAGATGGCACCGTGAGTTATGGAATGGATGATGGCGATGACGTTTATATGCGATCTTGGACGGGCACCATTATTGGTCCTCACAATGTAAGCTCCAAGTCTCGTCTAACTAGAGTTTACTTCGAATGGAGCTTGAGCTTCTGGAATTGATATTCACTTGGGATTTTTACCCAATTGGTTGATTTGGGTTGTACTTTTATCTAACGGGTCAACTGGTTTATATATAAAAAAAATCGCTTAGCTAAGATGGAAACGGTTGAATGAGTTGAAAGCCTACCAAATCGTAAGGTTACATAAAACTTTTCAAACTATTTAGGTCAAAGATTAGATGGTACTATCATAATTTTTTTTTTTTTTTTTTGTAGAAAGATCAGTTGTTATGATAATTTAAGAACGGTATAAATTGATATAGTAGTAGTTTATAACTATTAGTTTATGATCAAGGTGTCTCTTTATTTATTTTTGGCATGCCTGAGACTTTCTCTTGTGCTGTTTCAGTCTGTACATGAAGGCCGAATTTATCAATTGAAGCTATTTTGTGACAAAGATTACCCCGAGAAGCCTCCTACTGTCCGTTTCCATTCTCGCGTCAACATGACTTGTGTCAACCATGAGACTGGAGTGGTACTTAATTGGCTAAACTTTGCTGATATGTTTTTTTGCTTTTAATTTTCTTTTACTCTGTTTGTCCTGGAAGAGAATATCCATTTGACTTTTGAGTGCAGAACCAATAACTATAGAACTTTAAAACTAATCAAATATACTTGGCTCTTAGATAAGCTGATTCTATGAATCCAACAATGGCTAATAGTACGTACTATCATAGACCCGTGAATTGCTTAAGACTTAAGAGTATGTCTGCATTTGACTTTGGAGAGTCAAACATAGTACTTGTTGACTATGTTATAATTAAAGGGGACAGGGGTGTACTATACAAGTTTATACACATACTTGTTAGACTCATTAAAAAATGTCGGGTTTATGAATTTACAGCTATATGTTTTTAAATGGGTTTGGGTCAAACGCTTGTTTGACCACATTACCAATTTGCAGGTGGATCCAAAGAAGTTTGGGATACTGGTGAATTGGCAAAGAGAGTATACGATGGAAGATATACTGACACAGTTGAAGAAAGAAATGTCGGCTCCACATAACCGGAAGCTTGTTCAGCCACCAGAAGGTACCTTTTTCTAGATGATGTTATGGCAGATGAATATGAAAGATGATTGTTTCATATTTCAGTATGCAAAATATTAGGTTTGGATGTAGAGGGTGATAATTTGAAGAAACTTTTTAATTTGACTCCATGACGGTTGCTGCATGATGTTCAATTCATGGGATCCTTGTTTGTGTCAAATGTCTAATATATGTAACTTCTTTTAGTAATCTTCTCTTGCCTTAACAGTTAGCTGAAATTTGTGTGGTGCTGTGCTGCTTTAAGTGTTTGGCGCCTATGTATATGGCGTTTTTACAGCGATGTCTCAACCCACAATTCATCATCGTATTTCAACCTACAAATGACCCTTTTGTTGGTATGTGATTTTCATTCTATCAGAGAATCACAAGACCATATAGACTAATTGTCGTAAAATGATTACAGAGAAATGCTGGAGCTATCAATATGATACAAAAGTATGTTACAAAACCATGTGATATGCGTAGTGGGCTAATTAGATTGAGCTCTTTTTTGTTGAGGGTGCATATCCTTACGCCACTCTCAAATGTCAAAATATCATATGTGAATCAAGATAAATTTACTCGGTGAAAATCAGCAGACATGATATTTATGAGTTTGTGAGTAGCATATATCGGATCCTTTTGTTGTTGTTTCATTTTCACATGCTATTTATATTATATTTATTTGCGACTGGCATTTCTCATTATTCAAGTTACGCTATAAACATATTGATACAGTGAATTCCATCTACAAGGTTTTTCAGTTGTCATGGAGTTCATTTCCGTTGTGTAGATACATCATACATGTGCTACACAAGAACGATACAAAATTGTTGACATCTATCCTTTGAGTTAATAATACTTTGAGTTAATAATACTCGTATTAAGTTCGAAGATTGTTAGAGAAATATCAAACAATATATCTATTAGCACTTTTTATAGCTTTATTACCATTTACTCATCGCCGGTTATCAACCTTTTGCATAGTTAACAACTAACAAGTAATCATCGTGGGTGGGTAAACCCGTGAAATTTTTACCCATGAGTGGGTTACGGGTATGAACTTCTACCCATTTGCGGGTCGCGAGCGGGTGATGGGTATAGATTTATACCCGTGGGTATACCTGACCCGTCAACCTACAAAACACATTATAGATTCCTATAAGTGGATTTGGATAATTTATTTGATGTATATGTATATATAATGGTTAATTTAAACTATATATAATAAAATATTCATATAGAGACATAAAAGTACAGTTTCCATGTTTCAAATAGCAATCTTATCAAATGGTCAAGAAAAAATCATCAAATAAATTGATGGTTATCGAACTATTATTCCGCATGTTTTATATTTTTAACAATTTAATTCATGTAAAATTACGATCCATTGATTTGAACATATTTTAAAACATTTTTATACATTATAGTTATATAAAATCTTTTGATATTTTGATAAAATGTTTATATTATTTTAAACCCGAAGGTTACTCGCGACTCATATGTATCCACAGATCACGGGTACAGGTGTAAAAATAAAACCGCTAGTGGGTATTCACGGGTTCGCAGGTCAAAAAAACCCGTCGTGGGCGGGTGATATGTTTGGCATATCCATACCCATGACCCGCGGATGTCATCCCTAACTTAATTTGAGACGGAGGGAATATATCACTATTTTTATTTTTCAATTTTCACTAAATGACCATATATAATTATAAAAAAAGTAGCGTAAGTATTTATTTATTTTATAACAACATTACAATTTTAGTAACTATATTACTAATTTTTTATTTTTACAAAGATAAGATTGTGTTAATACTAGGTGGGTATGCAAAATATTTTGAAATTGGAAAATCGAGCCGATAACAAATAGAATTGAACCGATTTTCGATTAACCAAGCCGACTTATTTATGTTTTTCGGCTTCAGTTAACCGAACTGATTTTTTTTTTTGTTTTTCGGTTCATGATTTTGGGATAGACGTGATAAACGGTTAATCGAGAAAATCGAAAATTTTATATACTGTAGTTTTAAATATAGGTATACTACATATAGATATATAGACTTGTATTTTAATAAAATTATTTATATTTCTTTTTTACTCATTTTAATATAATTTACCAACTCAATTTTGACCTAATCTGATAATTATTACTGCTAGCAACTACTAATCCCTAATTTTCTCATTGAGTTACACCGTTATATAACATAAAAATTAATAAATAAATTATCTTTTATTTTAACAAATTCAGTTGAACTCCACGTGCTTATAACGTTAATAAGAGTTCGATTATCTTTATTTGCGTGCATATATATGCCTATCGGTTGCAATGTAATTGCATATAAGTTAATTTTCTTTTAAATATTAGCACCTTTACTTACCTTTAATTTTTGATATAATCACGTACTAACAGTTTTATGTGAAAAGGTTATAAACTTAAAATATAAATTCACACACGATATACAATTCAAAATTTTATGCCACTTATATCTATAATCTATATTATTTATAAAGCATGTTCAACTATTGAATCTTAAAACTCTTAAATTAAATAATGACAAATTTACCCTTTTACATCTCCCATCTAATACTACTTATTTCCTTATTTATATATAGACACTTTTAATTTTAATACTAAAATTAAATATTTTCAAATTTAACTTATGTAAATTTTATTTTATATTAATTAACCATTTATCATTATTAACTTTCACTCTTCACCATCGAATTTTGAATTCTCAACTCTATATACCAATACACTATCGTTATTGAGTCATTTTCGTGAATAGTTCTTGAAGAATAGACATAATATATAAATATCGTATCACGCTGCATAGCGCGGGTATTACGCTAGTCTTTACAATGAGTGTTAGTGCGCAAACTTATATATAAAATATATTTATATGTAATATGTACTAGGTGAGGTCCCGCGACAACGCGAGGCTTCGACATTTAATATTATAAATTGTGTAATTAAAATTTTAAGTTAAATGAAATTGTAAAATATTTTTATTAAATTTAGGACATGTCGATTTTAAAATATATATTATCTAATTTGTAAACATTTTGGTTATAACAGTTACACATTTTATGAAGGGGCAGATAGTCAAATAGTCATGTACATAATAGACATATAATAAGACGGCAGTATAGAATTATTGTAATCCACAAAGCAATTTTTGAAAGTTAAATTAACAATGAATTCAGTCTAAGTCAGATGTCTAAGTCAGATAACTGTATTTTGTAATTCAAACCTAAATTTCTATCCAAATTGTACATTGTCGTGATCATATACACATATAGATAAGCAATGACAATAGATTTTGAATAACAATAATAATAATGCATATAATTATAAAATTAAAACATAATGAATAATAAAGATGAAAATAATGTTATTATTATCAGGGATTACAAAAGTTGAATACATGTATTACAATGATAAAAAAACAACAAATTTTAAACTCTAATATCCTTGAAGAAGTTGAGATCCACGACATAATCATCATCAATTTAATATCTAAATGAGCGAAAATCTTTAGTTAGTATATCAGTCATCATAATTTTCTTCATAAGGTTTTTGAAAACATATCCGTCAACTTGATCTTTGTAGACGTTAAATTTTAACTAATCAATAAAATGATCGATAGCAGATTCATCATCGAGTACATTTAAAACTTGTTATAATAAATGTAAAGATGTACGTATTAAAAGGAAAATAATATTTTAATATGAAAATCTACATTTAATTTAATACATTCAAAATCAATTGAAGTTTCATGATCTTCAAGAGGGTCTTTATCATTTAATAGTTTTATAGCAAAACCCAAGTTGTTTTTAGCAATGCTTTAAACACAACTTGTAAAAATATAAAATTCATGAATCTCAAAATAAAATAGAACAATGTTATTATGGTTGAATATGACATATTTTTTGTCTATTGTTTAGTTTAATGTATATTATTTAAGGGATTATTAGTTAAAATCATAAAAAAATATTTTAGTTACGACTTTAACGTATTCATCATATTACGGTTGTATGGCTATATGGATGACCAGTTTTTAGTTTCATGATGTTAATAAAAAACCTAATGTAATCGATCAATATAGATAAGTATTTCAAATACGATTGGTTTATTTTTAAATAACCACTTAAAATGTCATAATATTTAAATTATAAGGAGAAAAAAAATAGAGAAGTACTGAAAGTGCCAATTTAAATAATTGTATGTACACATCTTAAAAATTGAGAAAAGATGTAGGAAATAATTTTAACCGTTGGATCCTTATGAATGGAACCAATCTAAGGTCCAGATTCCTCCGTGGTATTCTGTTTTAATTATATATAAAGATAAGTATAATTATTATTTTGAGTGAATCAAGCAATAGCAATGGCAATGATAATACACTATAATAGTCATTGCATTCCCTTATTATACCCTTTGCCTTTCCTATTACCATTCCTTAGTTCAAACCAAGCGGGCCCTTAGTTTACGTACGTATAACATAAATACATAACTATGAAGAGTAATAACACTTCTAATAACACTTTAACTAATTAACGTGATTTTTTAAAGATTTAGCATGATTCATGAAAATCCTCATGAACCCTAATTACCATCTTTCACTTCTAGACTTGAAATCAAGTAATAATCATCACTAAGATACTAACTAACACTAATTTCATACACGTAAAACCTAATTTCGGATTTGAATCATTCTTTACTCACTCCCATAAACCTATTTCTAGGTCATGAGAATGGAATAACAACACCTACAAAAGATTAGAGGTGAAGTGATAAAGAAGAATTGAATTCTTGAAGCTTGAATTAAGGATTGGGAATTCGGTTCTAGTGTCACCTTCTTGCTCTTGCGATTTTAAGTTCTTGGCAAAAATTCTAGAAGTGTTTGAGAATTAGAAGAAGTAAATAGATACATGATTATACATATGTAAATTTTCATTTATTTCCTTTAACTCCTATTGTTTGTAACTAATAAACTATTTGCGATTTATAATGTTTTATATTACTTATAGGAATATTAATTTATAACAAGTATATAATAACTATCTACTAAAATAATACCTTAAAATTTTAGGGTGTTATATCAAAGTCAAAAAAAAAAAAACATTGACGGGTTTTATATAGAAAGACAAGCTCAAAAAGTCAACTCTAACCTATAGTAATGTATACAATAAGGTATAAAATGATATATCTGTTATGGATAAATATGGAATGGATGTCCATATCTTTAATTAGAGTTTGTATTCTAGTAGGATAATGATTACTTGTACGCTAAGTTATTTTGTATCTATATATACCTCCTTGGTGAGATGAATAACATACAATTCTCTTTCGGTTTCTCTCTATATCTTGTTCATTGTTCTTTACTTTTACAACACGTTATCAGCACGAGCCTCTACGCTAAATATTGAGTTCGTAGCCGCCGTTAGTATCTGAGGTAAGTTTTGTTACTCATATCTCTTTGCAATATTCAATTGCATATTATGTGTGAATTAATTGAGCTCTTAGATCCAAATACGTGTCAATCAATTAGCATTACTCTAAAGGTATTTATGAAGGAATTAGTGTCTGGGAATGTATCAAACTTTCACCAAATCTCTATTGTGTGTATCCAACTTACAAAACTCAATATTAATGCACTCAACTTGTAAAAACCCTAATATTGATGTACTTTGATGACTTGTCACGCCCATAACATGCCACGTGTGTCGCACCCCCAAATTATGATGCGGAAGTGGGTCGATTCGGGGCGCGACTAATCAAATATCAAGCACACAAGGCATACAATGAACGACTCTATATGCGTCGTTTTACAAAATACATTGATATTATAAAAGTTTTACACTGTTATAATATAGTTTACAAAAGCTCTTGAGCCAAATGGTAGAGATTCTATGGCATAACTAAATTATACAAAATATAGTAATGCATGACAATCTTTTGTTGTCTGAATGCGACTCGAGCTAATGGGCATCCTGAATGAGAAGACCCACTGCTGCTGCGAACCTGAGAATACATGCTAAAATGGTCAGCTAAAAGCTGGTGAGCTCACAGGTTTAATGATAAAGTGTATTGTATGAACCGCAAGATTTAAGTATGAATATTTGTAATTAAACAAATAAGTAATTGATGAATGATGTATATAACTGCCATGAGCACATAGTCTGAGCTTAACTGAGGTGTCAGGATCACAATTAAGTGCCTGAGCGAGGGTGCCTCTACACGTGTGCCTAATCAACACACGTATGAACAAATGATAATGCGTCCGTTTGACCAGTTAGTGCTTGCTAACCCAGACGGGGATTGTCAGTCCCATATGGTACCATACACTAACATTCACGCTACAAAGTATTACCAAACTATGCTTGGAGGACTTAAAAGATTAGATGATAAACTCATGCATAATATAGCGATATTTGATACTTGCGTTCACATGTAAAACAAAACAAGCTTGTATTCTCACCCCTAGAGTAAAAACGGTAAAATAGGGGCTATGAGACTCACCTGAGTCTAATGAGATGCTATCAAGCACAAATGATGGTTTACAAGAGAATGATGTCGTCTCCAATGACTGAAACCTGTCGGGCGTCCTAAACGCGCAAGGTTTTAATGATTAGATGTTGAAACCTGCCGGGCGTATTAAACGCGCAAGGTTTAATTGGTTAGATGTCTCAACAGACCATCTATGCTAGTTGTTCTATTGACTAGTTATGTCCAAATCATTTGGTTAATGTTTATGTTTGAAGTTGAGAAAGTGTATACGGCTCGTTGGTGACGGTTTGTAATAATAATTTCAAACTATTATTATTATACATGATTTGTTGTACTTAGAAAAGTATATGTGTTTCGTGTGTTAGTCGTATCGTATAAGTTTAGTTGTTATTCAAGTTCGTTATATCCTTTACATTATATTTCATAGGTTACAAAATTTGGTACGGGTCCTAAAACTGAAATATGTCATTTTCGACCCCTAGACGACCCCGAAAGGCCTAAAACCGCCTAGGCTATGGTACATAGCTTTGATCATTGGGCCGTTTTCGAGTGACCATGTGATTTTTAGCCCAATCCGTTACAATAAATTTTTCATCGAGAAGCTACCCTGAAAACACTTATGAAATTCTTCGGCATTTTTACAAAAAATGTTCCGTTTTAGTATCTAGCCGTTCGGCTATAAAGCTCTAGCCGTTCGGCTATGGGAGTCCAGTCGTTCGGCTATGAAGCACCTAGCCGTTCGGCTAAGGGAAGCTTAGCCGTTCGGCTCATCTAGTCCAGCCGTTCGGCTCATCAATCCAGTTTCAGTCTGTTCGCGAAATCGGTTGGGAAAACGAGTATAGGTTCGATTTTTGGACATAAACTACTTGATAGAACACTAATACATGATGATATATGTTATTTAAACACGAAATTTAAAAGAAAAAGTGAAAGATTTCTTACGGGTAAAAATGAGGAACGGATGATGATGATGATGATGCCGAAGAAGATGAAGGAGATGATGAAGATGATGATGATGCTTATCGCTGCTGTTGATTCTTCTATTGTTAATATTGTTGTTGTTGTTTTGATTTCGAAGGAGGTCGAGAGAGAGCAGAGATAGATTGATGATGAAGATGAAATGAAGGAGAAGAAGAAGTATAGGCCGGCCAACTCCAATTATTGGAGTTGGTTGGCTCCTACGCGTAGTACAAAATACCCGTGTTTTTGTACCCGATCGTAAAAGTGGTATAATATTTTCAAATGATAAATTTCTAAAAATGATATCGTATATTCTTTTATTCGAAGTAATTTATAAAAATACTTTTAGTGAGATATAAAAATATATCTTTGTTTTCAGTTTGAATGACGGATATATTCGAATGGTTTCGTCGCGTTTGAGTAAGATTGAATAAAACTAATATGTTTTATTTTTGTCTAATGTAAATTGTAATTATTATTTTCAATAATAATGCATTATTTATAAGTTTTGTCGTGAATGTTTTTACTTTGTACGATACAAATACTTTATATATTATCGAATTAATATATAATAAATACTGAGTATATTAAATAATAGTTTCATATTACTTAATATTTGTTTTCACCAATGCCCGTGTAAATGAATCGGATTTTGACCGATTTGAAAATGCACGATTTAATTTAATCGCGTACTGATATATATTCAACAATATATATATTGATACATACAATTAGCCTAATACATAGCTAATTACATGTGTTTCTAAATGATTAGGAACTAATAACTAGTCCTAATTTGACGGGTGTCACAACGTGGCACAAGGAGAGAGTGACACGTCATCAAAGTATATCAATATAAGGGTTATACAAGTTGAGTACATTAATATTGAGTTTCGTAAGTTGGATACACACAATAGAGATTTGGTGAAAGTTTGATACATTCCCAGACACTAAGGCCATTTATGAAACGTGTTTTGTGAATTTTCATCATGTATGCTATACTTGCAATTAATTGTTTTTGTTTGCATGATGTTTATATTGCATTAAAAAAGTCATTCATGTATTACCGTCTCTGGTTTACTACGAATTGAAATAACTAACTGATAATTTTAGATACAGATCTAGGACATTCATAATTAATTTCTTTTAACATCAATCAGAATGTTTCGGTCATATAAATCTAGTGTTTGTTTCCCACAAATTAAAATATTATTCTCTGTTTGCTTGATTAAAGTTTTATGCTTTATACTAAAAAAATAAGGTGATTTGGTTGAAACATTACGAGACACTAAGATGTTACGGACTATTATATTTATTTCATAGGTTAGAACTTTATGTGTATATGAATGAGTTGGTGTTCGATATATGTTATATATTGTTTAATAAGAATATTAGATTGAAAATTACATACGAATTGAAGTATAGAAACTACCAAAGGTGTTGGTAATCTATTTGTGCAAGAAACCAAAACAGTAAGAGGGCAAGTTCAAATATAGATTAAAAAAAAAGAAGAAAGAAACAGTAAAATCCATAAACCTGCATATATGACATATATTATTTGAATTCTTTAAGATAATCAGCAATGTTTAATTTAACTATATGTTGAACAGAATGTTCAAACATCTGTATCCATTGGTTATATATTTACTATTAATCGATTATATTGCTATCGCTTGATGTTATCGGTTTATAATATTACAACACGTTATTAATAGTTTGACTTGATTTGATTTGTAAACTATTGTTTGACGAAAGAAATTTGATTTTATGTTTTGATCAATGACTTGTTTTTTTGATGCTGACTAAATTTGTTTTTGGACTTATTTAGAAGTATAGATTATCATAGTTAATCAAATTCAATAATTAAAACGAAAAAGAACAGCTAATCTAAAGAATTTTATTTGATTCATTTGATGTAGCTCTAGCCTCTATGTATAGATAGCACTACTAAGAAACTATACGTAGACAACATAAATAATATCAAGTTTATAAGTTAACCGTGACGATTGACTTTGATAAGAAGAATTGCGGGTCTTGGTATATATAGTTCATAGTTGAGCTCAAAGTATCTATGTGTCGTTAGAACTTTGAAGTTGTTTTGCTATCTATTCATGAATTTGATGATCTTTATAAGCATCTACCGTTGATTCTTATGATAATCTTTATATCACGTGTCTATGCATAACTAAGTGTGTTTTTATGTGATACCATATTATTGTACTTATAAGATCATGCTTGATTAGATTTGTTGAGCTAGACACTACTATAAAGATCATGCAATTCTTTTGATCCCCTTGATATGAAAGGATATATATTATCTTTATGCTAGTTAAGTATAAAGCATGATCTCACATGAACTGAAAAGTAGGTGGTAAAAAATAATTAAATTTAAGATATTGCCTTGTTTAAGTTGTAATCGTGGATATATATGAGAAATATTTTGATAAGTGCATTGAGAAAGTTTTGAATTTGTGATTTTTAGCACCAAGTAAAATAACGATCTTATGATGAAAGAATATGAAATATGTCTAAACTGGTAATATTTTGTAGCAAAATTTTGTTTGTTAATAAGTAGGGATATAGAGATGATAAGACTAGAGTGATACTCATTATACTTGCACACATTAGATATGTTCATATGAATTTATAATGTTAGTATCTTTATGTCTATTGATGTTAATGAGTACATTATTTGATCGAGTATATGTAAACGGGGTTGTGGTTCATATACGGAAATCATTGTACCCCTAGATTTATGTGTTGTGCGTTTACTCCTGCATATATATCACAGTGCAATATGATGATTGATTTTAAGCATGTGATACGTTTTATGGTTATGACTCTCAATTTTTCAAATTCTATTCATCTACGAATTTGATAATTATTAAAGCATCTAGTAATTATATTGATCCTCGTGACATGATATAAAGCGATATATAGTTTGTCTTTCAACTTTTATGTTACAATAAAAACGACTCTTGAACTTTTGAATCGATTCTAAAAGATAAAGAGAGATTTAAGTGAATAGTCTCACTATTGAGTAAGTTCCAAATTGACTTATGAATATCTTTTAATTTTGAAATGATTTTAATGGTGCATAAATCATGTTCACTAAGTTAGATTAGTTATGAAAGTATAGTGAGTCAATACTCCTTTTCAATCATTATGATCTATATAGTTGCTTCATATTTCTAAACTAGTAAGTTTATAAATGAATTAATTCTCATGTTATTAATTATCATTTAAACAACGAATCTTGATGTGATACATAATCATTAGGGAATCCATAAATTTATGATGGATAGTAGCCTATGAAACATATGCGATTGTTATGTATGTCTATGTGATTAATATGTCTCATCTATTTGTGTTAATATGTATTTTTGGTGTTAATTTGCAATAAATTTTAGATAGATGATCACTTACTTTAAGAAACATATTTTAAATGATGATGATGATAATGCATGCATCGGGGAAAGAAAAGTGTGAAGGAATGATGCATGCAGTAACTTGTATTAAAAAAGCCAAGTACACTTGAAGCATGTATGGTCATAAATTTGATGTTTAATGGACCTTGATTATTATATGATTGGCATGACCGGTTAGACCATCCCGAGTCTATGATGGTGCGAAATGTATATAAGAACTAGGAAGTTCTTTGAAGTGCTGATTTTGATATGAGTTGAATGCTCTTGAAGAAAGTTAATCATTACCGACTAAAATTGAGATTGAATCTCTTAAGATTTTGGATTTGATAAAAGGGGATATATGTAGGCCTATATATCCGCCTAGTGGACCATTTAGAAGTTTTAAATTGATGCATCGTGTAAATGGTCATGAAATTTGCAACCTAGAGTTTGCATGAATAAGTAACTCGCTTAGTTATATCGCGAGCACATATTCTAGGGATCATATTTGTTTTGGAAATGTCGGTGAATGTATATGAATCACATACTTAGCATTTTTCGGTTGATTGTAATAAATGTTGAGCATTTATTAGTTCATACACCGATTACTTTTGTCAAAACGCTAACAAATGTATTTAGTATACAACATGACTGCTGTCATGATGAGAGCATAACCATTTACTTATAGCATGGGGCCATGTTAGTAAACATGAAATAATATGAATTTGCATCGGGCCAACAAAATTATGATTTCTCCCCTTGATAATTGATATGTGGCCATGAAAAAGATATATCACATCTTAAGAGGTTTGTTTATGCAATATATATTTTAGTTGCTCCACCACAATGTACAACGTCTAGATGTGAAAGAATGTTGAGAATATGTATGGGGAGGGATAAGCAACATAAACTTGAATTATCACAATATGATATTGATCGTGTGAAAAATGAACTCAAAGTTCAAATGATAATTCATATTTAATAGTCGCCAGACATATTCATTGACCGAAATTGAATGACTAGGTCACATGTATAAGTTGCTCATGCTCCGGTTAAGATTTGTAATAAGTCCACGGCATGTGAAACATGTTAGATTAATCGATTCCAATAAAATCCTCAAAGTAAAAAAGGGAGCAGGAAATTAAGATGGTCAAATTGAGGTAATAAAGACCCCGTGAGAATTTGTTAAAGAGACACTAGACATGAAGGTTCTTGATGAATCTCGGGTACCCTAAAAGTAAAAATCGAATAGTGACAAGATTCTAATAATATATATCGTATCTCCTACTTTATGGAATCGTATGAATAAAATCGACATCGTTAATATTTTGTATAATGTAGCGCTATATGTTGTTAACGAGGATCGTAAAAGTATTGATGCTAAGAAGTGCATATGTAGAGAATATTGATCAATATGGAAAGACGCAAGAAATTTATGAAAAATGCAATCTCTTGATGTGAAATAGTTTATGTTCTATACACTTGAAAGTGTAAAATTATTACATATGAATCGGTCTTGATGCAAAAAGCCCAATGGGAAAGAAATTATGAGATATAAGGCAAGTGTGGTGATATAAATATTATTTGCAAAGATCGAGATTTATTTATGAAGAGATACTTTTGATTGGTGGATGCAACTATCTTATTGAATTCTTAATAAGTCTGGCAATAGAAAAAGAAAAGTGAATCGCGTCTATTGAATATTATTAGAGCTCATTTATGATTGAAGCTTTGTGAAGGATATGAAATGCTTAAAGCATGTTTTATGATTTAGAAGATCTTACGATAGAAAGAAAGGTTCTCGAGAACACTAGTTGATCAAATTTAGAAAGTTCTTATATCAATTATATTAATTGGGGTAGTGATAAAATAACCTCTTTAAATATTTCTTGATAAAGTATGCTATGGAAAATGAGTATGTTTGTCCACATATTTTGAAAATATGTTTATATGTACATACATTATGCTTCATATATTGTTGAAACTATTTGGGAGCTTCCAAAGGTGATTAATTACTTGAAAAAGAAATTCAAATGAACATGTGAAGACAAGGTATTGTCTTTGGTTCATTCTAGTGATGTAATCATTGTTTATAAGGAAGCCTATATCAAAATTGCTAATAAGATATTGTGGATGAGTGACATTAGCACTTCAATGGAAGTAAGATCATTTGATATTGAACAACTACTCCTTTCGACCCCCGAAGGATGACAAGGAAATGATTGATCAAGAAATACAATATTAAAATTTTTATTGGGCGTTGAGATTTATGATTAGTCATACAAGACAATTGTATCATTATCTTTGGTTTGTTGGCAAGATATGATTTGTTTCTTTTGAAAGGCATTCATTGTCTTACGTAACAAGGAACGATACAACGATGGTGATCGAGCAATGACTGATCTTGTGAAAGTGATATTTTACTCATGACTTAAGAAAGAGTAAAATGAGATGATATTAACCGTCAACAAGTTTGTATAAATGATGAGATTAAGAGATGTTCTTATCAGGAGGAGAAACATACGCGTTGCACTCTTTTTTCCTTAACTATGATTTTGTCCCATTGAGTTTTTCTAGCAAGGTATTTAACGAGGCAACATCCCTAAGCGTATTGAAAGAATTATGTACTCTTTTTCCTTCACTAGATTTTTGTCCCTCCGGGTTTTATCTAGTAAGGTTTTAACGAGGCATAATCTTTATATAATGGACATCCAAGGGGGAGTGTTATGGATAAATATGGAATGGATGTCCATATCTTTAATTAGAGTTTGTATTCTAGTAGGATATTGATTACTTGTACGCTAAGTTATTTTGTATCTATATATACCTCCTTGGTGAGATGAATAAAATACAATTCTCTTTCGGTTTCTCTCTATATCTTGTTCATTGTTCTTTACTTTTACAACAATATCAGTATTTTTTTCAATTTTCACTAAATGACCATATATAATTATAAAAAAAATAATAGTGTAAGTAGTTTTTTGATAGCAACATTAAAATTTTAGTAGTTTTCATTACTAATTTTTATTTTTACAAGACAAGATTGTGTTAATACTAAGGGTATGCAAAATATTCCGAATTCAGAAAATTGAGCCGAAAACAGATATAATTGAACCGATTTTCGGTTAACCAAGCCGACTTATTTTCGTTTTTCGGTTGCGGTTAGTCGAACCGATTTTTTTTGTTTTTCGGTTTCGGTTCATGATTTTGGGATATACGTGTTAAACGGTTAACCGAAAAAACCTAAAATTTTATATACTGTAGTTTTAAATATAGGTATACTATATATAGATATTTAGACTTGTATTGTGATAAAATCATTTATATTTCTATTTCACTGATTTTAATGTAATTTACTAGCTCAATTTTGACCTAGTATGATAATTATTACTACTTAGTTTACGTACGTATAACATAAATACATAATTATGAAGAGTAAAATGGTTATCTTTGATACTACTATTATCAAAATATTTTAAATATAGTGAACAATGAGAAATAAATATTTATTTGTGTGTTATATTTACTTTTTAAATAAGTATAAATTAATAAACGGTTGGTTAATATGATTAACCGAGCTGAAAAAACGGTTAATCGATTATTTTCACTTTCAGTTCTGGTTCAAAAATATTTTGGACTGAGACTCCCTTGAAAGAGTCGTCTATTAACTAGGGATGACAATGTTCACCCGATCAAGTTGATATCCACCCGCTCCATCCACTTAATAATGGATATAGACGATCCAAATGGATGAATAGTGGATATGGATGTGGATGACAAGTTATTACTCGTTGATTTATCCATTAACCCGAAATACATATACATATACATATACATATCCACATACATATAAACTATTAATGTGTCATTGAATATATAAAGTCGTAAATTTTAAAACTTTAATGTATATTTAAGGGGTTTTCATTGTATTATTGATTTATAAAGCAAATCGAAATGCATAAATCTATTGCGCTGAACCAAGTTTTACTTCCGACCATATAGTGAAGTCACAATTCACGATAGATGACAATCAAAACATGTGTGATTAATCGATAAACATAGAGATATATGTGTTAAAATATATGTTTACTTATAATTGTAATCATTTATACATCATTGGCGATAATTGTAAAATGTATGTGTGAATAGATTTCAGTATGTTACGTTATATTTATTTTTTTGTTACAATATTTGTTGTTTTCATTTAATATTAAAATTTTTTTTTTTTTTTTTTAATATTCAATAGACATTCATTAACCGGGTTAATCCATCATATATGAATATGGATGGATGAGTTTAAATTAAATTGATTATAAATATTGATATGGACGTGAATTCAATATTCGATCCATTACCATTAGCATCCCTGATAATACAATTCTTTTATTCCATCATTTTCCCATTCCCTGTTCAGCACATTTTCACCCCCTTTCGCCCTTCGTTAGATCTGCGTTCATCTCTCACACCCTCATCAATCAGACCGATCTTCTGCATCATAAATTCATAATCGTTTGATAAACCCATGACGCTTGGGTCAGGTGGATCTAGTGTTGTCGGTGAGTTAACCAAAAAAAAAGTCCACTTTCATATGGGTTTCTTCTTTTTTCCCAAATCGGCTCATCATTTGTTAAATTTTCTTTCTTATGATCTAAAAATCGTTACTTTATGTATTGGGTTTGTGTAATCGATTATATAGTTAGCTTTAATCATGGAATCTTGAACTATAGCAAACCTAGGTTAAATTTGTACACATGTTTTGAGTTTGATGTTACTTTTTGTGTATAGGATGATTTTTCTAAGATGATTTGCATATTTGCTTTGATTTATGTGTTGTGTTAGGACTTGATTAGGGTTGGACTGTGATGTTTAATTTAGGGGCCAGTAGAATTATTGTTCTTAGTTCTTGTTGGGCACAGAATGGGAGGGTTCAAATTTGATATTGGAAAGCTAGTTAATGGAACTTAAAAAAAAAAAAATCAAATTGTGTGATGGATTTTTCGAGTAAATTTTTATTGCATACATACCTTGATTCTTGCTTAAACGTGCACTTATTCTTGAACTTGTTGGTTGTAGTTTACAATGAATATTGGTTAGGTTTGTGTAACTAGTCGCTTTGTTGTTACAGGAGATTATGATTATTAACGAGTGGGTGGTTTGATACATAGATTCATAATTTCATACCCTAAGAATGCTTCGTAGATTTGTGCCATCCTTTTTATTTGTGTTTATGGATACGTTCGTTACATGCTGTTATTGTAATATACGGAGTATAATGCATGTTAGTGTGTTACTTTCTAGCTTGCTATTTGTCTAACGAGTCCATCTGCAGATTCAAGTAATTACGGGGTCGCATTAAGTCATTAACTTGTTAAGATAACAGTCACGGACACAACTATTATTGGCTACCATAAATCATACTGTCAATATTTTAGGTTTAAGAAGTTCGGTTATAGCATCTATCGGTATGGCTATTTTGTTGCATGTCGTGAGCTTTCAACAGTACAGCGTACACACAAAGAACGCGCTTAGCGTCATACTATCATCTATAAATAATCATTACGATCATGTTCGTTGTGTTTTCCTGGAAATTAAAGACGTTGAGTTTTGCTGCAGTGCCCAGGAACTTCAGATTGTTGGAGGAGCTTGAGCGTGGAGAAAAGGGTATTGGAGATGGCACCGTGAGTTATGGAATGGATGATGGCGATGACGTTTATATGCGATCTTGGACGGGCACCATTATTGGTCCTCACAATGTAAGCTCCAAGTCTCGTCTAACTAGAGTTTACTTCGAATGGAGCTTGAGCTTCTGGAATTGATATTCACTTGGGATTTTTACCCAATTGGTTGATTTGGGTTTTACTTTTATCTAACGGGTCAACTGGTTTATATATACAAAAAAAAATCGCTTAGCTAAGATGGAAACGGTTGAATGAGTTGAAAGCCTACCAAATCGTAAGGTTACATAAAACTTTTCAAACTATTTAGGTCAAAGATTAGATGGTACTATCATAATTTTTTTTTTTTTTTTTTGTAGAAAGATCAGTTGTTATGATAATTTAAGAACGGTATAAATTGATATAGTAGTAGTTTATAACTATTAGTTTATGATCAAGGTGTCTCTTTATTTATTTTTGGCATGCCTGAGACTTTCTCTTGTGCTGTTTCAGTCTGTACATGAAGGCCGAATTTATCAATTGAAGCTATTTTGTGACAAAGATTACCCCGAGAAGCCTCCTACTGTCCGTTTCCATTCTCGCGTCAACATGACTTGTGTCAACCATGAGACTGGAGTGGTACTTAATTGGCTAAACTTTGCTGATATGTTTTTTTGCTTTTAATTTTCTTTTACTCTGTTTGTCCTGGAAGAGAATATCCATTTGACTTTTGAGTGCAGAACCAATAACTATAGAACTTTAAAACTAATCAAATATACTTGGCTCTTAGATAAGCTGATTCTATGAATCCAACAATGGCTAATAGTACGTACTATCATAGACCCGTGAATTGCTTAAGACTTAAGAGTATGTCTGCATTTGACTTTGGAGAGTCAAACATAGTACTTGTTGACTATGTTATAATTAAAGGGGACAGGGGTGTACTATACAAGTTTATACACATACTTGTTAGACTCATTAAAAAATGTCGGGTTTATGAATTTACAGCTATATGTTTTTAAATGGGTTTGGGTCAAACGCTTGTTTGACCACATTACCAATTTGCAGGTGGATCCAAAGAAGTTTGGGATACTGGTGAATTGGCAAAGAGAGTATACGATGGAAGATATACTGACACAGTTGAAGAAAGAAATGTCGGCTCCACATAACCGGAAGCTTGTTCAGCCACCAGAAGGTACCTTTTTCTAGATGATGTTATGGCAGATGAATATGAAAGATGATTGTTTCATATTTCAGTATGCAAAATATTAGGTTTGGATGTAGAGGGTGATAATTTGAAGAATTTTTTTAATTTGACTCCATGACGGTTGCTGCATGATGTTCAATTCATGGGATTCTTGTTTGTGTCAAATGTCTAATATATGTAACTTCTTTTAGTAACCTTCTCTTGCCTTAACAGTTAGCTGAAATTTGTTTGGTGCTGTGTTGCTTTTGAGTGTTTGGCGCCTATGTATATGGCGTTTTTACAGCATTGTCTCAACCCACAATTCATTATCGTATTACAAATGACCCTTTTGTTGGTATGTGATTTTCATTCTATCAGCGAATCACAAGACCATATAGACTAATTGTCTTAAAATGTTTACAGAGAAATGCTAGAGCTATCAAAATGATACAAAAGTATGTTACAAAACCATGTGATAAGCGTAGTGGGCTAATTAGATTGAGCTCTTTTTTGTTCAGGGTGAATATCCTTACGCCACTCTCAAACTTTAAAATGTCATATGTGCATCAAGATAAATTTACTCAATGAAAAGCATCAGACATGATATTTATGAGTTCGTGAGTAGCATATATCGGATCCTACCCTCGTCCCTTTTTGTTGTTTCATTTTCACATGCTACACTATCTTGTAATAGTTTTACCTGTAATATTTATTAAACTGTCTTTATTTGCAACTGGCATTTCTCGTTATTCTAGTTACGCTATAAACATTTGATACAGCGAATTCCGTTTACAAGGGTTTTTAGTTGTCATGGAGTTCATTTCCATTGTGTAGATGTGCTGCACAAGAACGATACAAAATTGTTGACATCTATCCTTAGAGACCAACTTTCTAATGGCCATTGTACCCTTTGAGTTAATAATACCCGTATTAAGTTCGGGGATTGTGAGAGAAAAATCAGATAATATATCTATTAGCTCATTTTATAGCTTTATTAGCATTTACGCATTGTTGGTTATCAACCTTTTGCCCACAAATAGTTAACAAGTAATCATGTAACTATGTAAGTATAACTTCGTTAACAAGTAATCATGTAACTATGTAAGTATAACTTGTAATCAGTAGAGCATTGGCCCAAATATAGAATTGGGTTAGATGTCAATACTCTCAAATTCAATCACCAACACCATATATTACTACTAGTAGTATTTTACAGTAACTTTCACTACCAAAGCAAAATACGATACTAAAAGTAGAAGTCGAAACTTTGATGCAAACAGTTAAAATTTATGAAAGAATTTTTAGGAACTTGTTACATAATAGCAATTCGAAGAACAAAAATGGTCAGAAGGTGCAACTTCAAAAGACGATGCCATTACAAGACTCAGTTAAATTGTCCCAAGGAGTCAAGCGCGGTACTACGGTTGGGGCAGGTTGGGCACTCACCTCACTAAGTTTTACGAGCCGAGAAAAATTTCGTAAGTTTCGGTATAATTTGCATATTGCCCCCATATAACTAAAAAATATAGTACAATTTCAATAGTCATTATAAGTGTATTTAGCTTGGTAGTTGGGTAGTGGACTTAATATTTAAGAGATTTAAAATTCAATCTCTCTTTATTAGTATTACATTAATTTTATCCTTTTCCCCTTTATGTTTAATCATTCCTTTTTATTTCGTTGCATATAATCAATATAATACTATTAAATCAACATAATTATTAAATTATAAAATCATAATGATTACAATTTTTTCTTGTCTTCATAAATACATATGAATATATGATAATTTATTATACTTTTGCTATATATAAACATGTTAAAACATAAACATATTTGATTTTATAATTTATGCTAATTATATGAGTATATGTTATATGTCATCCGTCTAACTAAAAATTTAAATTTGATTAAAATAGTTTTGGTTAGATAAAAAAATCGAGATGATGACCCAGATCCAACACACACTACTAAATTTTGCCCATATTCGAATTTTTTTGCTGGTACCACCCCTGCCAAGGAGTCCGATTATTTTCCCGAAATGAGGATATGAGAGTAGGAGACACATAACATGTTATTCAACGCGTCTATTTTTTTTAATTTTTTTTATCAAATTCCTTTGTATTGTATAATCGGAGATAATAAGGTAGTTTAGTCGTAATGTTAGACGCTTTAGTATAATGAGTTGTAATGTTCGATATCATAAATTGTATGGTAATGTACCTACAAATCTAGGACTCATTATATTAGACCGTCTAACACTATGAGTAACAACCTTATAATCTCTTACCATTTTTCACCCTTCCTTCTCCATCAAATCGACAATTTTTGGTGTGTAGGTTTTTTTCCCCCAAGAAAAAGAAAATATATAGAAGCTAACCTTAACCTCCCAGAGTTTGCATTTTATGCTAGTATACAACAAGATCAACTTTAAATACAAGTATTTTGTAAACAAATTTTTGTAATGTTCACTATCCCACTTTATACTATTCTTGGCTTGCAAATATTCATGTCTCGTATATATTATGGGGTACATAGTGTTTTGGGTTTATAACTTAGGAGCGTATCGAACTTTATACATTTTACTATTATATGCATCCAATTCAAAACTTCTTATTGTATTATTGTATAGCTTTAAAACCGTCTTTACTTTTTTCTACGTAACGTCAATGTAGAAGGGTCAGATTTTTTTCAACAAAAATACCAAATGCGAACAGATTCGATGCATTTGTAATTTTGTACTTTAATACTTTATCGAATTTTGTTGAAATTTTGGTAGATATATGATGAATGACGCATCACTTTTTTTAGCAAATAATTAGGTAATAATAATATCTACTCTAAATCATCAATTATTTTCCGAATTCAATTATTATTTGCAATTTGCAAAGTTGTGGCATCACATTCGTCATGTTTTATGTTCCTTCAAAAATACTCATTATTTTTTTGGGCATGAGGATAACTTGTGGTTATTGTTCGACGTTGACAAACAACTAGAATCAGATCTAGCCGGAAGCTCTAACTATTTTGTTGGCAAACACACCCCTAAAATCCCTAAACCATTTGACACATCACTTGATACTGTTATATATAATTATATAATATTACGAACATACACATATAATACTTAATGTAATAACGATAAATAAATCATATTATATATAGCTAAAAAAATGGCAAAAAAATAAATTAAAAAATATATATTAAAAACTAATAACTAAATACATATTATTATGGAATGAACGAATCGAGCTCGAGCTTTATATACTAGGCTCGAAACGAGCCGAGCTCGAACTCGAGCTCGGTGAATTTTAAACGACTCGAGCTCACACCTAGGTAAACTCGGGTTCGGCTCGACTCGACTCATTTACAACCCTACAATTTATCAAGTTGTCTATGTAATATGTGCAATTTTAGTTAATTTGTTGAAAAGGTTGGACCTTCTGGTTGAAAAAAACTTAGGAAAGAGTAATGCAAAAGTATTTAATATAGACGCAGAAGATATGAAAGGCCTAACTTTAGTTAAATTAGATCATAAATGGTATAGAATGGTTTAAATGTTTAATAAGGATAGTACTGAAGTAAGGTCACTTATACTAAATCAAACCAAATTTATATCGGCAAACAATACAATTAATTTTCTTCTTTCCGCTTACTTTTAATAATGTAATTATAATAAAAAAATATGGAAAGGTTATCGTAGGATCACTTATAATTGTAGGAACCGTAGGAACGAGGTTTTTTCACTTTTAAATTCAACATATGCACACGTTTTGCAGAAAAAGTTATGTCAAAATTATTAAAATTGTATCCTCTTTAATATCAAATTAACTAAAAAAATAAAAAAAAATATATATGATACACAAATTAAAGTTGTGTATCACAACCTTTTATGTGTAATACTGTGATATACAAAAAAAAAAATTATGATGTGCATCACATTTTTTAGAAAAAAAATTCATAGTAAAGAGCACACAATTCTAAGAATTTTGATATAAATTTTTCATCAAAAATATTATTTAATCTTAAATTTAAAAGTATAAATATACATTCCTACCGTTTTCACCATAATAAGTGTTGTTACTTGAACCTTGTCCATAAAAAAATATATAATGAATTTGACCTTAAGTTTTATGAAACATAACTATCGAATGGACTTGTACATGTGGATGTCGCGATATCAACAAGAAATGTGGTACGTATCGGTGCATATATATGGTTGACGTTTTAAGGTCTTCAATTGTAAGACCAGTTGTTATAACTCTAGATTTTAATCCTTGAATTTAAGAAAATGAAGAATTTGTAGATCTCATAATTAATTATAATAATATAGTATTGATTGATCGATTAAGATGAATAGTATATTTAGTTTTTGTGGTTGTCCATATTTATTACGGAATCAGTCTCCAGATCTGGAACTATATAGCTCAGTCCTTTGACCCGATATATTGTTTCGATGTCAATCCTCAATCATTTAAAATATGGTGGTGATATTTCTCCCATCCAGATTGATAAACCACCACAAATATGTATTAGCAAATTGTATCGAACTTTATAAACCATCACAATCTGGATGGTGGAAATATCATTTGCCATACAATATGGGTATAATAGTTTTTATGATATTATCTTTTTGAGAAAAATGTATCAAATATTCGCGAGAAGTCAATTACAAAGAAGGTTTTGAATGGGAAAATATATCCACTTTTGAAAGGGCATATGATATGGAGGGGACTGAAATCTGATGTCGATCACCATGTGACGGGATATCTTGAGTTTTAAGCACGTTATTTGTTTTCTTATATTTTTAAATTATGTGTTTAATAATAGATTTGTTTAGGGAATTATATTCCTACTCAAATTCTTGTTTCTAGGAAATAGGATTTAGTTATTAGGTGATTTATTTTGTTGCCTATAAGTGTGGGGTTTATTTTGGAAGAAAAGGACATTGAGTTTTTATATTAATCCAAGAAACCTACGGGTGACTATTATTGAGCGTTTCTTCATTTGTTTGTTCTTCGGCCATTTGATTGTCGATCCACATTATTTGGTATCAGAGCTCTTGGTATCCAAATGGTCGGGCGTGGTAGACCTCCTCGTAATGCCGTTCGCAGAACCGTCGATGGAGGCAGCGATGTTGAACAGAGAGACCCACGTGACATTGAGATCGAACGCCTGCAACAAAGAATTAGAGACCTCGAAATCCAACACGAGATTCATGATGAGGAAACTGAATCTAACCCTACCGTCTGGGGCATAGGGAACGACGAAGAGGAGAATCCTTTTGGCATGCGTTGTCAGAATCTTCGTTGGATGAACCGTGATGACCCTTTGCGCAACTTTGGAATGAAAATAGAGATTCCTGAGTTTGTGGGAAAGACACATCCGGATGAGTTTATTGATTGGTTGAGTACAGTAGAGAGGATTTTTGACCTGCGAAATATTCCCGAGAACTTGAAGGTGAAACTTGTTGCTATTAAGCTGCGTAAATCAGCATCCCTTTGGTGGGACCATGTGAAAAACCAACGATTGAAAGACGGAAAATCCAAAGTAGAGACATGGGCCAAAATGAAGAAATTGTTACGCGCTAAATTTCTTCCCATCAATCATAGACAAGAGGCCTTCCTAGAATACCACAACTTGTCTCAACGAACTTCATCGGTTGAGGATTTTATTGTGGAGTTCGACCGACTTCGCATGAGGTGCGTTGTGGATGAAGAGGAGGAACATGTCATTGCTCGATTTTTAGGTGCTCTTCGGGCCAATATCGCTAATGTGGTCCATCTGCAACAATATTGGACATACACGGATGTGTGTCGGTTAGCACTTAAAGTAGAAAAACAGCAAAAAAACCAAGGCCGATCAACGAGCAGTCGAGTCACGAATCCATCTCGGCTACACCCGGCGATAACGACAAAAGCATCATCTTCACAAAAACCTGATGCCGCGTCCGGTGCTACCATGAATTCCACTAACTCACGAGTTCTACGTTGTTTTAAATGCCAAGGGTTGGGTCACCTTGTGAGGGAATGCCCAAACAAACAACTAGTCACATTTATGGATGATGTCGCACCTGTATATGAAACAGAAAATGATGATGACATGCTAGAGGAAACTGATGAGCTTGTGTATGCTGACCATGGTGAGGCTCTAATAACTCAACGAGTTTTGAATGTGGATGTGGCGAAAACTGTTGGTAATTCATCGTGGCTTCAGAACAATATTTTCCGTACTAAATGCACAACTAAATGGAAAGTTTGTACCGTAGTCATTGACGGGGGAAACTGTGACAACATGGTGGCAACAAGTATGGTCGAGAAACTTGGCCTCGATGTGGAAGATCACCCGGAACCCTACCAGCTCACTTGGTAAAAAAGGAAGTGTCATCAAGGTTAGTAAACGTTGTCTTGTTCAATTTTCGATCGGAAAGAAATATAATGATGAAGTGTGGTGTGAGGTAATCCCCATGGATGCGTGTCACATCTTGTTGGGAAGACCTTGGCAATATGATCGTAAAGCTAAACATGATGGATTTCAGAATACTTAGAGTTTTAAAAAGGATGGAGTAAATATTGTGTTAGCCCCACTTGACACACGACAACAACCTACTGATACCTTTATTCTTACCAAATCACAATTTGTAGGGCTAACAAAGCTAACCCCTCATTCGGTTATGCTCGCTTTAGTAGTAACAGAGGCGAATTCGACTGCATCGTCAATTTCAGATATAGTCCAACCTTTATTGTCTCAGTTTCAGGATGTATTTCCTGATAACATTCCACCCGGCCTGCACTTAATGAGATACATACAACATTGCATTGATCTCTTACCGGGTTCCGTTATTCCGAACAAGCCTGCTTATCGTATGAACCCTAAAGAGTTTGATGAATTACATAAACATGTTACCGAATTACTTGATAAGGGTTTGATACGCGAAAGCATGAGCCCATGTGTTGTCCCTGCTTTGTTAGTTCCAAAGCATGATGACACTTTTCGCATGTGTATAGACAGTATAGTTGTCAACAAAATAACAGTTAAATACCGTTTTCCTATTCCTCGTTTCGATGATTTAATTGATCAGTTACATGGAGCAACGGTTTTTTCAAAGATTGATTTTCGAAGCGGGTACAATCAGATTCGCATGCGTCCCGGGGATGAGTGGAAGACCGCTTTTAAAACACGTGACGGTTTGTACGAATGGATGGTAATGCCGTTCGGTTTATCTAATGCTCTGAGCACCTTCATGCGTCTCATGAATCACGTTTTAAAACCTTTTATCGGTCGCTTCTTTGTTGTTTATTTTGATGATATTTTGGTTTTCAGCAGGGATACTGTACAACATTTGTCACATCTTCAACAAGTTTTCTCCATTTTGCGGGAACAAAAATTATATGCAAACGGGAAGAAGTGCCATTTCCTTGCTAATAAAGTTATCTTTCTTGGTTATTTGGTTTCCAGCGAAGGCATTCGGATGGATACCACAAAGGTAGAAGCGATTACGAGTTGGCCTATACCCACTACGATTCATGATATTCGTAGTTTTCATGGGTTGGCATCTTTTTATCGGCGTTTCACTCGCAACTTTAGTAGTATCATAGCACCTATGACGGAATGTATGAAAGGTGGGAAATTTAAGTGGACTAAGGAAGCTGATAATGCATTTGAAGAATTGAAAAAATGAGTAACACAAGCACCAGTGTTAGCCCTTCCTAATTTTGATGAAGTATTTCAAGTTGAGTGTGATGCCTCTGGTCTCGGTATAGGCGGAGTGTTGAGCCAAAATCAATGGCCGATCGCTTTTTTTAGTGAAAAGTTTAACAAAGTTCATCGCAAGTATTCTACTTAAGACAAGGAATTCTATGCAATCGTTCGAAGTTTGGATTATTGGCATCATTATTTATTGTCTAATGAGTTTATTCTCTTCTCCGACCATGAAGCTCTAAAGTATATCAACGGGCAACATACACTCAGTCCTCGTCATGCCAAGTTGGTGGAATTTTTACAATCTTATTCGTTTGTTATCCGCCATAAAGCTGGTTCTGCCAACATTGTTGCCGATGCATTGAGTCGGCGCCATGTTCTCAGTTCATCATTGAAAGTTCAGGTATGTGGTTTTGATACGTTTCGTGAATTATACCTAGATGATCCAGATTTTCATACCATCTAGAGCCTTTGTGCTACTACACCATTTCGGGATTTTTCAAGACATAATGGGTATCTTTTTAAAGGTTCTCGGGTTTGTATTGTTGGGTTTTCTATTCCCTAACTAGATTAATATGCACAACGGAATTATAACAACAATTAATCTAAGGCAATTAGGAAACTAAACCCTAAGGGATCTTAACTTGAATAAATAAAAGCAATAAAATAACCAAGATAAATAGGAAAATACTAACCTTCGAGAAAACCAATTTCTCACGCGTAGACGATCTTGTAGAGCTTCCTTACTTGGAGGCGAGTGCCCAAACCAAAACACCTCTAATGGCTCACACCCAAGAACTAAGAGAAATTCCCAAACTCCTAAGGTCCCAACTCTAAGTCGTGTAAACTCTTACAAGGAGTAGGAATGAGAAAGAGAGAAAGAATTGAACTCTATTCAATTCTGGGATTGATCTGAAAGCATAGGGGAGGTCCCTATTTATAGTGAAGGAGGAGGCCTAGGGTTTTATCCCTTGGCCGATGTGGGACAGAATCCCAACCGGCAGTTGGACCTTCCAACCGGCGGTTGGACCCACATGTTCAACCGACTTAAACCCTTTGGACTCCAGCCGCCGGTTGAACCTTCCAACCAGCGGTTGGATCCTTGCTTCCAAAATCTTCTTTTCTTTTAGTTTCTAATTAATATTCAATTAATAAACTAATCATAATATTAATTCCAATTAATATTATCTCTCTGTTTATTTCTCTTACTGTTCATTGAGAGCGACCCAAAAAGGACTCCACTTTTAATGATGTACTTACCAATTAGTTATGATATTGGACACTATTCCAACAGTCTCCCACTTGAACAATTCATCAACTATTATTGGTCTAAGCTTATCTATTTACTAAGCAGAGAGTGCCATCCAACGCAACTGCCGAACTCTGATTCTTATCTTAGAGTTAGCCCTTTAGATAAGTGATCAACTATTCCTTTGTTCTATTGATATCGTATGAATCGAGACATGGATTTTAATCAATCTCAAGATTCATAATTAGTTTTTCTGATTTCCGATTACATGTACTTTAGGAGACTATTGAACCATCAACTTAGTCTCGGCCAGGCCTAGCACTTTAGAGTCAATCTTTAATCATCAGAGGGCCCAAGATATCGCTTTTCCCATTTAGGAAAAAAGGAACAAATAAATTTTGACTACATAGTACTAGTCAACTCATCATGTCATACCTAGCATACCCTTTATGACTGGCAGTTACGCACAGCGTTTGAATAGACTAAAGTATAACAGACTTGAAAAACTAGAAACTCAATGTATCTCCATTTTAAGAATAGAGGATATTATCATCTCAGAGTTACTCGTGATTTCAATCCATGAAGTAACTTCCATGAGTGCGGGTCTCTCCTATACTTAAATCTCCATTAAGTACCCATGAGTGTTACAGCAATCTCCATGCCATGTCTAATCTCCATAGACAATCTACTAACACTCCATGATAGTCTTGATTCACCACTTACTTCCAGGAGTGTGAACGACTGAGGAGGTTTAAGTAAAAACTGTTTTACTTGGGAAGTGGTGTCTAAACATGAAAAATAGAAACACAATGACAAACAATAGTAAATGGCAGAACTCCTTCCAATAAATAAATCTCCATTATTTAATCATCAAGTCTATAACAATTTATCATTGTTTACAATGTTTCAGAATCAAACAAACAACTAAAACTTTACATTATCTCTTAAGCCTATGCTCCTAGCATGCTCATCATGTTTGGACTTTCCAAGTGGCTTTGTGAACGGATCAGCCGGATTATCCTCTGATCTTACACTCTTCACAATCACGTGTCCTTCTTCTACTTTCCTTCGAACAAAATGGTATTTTCTCTCAATGTGCTTTGACTTTCCGTGATCCTTGGGTTCTCTACTCAAGGCGACCGCACTTTCGTTATCACAGAATATTTCAATGGGGTCTTGAACCATTGGAACAACTCCAAGATCTCCAATAAAATTCTTAATCTAGATGGCTTCCTTTGAAGCCTCGCAAGCCGCTATGTACTCAGACTCGCACGTTGAGTCTGCCACCGTATCTTGCTTGGAACTTTTCCATGTCACCGCTCCCCCATTCAGTAGGTATACCCAACCAGACTGTGAACGACTATCATCTCTATCTGTTTGGAAACTTGCATCACTATAACCCGTTACTCTAAGTTCCTCTTCTCCACCATAAAGTAAGAACATGTCTTTAGTATTTCTCAGATACTTAAGAATATTCTTTACAACTGTCCAATGACCTTCACCAGGATTCTGCTGATGTCGACTCACTAAGCTCAAAGCAAATGAGACATCAGGTCTCGTACACGTCATGGCATACATGATCGATCCTATAGATGAAGCATATGGGACTCGACTCATTCTATCCGATTCTTCCTTAGATTTCGGACAAAGATCCTTACTAATCTTAATGCCATGATGTAAGGGTAGATTCCCTTTCTTAGAGTTCTCCATTTTGAATCTTTTCAAAATTTAATCTAAGTATGTGTCCTGGCTAAGTCCTATGAGACGTCTCGACCTATCTCTATAAATCTTTATACCAAGAATATATGTTGCATCTCCCAAGTCTTTCATAGCGAAACATTTTCCCAACCAATCCTTTACACTTTGTAATGTTGGGACATCGTTTCCTATGAGTAGTATATCATCCACATATAATACTAGGAAGACTACAACACTCCCACTAAACTTGACATATATACATGACTCATCTTCGCTTCTAGAAAATCCAAACTCTGTGACCTTTTCATGGAAGCAGAGATTCCAGCTACGAGAGGCTTGTTTAAGTCCATAAATAGCCTTTTGAAGCTTGCATACTCTATTAGGATACTTTGCATTTTCAAAACCCTCCGGTTGTGCCATGAACACATCCTCTCTCAGTTTCCCGTTAAGGAAGACGGTTTTGATATCCATCTGCCAAATTTCATAATCATGAAATGCAGCTATGGCTAGCATAATCCTAATTGACTTTATCTTAGCTACTGGCGAGAAGGTTTCCTCATAATCAATCCTGTGAGTTTTAGTATAGCCCTTCGCTACCAACCTAGCTTTATAAGTGTGTACTTTCCCATCCATGTCGGTCTTCTTCTTGAAGATCCACTTACAACCCGCCGTCTTAAGACCGGGTGTAGTGTCAACCAAATTCCAAACTTGGTTGTCATACATGGACTGAATTTCGCTTTTCATAGCTTCCTTCCACTTGGCAGCCTCAGGGCCTGCCATCGCTTCCTTGTAGTTAGCAGGTTCATCTAAGTCATTTAGTGTACCATCACTAATTTTATCCTCTTCTTCTACATGGTAACCATAATAGAACTGAGGAGGCTTGCTAACTCTACAAGATCTGCAAACGGGTAATGATATGTCTTCAGGTTCAACAAGTGTTTCCACCTCTTGTTGAACGTCAGTGTTTACTGTAGGTTCTTCATCGGTCGATTCTTGAATTTCTTCAAGATCTATATTACTCCCACTGTCCTCTTTAGATATCATTTCTCTCTCAAGAAACACTCCTCTTCGAGCTACAAAGACCACATTATCCGCGGGTTTGTAGAACCGATATCCAAATGACTCTTGTGGATAACCGACGAAAAGACACTTTTCAGATCTGGAGTCTAGTTTGTCCTGAGTTTCTCGTCTAACGAAAACTTCACAACCCCAGATTTTGATGTGACCAAGAGAAGGACGTCTTCTCTTCCACATCTCATAAGGTGTCTTTGAAACCTTCTTGGTGGGTAAAAGATTTAAGATGCGAGCGGCTGTTTCTAATGCATAACCCCAAAAACTTATCAGAAGTGTAGCCCGACTCATCATAGACCGAACCATGTCCAACAAGGTTCTATTTCTCCTCTCAGCAACTCCATTAAGTTGTGGTGTTCTAGGAGGAGTTAATTGTGAAACTATTCCACAATCTCTAAGATGATCAAGAAACTCGATACTAAGGTATTCTCCTCCCCTATCGGATCGGAGTACCTTTATCTTTCTGCCCAATTGATTCTCTACTTCGCTTTGATATCTTTTGAATATCTCAAAAGTATCTGACTTATGCTTAATCAGATAAACATGTCCAAATCTACTGTAGTCATCAGTAAATGTAACATAATATCGATTTCCATCTTTTGTGGCTCATCGGAATGGTCCACAAACATCTGTGTGTACCAAGTCCAACAGTCCTTCATCTCTTTCACACGACCCGGTGAATGGTGATTTATTCATCTTTCCCAATAAACAAGATTCGCATACATCATCCGATTTGAGGTCGAATGATTCCAACACTCCATCCTTTTGGAGTTGGCCGATGCGTTTCTTGTTTACGTGCCCAAGACGATAATGCCACAATTTGGATTTATCAATCTCATTAGACGAATCAACATTTAAAATCAAATTGCTAACATATTCAACATTTTCATATATGCCATTGTAAGGAGAAGCTTTGAAAAAAAAACCACCATTTAAATAAACCAAAATATCACCATTCTCATTATCAAATGAAAATCGATAACCATCCTTAAACAAAGCATAAAATGAAATAATGTTTCTAGTCATTTCTGACGAATAACAGCAATTATTCAAATCTATCCTAACTCCAGAATTCAACACGAGCTCATACTTTCCAATCTCGGTAACAGGCGTGATTCCTCTGTTTCCCATGACTAGATTAAGCTCCCCATGCTTCAACTTTCTACTTTCCTTTAGACCCTGAGTGAACACTCTTTTCAACCTTGCCATCTTCAAGGTCTTTCAGGTATTTCGGGCAGCTACGTTTCCAGTGCCCCTTAGTGTTGCAGTAAAAGCACACTGCTTCATTCGGATCATTCACTGGTGCAATATTAGAATCAGTCTTTCTTTTGGACCCACGATTGGACTTTTCATTCGTAGTCTTTGCTTTCCAATTTGACCTCTTTCTTTTCTTTGCAGTTTGACCAATTGCCAACACAGGAGCTGCTGAGTTAGAGGACACATCATCCTTTTTGATTCCTTGCTCAGCAGTTTGCAGCAAATTATGAAGTTCCATTATTGAGCCATCTCTCTCATTCATATTCATCTGATATGATATTACAAACTGATTGTAGACAGCTGGCAGACAAGACAAAATTATGGCAATGGAAAACTCTGTGTCAAACATCATATTCAATGATTCCAACCTATCAAAGTACCCTTTCATCTCCAAGACGAAAGCACAGATAGATGCTCCAGGTTTGGGTTTGCATGCCATGAGTGACTTAACCACATCAAGGCGTTCTTTGCTCGCCTTTTCCTGGAACATTTCCTTAAGCTGTTGGTTCATTTCATAAGCCCAAGTATTCTCAAAAGCCTTTTGCAACTCGGGGCTCATGGAGGATGCCATAATACAAGACACTTTATTCGCATCATCATAATGTTTCCTGTGTGCCTCAATCTCCTCTTGGGTTGAATCTTCATCAATAACGGGAATCTGCTCATCGAGAACATACTCCTTGTTCTCGTACCTCAAGGTAAACCTTAGGTTACGCATCCAATCCATATCGTTTGGACCAGTCAGTCTTTCCCTTCCAAGAACTGAGAGAAGTGAGAAGTTTGAGTTGTGTGCGGAATTGGGGACGAGAGGATTATTACCATTTGTAGAAGACATCTATAAGATAAACAGTTTTAGTTAGTTTGAATATTCCTTAATTTATTACCCGATTACAAAATTAAGGATAAGATCCATATTTTAGATTCGTTTTATGAAAAGGTTTGCCGTAATCATATTGCGAATTTATTTTAGGTAGACAATGCCTTTGTCAATTTCATTCTCTATGAAACTCCTAGTTCTTTTGAGATTCATTGATTCTTATCAACGGCATGTTAATCTCGGATATGCTCATCTACCATTCATGACTGGTATGCCGAGGATCATGAACAAGATGGTGAACTTAACCATGCAAAACCCGCGTGGTCCCCGGCCCGAGTACGCTCGAGAATCGCGAGTTCCACATCACCTCTCAATATGTTCTCATATTAATGTACCGGTAAACCACACACGCTCCATTAACAGACCATATGAAAGATGTGCGATTTCATGGGTTAGCATACTATTCACATTTTAGTATCTAGAATGGGATTTTGTTTTAGTACTTTTAGGTCATACTTTTGATCTTCACATCATCCTATCAAAATTCCTCGGTAACTCCATTGAACGCACAAAGAAGCGGAGAAGCAGGTTAGCGTGAAGCCTATTAAAAACCTGACTTCTTTAGGGCAGCTGAGCTACCCGCCTTATACCTCTCTTATAGTTTGTTCACTATGGATGAGCCGATTTATCAATTGACTAACGATGTATTTAACTTTAATGATACATATACTTAAAGCTCATAATATATGTAATATCCCTCTTTAAACTCTTAAAGTCTACGGTTCTATTTTAAAACATTTTAAAATTTGAGGGTATATTTTAAAACAATTCAAAATATAGGGTCTAAAGTGTAAATTCATTTTACTAATTTAGACAATTCTATTTCCAATTTATCCTTACCTACATACTATTGTAGATAATTAAATGCTAGTATTTATCAAGCTAAGGCTCTGATACCACTGTTGGGTTTTCTATTCCCTAACTAGATTAATATGCACAGCGGAATTATAACAAAAATTAATCTAAGGCAATTAGGAAACTAAACCCTAAGGGATCTTAACTTGAATAAATAAAAGCAATAAAATAACCAAGATAAATAGGAAAATACTAACCTTCGAGAAAACCAATTTCTCACGCTTAGACGATCTTATAGAGTTTCCTTACTTGGAGGCGAGTGCCCAAACCAGAACACCTCTAATGGCTCACACCCAAGAACTAAGAGAAATTCCCAAACTCCTAGGGTCCCGACTCTAAGTCGTGTAAACTCTTACAAGGAGTAGGAATGAGAAAGAGAGAAAGAATTGAACTCTATTCAATTCTGGGATTGATCTGAAAGCATAGGGGAGGTCCCTATTTATAGTGAAGGAGGAGGCCTAGGGTTTTATCCCTTGGCCGATGTGGGACAGAATCCCACCCGGCGGTTGGACCCACATGTTCAACCGACTTAAACCCTTTGGACTCCAGCCGCCGGTTGAACCTTGCAACCGGCGGTTGGATCCTTGCTTCCAGAATCTTCTTTTGTTTTAGTTTCTAATTAATATTCAATTAATAAACTAATCATAATATTAATTCCAATTAATATTATCTCTCTGTTTATTTCTCTTACTGTTCATTGAGGGTGACCCAAAAAGGACTCCACTTTTAATGATGTACTTACCAATTAGTTATGATATTGGACACTATTCCAACATGTATTCCATTGTGTTCTCTTCAGGACTCAATTATTTTGGAGAGCCATGCGGGGGGTTTAGCAGGACACTTTGGGCGGGACAAGACCCTCGACTTAATCCATGGTCATTTTTATTGGCCCAGAATGGAACGGGATGTTTCTCGTATAATTGCTCGATGTCGTGTCTGCCATGTCGCCAAGACTCATCATACTAACACGGGTTTGTACACGCCACTGCCAGTACCCGAAGCTCCATGGGAAGATGTTAGTTTGGATTTTGTTATGGGTTTACCTCGTACCTGTCGCACCCCCAAATTCATAATTAGCGGAAGCATACTTTGGGTGCGACTAGTCGGGTAATCAACAGCACAAAGATATATAGTAAACGACTCTACATGCGTCGTTTGGACAAAATATATTAATATAAAAATGTTTACAACATTTGAAGCTAATACATAGCTCGCGTTCTTGAAATGAGAGATTCCAATACATAAATACTTTTACAAAATATATTAATGCAAGGAAATCTCTAATGTCTGCATGCTGACTCGAGCTACAGTAATCCTGAGGGCAATCCAACCTACTGCTGAGTACCTGTGATACATGCTAAAATGGGTCAGCTAACGCTGGTGAGCTCACAGGTTTAAATATCAAATATACTATGAACCGCAAGATTTTAAAGTACCGATTTGCAACCAAGCCAATAATAATGTATACCGCCATGAGCACATAGTCTGAGCCTTAACTGAGGTGTCAGGATCCACATTTAAGGACCTGATCGAGGGTGCCTCCCAACGAGTGCCTAATCCACACTCGCAAACCTCAAATGCTAATGCGTCCGTTTGACTAGTTAGTGCTTGCTAACCCAGACGAGGATTGTCAATCCTATATGGTACCATACACTAACATTCGCGCTACCGAAGTATTACCAAACTATGTTGTGGAAGACTTAAAATGATTAGTTGTGTAAACTCATGTAGTATATGAAAAGTTTGTACTCGCATTCACATGTTAAAAACAAGCAATGAATCACACCCCTGAGTGAAAAACAGTAAAAAGAGGGGCCATGAGACTCACCTGAGTCTGTTGCGTTTAAACCAATAAACGTAAGTTGCTTAGCCAAGCAAGGAGATGTCCGTAGACCGTTAACCTGAGGGCGTCCACGACGCGCGATGGTTAATAATTAAGTAGGTATCTCGCAAGATCACCTATGCTAGTTGATCACACAACTAGTAATGTCCAAATTACATTTGGTTTAATCGTTTGTTTGTTTGCTTTTCAAAACGTGTACGGCCCGTTGGTGACAGTTTTATAACAATAATCTCAACTATCATTATTATGCTTTGATTGTTGTATACTTATAAAAGTATATGTATATCGTGTACGAGTATCATCGTATAAGGTTTTGTGGTAGTAAGTGTTCAACACTTAGTGTGAAAAGTATTTTTGAGTCTTGGTTGACGGGGGTCCGGGGGCAGCGCCCCTGGTAGCGGGGTTCAAGGGGTGGCAACCCCTGGCGGGGTCCAAGGGGCAGAGCCCCTGGCTAGGGTCGAGTTGCCAGGTTAGCGGGGTTCAGTGACTGTACGTTCAGTTGCTGGGGCACCACTGCTAAACCCTCAACCTTACCTGCTTCACTGGACTCCCGAAAGTCCAGTGACTCTATAAAGGGACAACTACAGACAGCTGTAGTGGATCAAACCACTGTTAGCAGTGATTCGGGTGCACCCCACACCCTCAGATTGAGTCAACCCAGCCACTTGTCATCCTCACAAAAGGGTGACATTTCATTCAAAGGGCTAGTGACATCAGTGGGTGATAACACACTCATAGCTGATGTCACACCACTGGCTACAGACCCGGGCCATCTCTCATCTATCACTGCACCGGCTGTCAATGTCTCACCACTGACCCATGGTGAGATACAGGTCGCTACCTCTATTTCCAATGAACCACCAGCTAAATCACAAGCTGATGATGAGGAAATCATGCCCATGGACACCTCAGAGGACACCCAACCCATTCCTCCACCCACATCCAACTCTCCTATCAGAGAGCTTTCCCCCACCTCTTTCTCCACTGACAACATCCAAGTTGCTGTTGATCAGACCACACCCCCTGATCATGTAGCCCAATCTACACCTACCCCCATTATTATTACCCAAACTACTCCCACAAACACTTCCACCCACTCCCCATCAGATCAGCTACTGATGGAGTACATTGCCCAATCCCAAACCCAGATTAAGATGCTCACTGAAGACCGTGAGGCACTTATTGGCAATGTCTCTGTCCTACAGAAAGCTGTTACTGCTCTCACTGATGTATACAACTCCATTGAACCATGGAGCACATCTGTTAGTGAGAGAGTACAAACAGTAGCTGATGCTAGTGCTGCAATAAACCATGCAGTCACTGAGCTAGCCTCCACCTCCACCACCAACTTTACAACTCATGCCACTGCCATTGCCCAGCTCACCACCAACCAAAATGATTTAGCCATTTCTGTATCCAACTACCTGTATAATACTGACAAAGTTATTAAGGTACTTCCACAGGTTGTCTCACAGCTTACAAAGACAAGAGCTGAGGTCGCTGCCCTGCGAGAGGAAAATGATGCCTTCACTGAACAAATTCTTAGGGCAGTTGATCAGTTTGAGCGAACCAGTCAGGGGGAGAGTGAAGAAGAAGATGACATTGTCTCTGATCCTGAGATGCCCCGTAAGATGACTGATCCGCTGTCAAACAAAGCTCACAGGGACATTGTGCTCAACACTTATGCACTTCGTCCGATCGCTGAGCAACCGGAGTTGGAGGCCATTGCAGTTGCTGAACTGTATTGGGTGGATATGGAGATAGCCACTGATGTGGTGGATATAGCTGAGAGCTTTCCTGAGTTCAGTGCTGAAGAGCTCAGGAATTACAATAGGCTGGTACAACAATGGGCAGTGGATGAGGCTGCTAGGTTAGAGGGTACCTCAGTGAGCTATGAATTGGCTCGCTGGGAATAGATGAATAGGCAGGTGGTAGATGATGTATCTGATGATGAGGAAGATGATACCATCATGCATGATGCTGATGATAATGATGATGACAATAATGATGATGGCCAGGGAGGTGGTCATGGAAATGGTCAGGGTTCAGAAGATGAAGATGATGTAAATATGGAGGATCAGCAACCCATATCATCTGTCATAAAAAGAAAAAGGACCAGTGACACCTCTCCTGCATCTACTCCTCCATCAAAGAAACAACATGTCAGTGACCCTCAATCACATATTGTCATATCTGAGGTAACTGTACCTTCATCTCCACCAGCAACCCAAAACCTACCCTCACCCACAGCAACTACAACAACCCAAACAACCCAAATAACCACACCTACCCCAGCAACAATAATACCAATCTCCACAGCAACTCCCTCCAACACTACCACTTCAGATATTTCCCCTACAGCATGCCTTTCCTCTGACTCAGCCTCAGATACCCCCTGTCCTGATGAAACAAAAGAACAGAGAGTTGCCAGAAAAATAAAGGCAAGACAGGACAGGGAGCAGGAGATGATAATGCAAATAACCTTTCAGGCTGAGTTAAGAGAGGAACAAGAAAGAAAAAGGTTGCTGAAAGAGCAATCAGATGCTGACAAAGCATACCTACTGGAATTGAGCTCTAAAGATGCCAATGAAAGGGCCAGACTGCTTAAACAAAAGAAAAATCAAGAAGAGTCTGATGCTGCAATTGCCAGGGTACTTGCTGAGATAGAAGAGAGTGAGCTAGAGCAACAGAAACTGAAAACATCAGCTAGCAAGAGCTCTAAAAAGAAAGGGGGAGCTGTCAGAACAGCAGTGGATAGGAAATGGGATGAGATAGATAGAAAGAGGTTTGCTGCCCGAATGACAGGGAGATCAAACCCTGCACCTATTACCAAGGTAAAATTGAAGAAGTCTAAGAATCAATCTCAACCTCAGCTACTCATTCAAAGAGGTTCAGAGACTCAAGCCATGCTACTTGATCAAGTATGCAAGCTGCACAGAGAAGAATGGAATGAAATCAGGCTTGCTATCAGCCACTCTACAAGTGCAGCTAAAGCTGATGTCCTGAAAGAGATTGATAGGCTATATCAAAAGATGGTGTCACTGCAACTTCTCAGACCAGAAGATACTGTCACATTTGGTGAAGAGATTGTTCAGCCACCAAGCCCAAGGTATAGGTCAGGTACTAGCAGCATCTATCGAATCCCCAACACTTCAAGGTTAAATCTATCTATCCCTGCTGGTGTGCCAAAGCTTGAAGGACATGAAGTCACTGAGGGGGAGAAGGGTCTGGTATACAGGGACCTAAATGGTGCCCTTAGGTTTCAGAGAGAAGCTGAACTTGAGAAGGTTGATCAAGAACAACTCATACACCTAATCAGGTCAGCTAGCATGCTTCCTACAAATTCAAAGATCAGAAAAGCTATTCTCGATGAAGCCTTGGCAAGAAAATTCAGATACCTGCCCTCCAAAGACAAGTATGAACTTGAAGCTGAGCTTGGCATAGTGAAAGAGGAGGAGATGTGGAGAGATAAATAAATTAGATATTTTGTAATAGTTAGCTTCTGTAAATATTTATTCAATGATATAAATGAGGCTTGACACGGAAAATCTACAAGTACAAGTCACTGGGCGACCAACCTACTGTAAGAGACTAAAATCTTTTCAACAACAAAATTTACAAGTACAAGTCTCTGAGCAACCAACTTATCTTCAGAGACTAAAAACTTTCCTGCAACAAGTTTGTCTAAGGGAGCTTTGACTTAAACCATTTAGGGGGAGATTGTTGAGTCACTGATCACAAGGATTAAGGGGGAGATTATGTAGGAGATTGTTGAAGTCATTGTTCGCTGATAAGTGAAGTCACTGATCATGCTATCTGTTCACAGTCTCTGATCTTCTCAATAATGTTCCATGAAGAAAATGATTCAAGTCAAGCTCCTATTGATGAAGGTCTCTAAGTCGCTGATTATATGTTAAACCAGTAGATGAAGATCTTATCAAGATAAAAGACTCAACTATGTGTGTCGCTGATACTCATCTATCAGCTAGAGTCTCCAAGTCTTCTTGAGTTCTCTCTTCTGCTGAATAAAAGAAGTCACTGAAGATTAGCTGTTCAAGTCATTCTTTAGAGCATGTTAGCTCGCATCGAGAATGAGGAGAATTGTTGTTTCTATCAGTGACTGCAACATTAAATGCCGCATTAAATGAAAATTTGACATTCGGCGTTATTACGGCGCAGCACGTGTTCCTCGAAACTTGAAAAGAGTAACGTGGAAGCATTTGATTGGTCTATGGTACAAGGTGATATTTCCCAAGATAGAATGTCGTGCCATGATGTATCACATCTCAACTACCTCACCAATCAAGCAGCGACACGTGTCCTTCAGATCCGGAAATTAAGGATTTCAGCGTCTATAAATAGCGTAGTATGTTATACTTCATTTTGTGTCGATTACTTGTATTGTCACTTGTTTGTCAGTGACTAGTTTGTCTAAAATACAAGTAACACCAGCGAGTGAACTAGTAGCGTGTTTGTCCACTACTAGTTTACCTCAGCGAGTGAGCAAGTTAGCGTGTTTGTCCACTACTGCTCATCTCCTTTGTAATAGCTGCATTGTTTGATTTGGATTAGCTTTGGCTAATCTATTCCGCAATCAACAAGAGATAAATTTTATCAATAAAAGAATTTATCTTTCAGCTAGAATTGCATCAGCAACTGAACTGCTTATCTTATATATATTTGTGTTCATATTGCTGTCACTTTAATACGGTTAAAAACTTGCTAAACAAGCTAACACATTATAACAGAAAAGTTTTTAATTGTATTCAACCCCCCCTTCTACAATTAACTCACTGTTAACGATTCACAATCACTAACATAATAGTGATTAGGGACTCACAATTGGTATCAGAGCAGAGTTGGTTTAAATATAATTAAATCAGATCTGCAATGGAATCAGTTAAATACAGTTGTGTTGATTCTGAGTACCAGAAGGGAAATGGCTCCACTACCAAATCACCGGCTTTTGATCCATCTAGAATTGAAACGTGGATGTCCAGGATGATGATGTTCTTAGATCTTGCTGATGATCGTCTTTGTGCTATAATTACTGATGGTCCATACACCCCAACCACTATTGTTCCTGCAGTTGCAGCTACTGCAACCACTCCTGCTATACCTGAAATGGTTATGCCCAAAAGGGAGGAACAGTGGTCAGATGAGGAAAAACATATGGTAAGACTAGATAAACAAGCTAAAATTTACATAAGCATGGCACTTCCTGATGAAGTGTTTGAATCCATTAGATTGTGCAATACAGCGAAACATATGTGGGATACTCTTAGAAACATATATATTGGAACTCCTGATATAATTCGCTGTAGAGAAGTTAATCTAACTCGTCTATATGAATTATTTGCAATGGAACCCAATGAATCACTGGCATCTACCTATACTAGATATCAAGCTTTAATTAATAAAATGGAAAAAGAAAATATAGGAAAGGACCAGAGATTTGTTGTTGAAAAGTTTCTAGAATTACTACCTAGGAAAATCTGGGGAACCATTGCAACATGCATAAGACAAAGAAACGATTATAACTTTCTCAATCTAACTCAAGTTTATGGAATTTTGCTTAATTGGGAACAATCTGAGAAACTAGCTGATCAAGGTGAGCATATTCGTGCTGCACTAGGAGGACAAAAGATTTCTAATGCCCTTGTAGCTGAGCTTGATGAAGCTGACCAAAAGCAGAAAGCAAAGCTCACCAAGATGAGCTCTAAGTCTTTGATCGGAGAAGAAGAAGGCAATGTCGCTGATGATCAGTCTGAAGTCAGCTATGACGAAGGACTTGAGAAGCTAGAGAGAGATATGGCCATGATGGTTGCAAAGTTCAGAAAGAATAGCAGATTCAACAGATCTGCTGGTGCCTCATCGAATGAGGTTTCTAAACCAAAAGGTGAATGCTACAAATGTGGCAAACCTGGCCATTTTGCAGCTGAATGCAGGTCGAAAGCTGTCAACTCTTTCGCTGATGGCTGACGATGCTGCTTTTAATGAAGACATCAAAGAAGTAGCACAGAATTGTTCAGCATCTGGCTGGGATCCAGAGACTCTCTACAAGGTACATTGTTTTAAGTCAGCATCAGCTACTGAAAAGGATTTAATCTTTGAAACCTTGATTGTTGACTTATCTAATGCTCATGACATTCAGAAAAGACAAGAATGTGTGATCAGTGACTTAACATCTAAACTTCAACTTCAAGAAGAAAATTTGTTAAAAATAAAGAATCTTACACTTGATCTTGATGCACAAATACATGCAAATCAAAAATGCATTCAAGAAAAAGTAAAATTTGAAACTAAATTTTCACAACTCAATGAAGTGATGAAGTCATGGTGTAGGTCTCCATTAAAAGTGAATCAGTGCATAAGTAATCAAATCCCAAAACAAGTTAAGGCTATTCTGGGAGGCGATTATGAAACTGCTGCTGCTCTCGCTGATGCAACCAAAGTTGATTAAATATTCAATCCTGATGAAACATTCTCAGAATTTGTCTTTGAACCAATGTCAATTGTCAGTGAGCCTAAACCAAATTACTTTGTAAGAAACTCACAGGTTACTAATAGTTATGATATTGCTGCAAGTATAAATGAACTTGAGAAACTAGAAATTTATGAATCAACTACTTGCACTTCTCTTGTCAAAACTATCACTGATGACCAAGAGTCTATCAGTGACCTCACTTCTGACACTCCAGTCACTGATGACTTGACTATCAGTGACTTGAAGTCAAAGAAGCAAAATGAGGAAGTTAACCTGAGAACTTCTATGTCTTTGTCCAGTATGAACAATAAGTCAAAGAAATCCAAGTCCACAAATAAAAAATGTTACAAATGTGGAAGTAGACACCATGTGTCATCAGATTGTTCATCATCACAAGTTTCACTCAGTCAACCATCATCAGTATGTCAGCATGTGGTATCTGAATGTTCAGCTACATCATTTTCAAAATCTCAAATAATCAGTGAGCATTCAGATATTATTGATGCAAGCCTGTGGAAGCCTGAACCAAAGGCTGACCACCATGAACCCATCTCAGGATGGGTTCATCAATTGAACTAATTGTTTGTGTGTGATGCAGGGCATTCTCAGAGAGACAATTTGGTATCTGGATAGTGGCTGTTCCAGACATATGACCGGATATAAGTCCTTGCTCAGTGACTACTAGGATGAAAGAGGTCCTGATGTAGTGTTTGGTGATAACAACATTGGTAAGACCAGAGGGTATGGGGTCTTGACCAATGGTAATGTTATGTTTAAGAAGGTGGCATATGTTGAAGGACTGAAGCATAATTTATTAAGCATCAGTCAGTTCTGTGATGCCAAAAATAAAGTGCTGTTTGATCATGAAGCTGGAGTTGTTTACAACAAGAATGGAAGCGTTGTCCTGGCTGCTCAAAGAAAATGCAATACATATGTAGTCAATATGGACTCAGCACAATCAGGAACATGTTTTTATTCCAGAACCGTTTCAGAAGAAAAATGGTTATGGCATAAGCGTCTTTCTCACCTGAACTTCAAGGCCATCAGCAAGCTCAGCAAGAATGACTTGGTAAATGGTCTTCCAAAGCTTATTTATGACAAAGACAAACTTTGTTCAGCATGTGAAAAGGGAAAGCATCACAGCTCTTCTTTCAAAAGCAAACAAACATCTTCAGTGACAGAATGTTTTCAACTGATGCATATGGATCTGTTTGGTCCAGTGAGTTCTCCCAGTCTTGGTGGTAAAAGGTACTGCTTGGTAATTGTGGATGAATATTCCAGATATACTTGGGTATTCTTTCTCAAAGCCAAAAGTGATGCAACACAGGAAATCATATGCTTTATCAAAAAGATGGAAAACTTAAATGATTGTTCAGTTAAACATTTAAGAAGTGATAATGGCACTGAATTTAGAAATGTTGACCTTGAAAGTTTCTGTGATTCAAAAGGTATTTCTCAAAACTTCTCTGCACCAAGAACACCTCAACAAAATGGTGTTGCAGAGAGGAGAAATAGAACCTTGATTGAATCAGCAAGGTCAATGCTCATAGATGCTGGTCTTAAGACCCATTTCTGGGCTGAAGCAGTTAACACTGCCTGCTACACTCAGAATAGGTCTTTGATTGTCAAGAGACATGATAAGACAGCCTATGAGGTGTTAAGGGGGAGAAAACCTAACATAAGTTTTCTTCATGTTTTTGGCAGTAACTGCTATGTCTTAAACAAAAGATATCACTTAGGGAAGTTTGATCCCAAAGCTGATGAAGGTATATTTGTTGGTTACTCAATCATTTCAAAAGCTTTCAGAGTTTGTAATAAAAGAAGGGAATGTATTGAAGAATCAATGGATGTTACCTTTGATGAATCTTATGGTAAATCACTCACTGATCCAAAAGACTATGAAAATCTTATTTTTAATACAATCAGTGATGACAAACATGAGATTCATCCATCAGATTCTGAAAGGGAAGATGATGTCCCTGAAGGCACTTCTGGCTCTACTTTAGCTAAGAATGATTCAGGAACTTTATCTTTGCCTATTAATATCCCATCATCATCATCTCATCATCTGCATCAAAATGATAACACTCTCTATCCTAACCAAAGCTTAAACATTAATCATGCCTCTAATGCTGATGTGTCTGGTGGATCATCTTTGGATAATCAAGTCACTGCTGAACCTCAGCGAGTGACTAAATGGACTAGACATATTGATAATCAATTGATTATTGGTGATCCACAATCCAAGGTCCAGACCAGATCAGCATCTGCTAACTTTTGTTTGTCTGTAAGCTTTGTGTCACTTATTGAGCCCAAGAAAATTGATGAGGCACTCACTGATCATCACTGGATAGCTGCCATGCAAGATGAGCTATCTCAGTTTGAAAGGAATAAAGTATGGAAGTTAGTACCTCAAGTATCTGGGAAATCTGTGATTGGAAGAAGATGGGTATTCAGAAACAAGATGGATGCTGATGGTGTTGTAATAAGGAATAAGGCTAGACTGGTTGCACAAGGTTACTGTCAGCAAGAAGGAATTGACTACGATGAAACCTTTGCATCAGTTGCTAGGCTTGAAGCAACCAGGTTGTTTTTAGCATATGCAGCTCACAAGCAGTTCAAGGTATATCAAATGGATGTGAAAAGTGCCTTCTTGAATGGAAAGCTGCAGGAAGAAGTGTATGTGAAGCAACCACCTGGATTCACTGATCCCAAGCATCCAGGTTATGTCTATAAGCTGGAAAAAGCTTTATATGGACTAAAACAAGCTCCTAGAGCTTGGTATGACACTCTCTCTTCTTTCCTAACTAAATGTGGGTATGTCAGAGGTAAAATTGCCAGCACCCTATTTATCAAAAAGGATAGGAGAGATGTTATATTGGTCCAAATTTATGTTGATGATATTATTTTTGGGTCTACTAACAATGACTTGTGCAAGGAATTCAGTGACCTCATGACTAAAAGTTATGAAATGAGCATGATGGGTGAACTAACATTTTTCCTTGGTCTGCAAATAAAGCAAACCAAGACTGGTATTTTTATAAATCAAGGAAAATATGTTAAAGATTTATTAAAGAAATTCGAATTCACCAACTGCTCATCCCTTGCTACACCAATGTCATCGGCAGTAAAATTACATGCTGATCCTGATGGTAAATCTGTAAACATCACTGCTTACAGAGGAATGATCGGGTCACTGCTGTATTTAACTGCTAGTAGACCAGACATTATGTTTGCTACTTGTCTATGTGCTAGATATCAAGCAGATCCAAAGGAATCCCATTTGCTTGCTGTCAAAAGAATATTCAGATATCTGAAGGGTACACCAAATCTTGGTCTCTGGTACCCATCTGGTTCAGATTTCTCACTGAAGGGATATTCAGATTCTGATCATGTTGGATGCAAAATGGACAGAAAGAGTACCTCTGGTAGCTGACAGTTTCTTGGAGAAAAGCTTGTGAGCTGGTCAAGCAAGAAACAAAATTTTGTCTCAACTTCTACTGCTGAGGCTGAATATGTCGCTGCTGGAGCTTGCACTGCTCAAATTCTGTGGATGAGGAATCAGCTCGCTGACTATGGTTTTGACTTTGGCAATGTTCCAATTTATTGTGACAGTCAAAGTGCTATTGCCATAGCAAATAATCCTGTGATGCACTCAAGGACAAAGCACATCGATGTCAGATATCACTTCATCAGGGACCACGTCATGAAAGGTGACATTGAATTGCATTTCATTCCAACTGATTACCAACTCGCTGACATATTTACAAAACCTTTAGATGAGAAAAGATTCACTTTTCTCATCAGCGAGTTGGGAATGTTGAACTTAAATGATTAAACCTGATTGTTCAATAAAAGGTAATTACAGAATATATAGTTTATAATTTTAACTCGCTGGCGTATTATTCTCACTGATGTAATCAGCAAGAACAATAAGTTAGCATAGTTATGATCAATAAATTATATACTTTGTAACTGCACATGAAAACTTTTTATATCATATAAATAAAATATATCTTATGCTTCACAAACTTGACTAGCTAATTAGATTAGTATTCTAAGTTGTAATCTGATCAGCGAAATCAAATATGAAACATAATATTTATTTTATTTATTTTCATCTCGCTGAGACATAATGTAACAGCGAATGTTTGTTCTCATTTAATATGGCATTTACTTCGACATATATTACTCACATTTAATACATTTTGTATTTAATTTTTAACGATTTATATTCCTAATAAATGCCTTATTAAATATCTCATGGGAACTCGAAAAGGTACACTTTTTCTGACACCTCGTATACCTTTCCGGCGTACCACTCCCATCACCATTTAATGTTACCACTCATCACCATCATCACCCTACTCCCCTACCACCAACCACCACTTATTGACCACGTACATACTCGTTTTGACCACACAATCTCTACTTCAGTAACCGTATATAAGCAGCGAAACCCTTTCTTTTTCATTCTTTACGCTTTCTAATTTTTCAAACTTCATCTTCTTCATTTTCTCTGCAAATATCTCAATTTTTAAATCTTCTACTTTCTTTTCTTAAAAATGGCAAGAACAAAATTTTTCAACAACGCTTACACACCGACCCCAGAGATTAAAGCTCTTCGAGCCTCTGCGGTCAGTGAGACGCTTGTTATTACAGTTCCCAAATCTAACTATTTGGGAAATGTAACTTGCCCTAAACCTAAGTATGCGGAGGTGATAAACTTTCTTAAAAATCACTTTATCCTCCCTGCTCTTACCTTGTCTCCTGGGGAAATGAACCCAGAATGGCTCAGTGAGTTCTGGTATACCTGCACTCACTCTGTCGTCTCTGGTGTTTCACAACTCCAGGATTTTATAGACAATGGTACCCAAACCATCACCATAACTGCCAACACCATCCGCTCTATTTTACGACTTCCGACCTATGAGTCATACGAGTCACTGCCAGAGAGCGACGCAGCCAAACAAGGCCTTGTCGATCTTACTGAGATTGAGTGTAAATACTCAGTCGATGGTAGTGGCAACCGTAAGTACTCTACGGTCCACAAAACAAATATGGATGGTGTTTGGAATGCCATTTTCACTAACTTTATCCAATCTTTGGGTACAAAATCAGGGAGCTATAATCAATTCAGCTCCCTGGAGGCCCAGATCAGTTGGTCACTGGTCAACTCTCTACGAGTTGACTATGCAAATGTGATCTTTAACGAACTGATCACCAAAGTCGCTGAGCCTGCCAGGGCCAAATATGTACCCTACCCTAGGTTTCTCTCACTGATCTTCAGGGATCAGTTTGCTGCCTATGATAGAGTATCTTTTCAAGGTTTTGAGCCAACCCTGGTAGGATCTCAAATTTTCGCTAAACCAGCGACTGCGGTGTTACCCGCTTTTATGAAACACCCGGGGATCCTTGCACCCCAGCCTGTAACTTCTGTACATATGTCCATTGCTGCCCCCCCATCGACCACGTCACTGACCACACCCCCAGTGACTACTGTTGGTCAACCACCAGTCGAGAAACCACCCATTGCTCCCAAGAAAAAATCCAAATTAGGGTCCCTGACATTAAAGGATCAGGGACATAGCAAAAAGAAGACATCTACGGATGCCAGTGGTGAATCAGTGACTGTACGTTCAGTTGCTGGGGCACCACTGCTAAACCCTCAACCTTACCTGCTTCACTGGACTCCCGAAAGTCCAGTGACTCTATAAAGGGACAACTACAGATAGCTGTAGTGGATCAAACCACTGTTAGCAGTGATTCGGGTGCACCCCACACCCTCAGATTGAGTCAACCCAGCCACTTGTCATCCTCACAAAAGGGTGACATTTCATTCAAAGGGCTAGTGACATCAGTGGGTGATAACACACTCATAGCTGATGTCACACCACTGGCTACAGACCCGGGCCATCTCTCATCTATCACTGCACCGGCTGTCAATGTCTCACCACTGACCCATGGTGAGATACAGGTCGCTACCTCTATTTCCAATGAACCACCAGCTAAATCACAAGCTGATGATGAGGAAATCATGCCCATGGACACCTCAGAGGACACCCAACCCATTCCTCCACCCACATCCAACTCTCCTATCAGAGAGCTTTCCCCCACCTCTTTCTCCACTGACAACATCCAAGTTGCTGTTGATCAGACCACACCCCCTGATCATGTAGCCCAATCTACACCTACCCCCATTATTATTACCCAAACTACTCCCACAAACACTTCCACCCACTCCCCATCAGATCAGCTACTGATGGAGTACATTGCCCAATCCCAAACCCAGATTAAGATGCTCACTGAAGACCGTGAGGCACTTATTGGCAATGTCTCTGTCCTACAGAAAGCTGTTACTGCTCTCACTGATGTATACAACTCCATTGAACCATGGAGCACATCTGTTAGTGAGAGAGTACAAACAGTAGCTGATGCTAGTGCTGCAATAAACCATGCAGTCACTGAGCTAGCCTCCACCTCCACCACCAACTTTACAACTCATGCCACTGCCATTGCCCAGCTCACCACCAACCAAAATGATTTAGCCATTTCTGTATCCAACTACCTGTATAATACTGACAAAGTTATTAAGGTACTTCCACAGGTTGTCTCACAGCTTACAAAGACAAGAGCTGAGGTCGCTGCCCTGCGAGAGGAAAATGATGCCTTCACTGAACAAATTCTTAGGGCAGTTGATCAGTTTGAGCGAACCAGTCAGGGGGAGAGTGAAGAAGAAGATGACATTGTCTCTGATCCTGAGATGCCCCGTAAGATGACTGATCCGCTGTCAAACAAAGCTCACAGGGACATTGTGCTCAACACTTATGCACTTCGTCCGATCGCTGAGCAACCGGAGTTGGAGGCCATTGCAGTTGCTGAACTGTATTGGGTGGATATGGAGATAGCCACTGATGTGGTGGATATAGCTGAGAGCTTTCCTGAGTTCAGTGCTGAAGAGCTCAGGAATTACAATAGGCTGGTACAACAATGGGCAGTGGATGAGGCTGCTAGGTTAGAGGGTACCTCAGTGAGCTATGAATTGGCTCGCTGGGAATAGATGAATAGGCAGGTGGTAGATGATGTATCTGATGATGAGGAAGATGATACCATCATGCATGATGCTGATGATAATGATGATGACAATAATGATGATGGCCAGGGAGGTGGTCATGGAAATGGTCAGGGTTCAGAAGATGAAGATGATGTAAATATGGAGGATCAGCAACCCATATCATCTGTCATAAAAAGAAAAAGGACCAGTGACACCTCTCCTGCATCTACTCCTCCATCAAAGAAACAACATGTCAGTGACCCTCAATCACATATTGTCATATCTGAGGTAACTGTACCTTCATCTCCACCAGCAACCCAAAACCTACCCTCACCCACAGCAACTACAACAACCCAAACAACCCAAATAACCACACCTACCCCAGCAACAATAATACCAATCTCCACAGCAACTCCCTCCAACACTACCACTTCAGATATTTCCCCTACAGCATGCCTTTCCTCTGACTCAGCCTCAGATACCCCCTGTCCTGATGAAACAAAAGAACAGAGAGTTGCCAGAAAAATAAAGGCAAGACAGGACAGGGAGCAGGAGATGATAATGCAAATAACCTTTCAGGCTGAGTTAAGAGAGGAACAAGAAAGAAAAAGGTTGCTGAAAGAGCAATCAGATGCTGACAAAGCATACCTACTGGAATTGAGCTCTAAAGATGCCAATGAAAGGGCCAGACTGCTTAAACAAAAGAAAAATCAAGAAGAGTCTGATGCTGCAATTGCCAGGGTACTTGCTGAGATAGAAGAGAGTGAGCTAGAGCAACAGAAACTGAAAACATCAGCTAGCAAGAGCTCTAAAAAGAAAGGGGGAGCTGTCAGAACAGCAGTGGATAGGAAATGGGATGAGATAGATAGAAAGAGGTTTGCTGCCCGAATGACAGGGAGATCAAACCCTGCACCTATTACCAAGGTAAAATTGAAGAAGTCTAAGAATCAATCTCAACCTCAGCTACTCATTCAAAGAGGTTCAGAGACTCAAGCCATGCTACTTGATCAAGTATGCAAGCTGCACAGAGAAGAATGGAATGAAATCAGGCTTGCTATCAGCCACTCTACAAGTGCAGCTAAAGCTGATGTCCTGAAAGAGATTGATAGGCTATATCAAAAGATGGTGTCACTGCAACTTCTCAGACCAGAAGATACTGTCACATTTGGTGAAGAGATTGTTCAGCCACCAAGCCCAAGGTATAGGTCAGGTACTAGCAGCATCTATCGAATCCCCAACACTTCAAGGTTAAATCTATCTATCCCTGCTGGTGTGCCAAAGCTTGAAGGACATGAAGTCACTGAGGGGGAGAAGGGTCTGGTATACAGGGACCTAAATGGTGCCCTTAGGTTTCAGAGAGAAGCTGAACTTGAGAAGGTTGATCAAGAACAACTCATACACCTAATCAGGTCAGCTAGCATGCTTCCTACAAATTCAAAGATCAGAAAAGCTATTCTCGATGAAGCCTTGGCAAGAAAATTCAGATACCTGCCCTCCAAAGACAAGTATGAACTTGAAGCTGAGCTTGGCATAGTGAAAGAGGAGGAGATGTGGAGAGATAAATAAATTAGATATTTTGTAATAGTTAGCTTCTGTAAATATTTATTCAATGATATAAATGAGGCTTGACACGGAAAATCTACAAGTACAAGTCACTGGGCGACCAACCTACTGTAAGAGACTAAAATCTTTTCAACAACAAAATTTACAAGTACAAGTCTCTGAGCAACCAACTTATCTTCAGAGACTAAAAACTTTCCTGCAACAAGTTTGTCTAAGGGAGCTTTGACTTAAACCATTTAGGGGGAGATTGTTGAGTCACTGATCACAAGGATTAAGGGGGAGATTATGTAGGAGATTGTTGAAGTCATTGTTCGCTGATAAGTGAAGTCACTGATCATGCTATCTGTTCACAGTCTCTGATCTTCTCAATAATGTTCCATGAAGAAAATGATTCAAGTCAAGCTCCTATTGATGAAGGTCTCTAAGTCGCTGATTATATGTTAAACCAGTAGATGAAGATCTTATCAAGATAAAAGACTCAACTATGTGTGTCGCTGATACTCATCTATCAGCTAGAGTCTCCAAGTCTTCTTGAGTTCTCTCTTCTGCTGAATAAAAGAAGTCACTGAAGATTAACTGTTCAAGTCATTCTTTAGAGCATGTTAGCTCGCATCGAGAATGAGGAGAATTGTTGTTTCTATCAGTGACTGCAACATTAAATGCCGCATTAAATAAAAAGTTGACATTCGGCGTTATTACGGCGCAGCACGTGTTCCTCGAAACTTGAAAAGAGTAACGTGGAAGCATTTGATTGGTCTATGGTACAAGGTGATATTTCCAAAGACAGAATGTCGTGCCATGATGTATCACATCTCAACTACCTCACCAATCAAGCAGCGACACGTGTCCTTCAGATCCGGAAATTAAGGATTTCAGCGTCTATAAATAGTGTAGTATGTTATACTTCATTTTGTGTCGATTACTTGTATTGCCACTTGTTTGTCAGTGACTAGTTTGTCTAAAATACAAGTAACACCAGCGAGTGAACTAGTAGCGTGTTTGTCCACTACTAGTTTACCTCAGCGAGTGAGCAAGTTAGCGTGTTTGTCCACTACTGCTCATCTCCTTTGTAATAGCTGCATTGTTTGATTTGGATTAGCTTTGGCTAATCTATTCCGCAATCAACAAGAGATAAATTTTATCAATAAAAGAATTTATCTTTCATCTAGAATTACATCAGCAACTGAACTGCTTATCTTATATATATTTGTGTTCATATTGCTGTCACTTTAATACGGTTAAAAACTTGCTAAACAAGCTAACACATTATAACAGAAAAGTTTTTAATTGTATTCAACCCCCCCTTCTACAATTAACTCACTGTTAACGATTCACAATCACTAATATAATAGTGATTAGGGACTCACAGTTTTCTTTCAAACGTGCCTAGCAATCCAAGGTGTTTTGTGGTGGTTTAATGGTGGTTGTGTGGTGGTTCTTGAACCGGTTTTAGAGAGAGAGAGAAATGGGGAGGAGAGATGTTGGAGAAAATGTTTGAAAAAGGGTGGTTGATGAATGAGTGAAAGGGTGGGTTTGGTTAGTTCATCAAGCAAGGGCAAGGCATGGCCAAGCCATGCCATGGCCGGCCCAAGTGGGTCCCCCATGGTGTGGTTTGGTCAAGTTTTGTTCCCTTAATTTCGCGCTTCGTGCAGTGTTCGTTTTTCCGGTCGTTTAGACATTTAATTAATGTTATACGCGTTTATGTACGTGTTTTAAATTACGGATAATTACTCGATATTCTAGTTGAAGTATTTATCAAAATATTTTATAATGAGATATAAAAGTATATCTTTGATTTGTTTCGTGTGTCGGGCGTGAATCGCGTGTTTTAGTCGCGTATAGTTTATTTGATACGATACGAATTATAAGTTAAACATTATCCAAAATAATATTTAATAATGATTTGAACATTAAATAATTCCATATTTAATAATTTATTCATTCACCAACATCCGTATAAGTTTTATCAAAAAATGCTTTCGATATGAAACGTGCACGATTTAATCAAACCGCGTATGGATATATATTCAATAATATATATAGTGATACACAAATTAGCATAATCAAAGAACTAATTACATGTATTACAGAGAATTAGGCACTAATTATTAATCCAAATTTGACGGTGTCACTGTACCCAACGTCAGAAGGACTCGATTATGGTTGTCGTTGACAGGTTTTCTAAAATGGCTCACTTTGTGCCGTGTTCTAAGACATACGATGCAAGCCAAGTTGCACGGTTGTATTTTGCTGAAATTGTTAAGCTCCATGGTGTTCCTAAAACTCTCACTTCGGATCGGGATGTCAAATTTGTGAGTCATTTTTGGCGCACACTTTGGACTCGTATGGGTTCGAAATTACAATTTAGCAGTTCGCACCATCCTCAAACGGATGGGCAAACCGAAGTCACTAATAGAAGTTTGGGTAATTTGTTACGTAGTCTCATTGGTGATAATCCTAAACAATGGGATATTACTCTTGCTCAAGCTGAATTCGCTTATAATCGGTCCACTAATCGTACCACCGGGAAGAGTCCATTTTTTATCGTGTATGGGCGAAATCCAATTACTCCGCTTGATTTGACACCAATTCCAATCACCGAACATGTTAGTGTTGCGGGGGATGACCGGTCTAAACAGATTAAAGAGCTTCATGCACAAGTACGTGACACAATTATTAAACACAATGGACAGTACCAAAATCGAGCTAATAGACATCGTAAGCGGGTTGTGTACAAGGAAGGTGATCTCGTTTGGATTCATTTGCGTAAAGAGAGGTTCCCACCGGGCCGTTTTGCCAAGTTGCAGGCCCGTGCTGATGGTCCCTTTCGGGTTATCAAACGGATTAATGACAACGCATATAAAATTGAACTCCCTAGGCATTACAATGTGTTGGCCACCTTCAACGTCGCTGATTTGTCTCCTTATGTAAGTGATCAAGACGGTGACATGGACTCGGGGGCGAGTGCTTTTCAAGGCGGAGAGGATGATGCAGGTGCATCTGATGTCGATCACCATGTGACGGGATATCTTGAGTTTTAAGCACGTTATTTGTTTTCTTATATTTTTTAAATTATGTGTTTAATAATAGATTTGTTTAGGGAATTATATTCCTACTCAAATTCTTGTTTCTAGGAAATAGGATTTAGTTATTAGGTGATTTATTTTGTTGCCTATAAGTGTGGAGTTTATTTTGGAAGAAAAGGTCATTGAGTTTTTATATTAATCCAAGAAATCTACGGGTGACTATTATTGAGCGTTTCTTCATTTGTTTGTTCTTCAGCCATTTGATTGTCGATCCACATTAGGAACACAAACTGATGGACCTATTCTCCCATTTGTATTCTCTAGAAAACTATAAAGTGTGTAATGTTCACGATAGATGTTTGAATTCATGATCAATATTTGCATTTGGTGCACGTTTTTTAATTAATTACCGATACATGTTAATCTTCAAAATCGGGGTATTCATGCTGATACAACGCGTTGTATTCTATATGATTTAGACACAATGAAGAATCTCTGGACCATTGGCTTTTAACATGCTCTAAACTGATTCTAATATGGAGAAAAATTTGGAGCTTCTGGAACGTGACACCTCAATCTAGTCCACGCTTAGACGAAGTCATCATGGGGAACACTGGAAATTTTGAGAACAAATGAAGAATAAAAGTTTTTAAGGGAATATGCTACATCACATCGTGGTCAATTTGGAATTGACGAAATTGAATATTGCACGCGACAAAGGAGATGGCTAATTCGGTCATTCACAAGGACATATTTCCGCATATCCAAAGGCTCTCATTATGGTCAGCAACCATCGCGCAACATCGAAGAATTCAGCCCACCTCCACCTCCATATTATTTTCTTTCTATCAAGGTCATTTGATTTTTAAATCCCTTTTAAACATTAATATCTAGATCTATGTATGACTTGTCACCAAATAACAACAACACGTTTCTATATTGTCTTCTTTGGTGATGTGTTCGTTGTCGGATTCATTTTGGTGGTTGACATCAACATGATTTGAAGGACTTTGAATCTCGTTCTTCTCTTTTTCCGACGATGTCCTACCCTTTGTCACCGTCGGTGGTTACGCCTGTCTTATCATCCATTTCGTCGCCGTTTCTAGTGACAAATCTGACAGTGGTGGTGGTTACTTCGATTGTACAACTTACCTTTCGTCTTCATCATATCCTCTCAAGAATGGTGGTGGTTTCTAGTGAGATTTAATTATTGTCTGTGGGATTTGATTGCTATTTGATTTAGTAAGAACACATATAGATGCAATACGTTAAATGTATTTGTGAGATTTTAGATTCAGTTTGATCGGTTAATTTTTTTTAATGAAAACAAAAGATGAACTAAAAATACAAAGCTTTAAACCCTACATCCCCATAGATGTTCAAGTTATTAATGTGGTTGTTGCTCATAAATAAATAATACATGGCATGATAGTCATTACATATATGTGATGGAGGATTGGGGACTAGCAATAAAAAAATATGAGATCAAGGAATTGAGGCCGTACAATGCCCGACTTACGAACTGGGTTTGTGATATAGTAACAAACACAAGGACTAACAATGTAATTTATTATAACAAGAATAATAATAACAACAAATTTTAACACCAAAAAGAAAAACAAACAAACAAACATATCCTAAGATTCGAACTAAAATGTTTAAAAATATTGGGATAGGACTTCACCAATTAAGTTATGGTTGTATATATCATAAGGAATGTTACACTTATTATATATTTCTTTGAAATTTGCCTAATAAGAAGGAAAAAAAAACATTGTTCATAACAGTTCAAAAATTGATAGTAAGAAGGAATAATGTATTGTTTATCAATGTTTCTTAAGTGCTCAAAGAGTGATACCTTTTAGTGAAAAATGATAAGATATACTTTTTTGTTAAGAAAGAAAATGATATCGTCCCTTTTTTAATACCAATATCAATATCAATTGATTGTTTTATATGTATGGAATTACTTATCTCACTAGATCCAATATTTGCTATCAAACAAAACATTCGAATTCATTAGACGACACTTACGATGTGACACAAATTGTATGTGACTTGTCTCATCATCAATTATTTATCGTTTGTCAATATGTTGTAAAACTATTCTCTTTCATCATGGTCAATAACTATAACGTATTATTGATGTTGATTGATAGTTGTTTTATTCAACATGATGATGAAGGTACGTGAAGGGGGCGGAGCCAGAAAATATAAGTAGGGAGGATGAAATATTTTTTTATTTTGTAGTTTAGTGGGGGCGAAATAAATTTTTTCTTATTTCTTTTCAAGTTTGGTGGGGCGAAAATTTTAAAATGTCATTAATACCTTAATTTTTTTTCCCTTTTTTATGTAATTTGAAAATTATAGTTGGGGCGGCTGCTTACGCTGCCCCCGCTCTGTCTCGCCCCTGAGTACGTGTTCCAAACTGGATATTACAGAAACCATAGTGGTGGGACCAACTATTAATAATTACAATTCATAAAAGCATATACTTAGTAATAGAAAATTATGAAGTTTGAAAGTAATGTATTTGATATAAGCTGATAATTCCAATGAAAGCTAATAAAGGAAGGATAGACAAAAAAAAAATAGATTTAAAAGTTTGAAGACTCAAGTTATGAAAAGATCGAATGAAGATGACCCAAAGCATATAGAAAAATCAATTAAAATGAGACTTTTTAACTCATTTACCTGATCGGAAATGAGACAGTATATTAATTTATAGCTAATCATTATAATAATAGATATAAAATGCTTATAATATGCCAAAATAATCGTATTGCATATTACATCCTACATATGCAATACCAAAACATCATTAAATCAATTCAACCAAAACATCATTGAAAAAAAGCAAAAAAGATTAATTACCTCTAAAATATATTTCAGTCGACGGGTAATTGAAAATCCGTTAGATGACCCGAACCCGACCTGAAAAATAGCACTTTTGACAGGTTGGCGAGTATCAATCCGAATAAGAACTTGCTTGTTTCGAGTTGTGTTTATATCGAATTTTCAGACCGTGTTAATAATTATCATCCCTAATGATGATAACTTAGTGTCAATTTGATATTATTTTAAATCTACATGATAAGCGTATTTTTAAGATTTTTTTTACACTGAAAAAAGAATATTTTATAACGGGATTCACCCAAAATGGGAACAATCAAAATACATTGTCATGATCAACTTGGATCTTAACCAAGATTAACAATATACAAACTTTGAATGATTAACAAGAAGTGACGGAACTACGCTTGTTAACTTTGGAAGATATATATTTGTATAACATAATGTAATACAAGTATAACAAATATGAACACAAAAGTTTAATTGTCAAAAGCTCCAATATTATTATCAATGAAATAATATAAACTTTGTTGTATTGGGGTTACAAGAACCTTGAAGCTAACACTATGGACAACTAACTAGATCTAGTATCCATCAGTTTTACTTATACACAAACAACCAATTACTTGTCCATGTTTCTAAGTACGGAACTCTATTTTATAAAATAATAGAGTCCCAATTACACGTGACAGTAATTAATGCATGACGACTAAAGTAGTGTCTAAACATAGTCTGTTACAGTAGAACATGTTATGCTTTTAGAAGTTGACTAAGTAGAAATTAGGTAATCTGTTAGACCCACTAAGCAGTACTAACACTGTAAGTTACACTAGCAGTATTAACCATGTCATTTACAACAAAGCAATATTAATCTTCTAGAATACTACTAACAGTATTAACAATGGCGAGCAGTAGTAATTCCTTCTAGCAGTATTAACTCTGAAGCTTGGCTTGGCAGTACTAACTTTGATACTTTAGCAGTACTAACTCTGAAGTTCTCCTAGCAGTAGAAACATTGAAGACATTAGAAAATCCAAGAGCAGCATTATCTTCTCTGATAGAAATAATTACAAACTGTAGAATACCAACTGAGAAATACTTACAAACTGTAGAAATAATTACTCACGCTGTAGAAACTATAACCAGCAATAGTAATTTTTGTAGCAGTAGTAATGATTTGCAAGAATTTCAACTTGTGTTTCCTAATCAGTTTACATTTTGTCTCATTAAATCTATAGTGTTTATGTCACATAATTTTCTCAACACACATACTTAATTCTCTTAAGTAGGAAAAGAACAACATATCCTCCAAGAAGAAATTAAAACTAATAAAGAAAATTAGCCTACATCAAAAACATTTTTAGGCCTACTAATCTTGACCAATTACAATAAGAATTCTTGCACGTCAATGAGATCCAAAACAAACTTAAACCTTGAATAATGGGGAATACATCATTACCGGGTAAATTTTGTCATTTACCCAAAAAAAAAATGAGGAACACATCTCTAATACCATCTTTGTCCTCTACGGAATCGTATATTTGGACATAGATAAGGTTATTGAAATTTTTAGAGATGATATATGTTGAAATTTAAGTTAACTTTTGCATGGATATAAACATTATATTATTCACATGGATATAAACGTGGTAGAAAAAATATATCATGTCATATACTTAAAAATAAAATAATAATAATTCTTCTTATATATTCAAATATATTTTATTCACATTACCAAATTTTTTATAAAAAAACATTTTTTTTTTAACTTACCATATTAATCATAGATTGGACCGTTTTACCAAATTAAATTCAAGTTTAATACAACAAATTTATTAAAGGAAACAAAACATTTTTTTAATTATTCCGTACTTTTTTAAGGTAATTAGCGTAAGGAAAAAAGCAACCACACATGTACAAATGTTCATGCACAATGTACAACCCTTCAATCCACACCATTTTTTCATTTCTGTTAAAAAGGCGGCCCACACATGTCGACACTCTCTCTCTTACCTCATTCCCACTCACTCTAGCACGTCCTTTTTATAAACCTGTATCTATTCTGTATCTATATATCCCTCTTTCAGTTTATAAATAACGACACAAAAATAAAAAATTGCAAACCCTAAATTCCCAAATCCGCCGTCACCGACGTCCGATCACCACCGCCTTTGTTAAATCTCCGTCAGATCTAACGATAACAACATCAGATCTGGAGATTCGACGGTCGTTATCATGTCAATCAAAGGCTATTGTTCATCACAGCCAATTATTGTTGTACGATCTGTGTACGCGTTTAACCTAAAATCCGAATTCCGTTTAATTGAATCGATTATTGACAGATATCCGTATGTTTCGATGGACACTGAGTTTCCCGGCGTTGTTTTCCGGCCAAACGCTGGCGATAATGTCGTACGTCACCAAAACCCTAACGAACATTACGTTTTGCTTAAATCAAACGTTGACGTTTTGAAATTGATTCAGGTCGGTCTCACGTTCACCGATTCTAACGGAAATTTACCGGATCTTGGTGAAATTAACAACAAACGGTATATCTGGGAGTTCAATTTTAAGGATTTTGATCCGTCACGTGACCAGCACTCTTCTGAGTCGGTAGAATTATTGAAACGGCAAGGGATTGATTTTGAAAAGAATGTTAATCACGGAATTGATACGACAGAATTTGCTGAATTGATGATGTCATCAGGATTGGTGTGTAATGAGACTGTAAATTGGGTGACCTTTCATAGCGGTTATGATTTTGGATATTTGATTAAGATTCTAACGGGTCGGGTTTTGCCTGATGAGTTGACCCGTTTTGTTGAGCTAATGAAGACCTTTTTTGGGGATAAGGTGTATGATGTTAAGCATTTGATGAGGTACTGTGCAGGACTGTACGGTGGGTTAGACCGGGTGGCCAAGACTCTTGATGTGGACCGGGCGGTTGGGAAATGTCATCAGGCCGGGTCAGATAGCTTACTGACGTGGCATGCCTTTCAGAAGATTAAGAAGCTTTGCATTGGTGGGCATGAGAAGTATTCTGGTGTCCTTTATGGATTAGAGGTTTTCTGAAATGTTTATGTCAATGGTAGATAGTAGGATTTCATCTTTTTTTAATCATATATTAGCAGAAATAGAAGATGTAAATTTCTGGTTGTTTTAATATCATTTCCCCTTTGAAGTTTTATCATGGTGTTCTATATAATCTACATATATTAGTGTACAGTATACTATATTACATATATATGATGATATATATAGCTATCATAAACATAAATAATCTCCGTGTTCTTTGTTCTTTACGGTTTGTCAATAGGTGTAAATTACTGGCCCTTTTACTATCATTTCCCTTCCGAAATTTCATTACTTGGTGCTCCACATCTATCTAGTATGCTTATTGTTCTACTATCATACATTATACGCACATATATAACTACATATATATACAGACATACTACACATATAATGTATTTGAAATTGGGGCTATAGCTTTTATAAGCAGGACAAAGAAATGCTTGTGTACATTGCTTATTATGTATCCTGCAAGTTAATTAATGTTCCAATCTGGTGATTATTAAAACTACGGGTTCCTGTTTTAGGGACTACTGTTATTTGGCGTAATGGGATATGGTCAATGGTCATGTTTGGACAGATTCTTTGTGTCAGTAATGCTGGTTTTGTGAGCTCCGGAGCTTGGATGTTGGACAGAGAGGTATCTTGTTACCAATGTGGAAATCTTACAGTGCGTCGTCTTCTTGCGAGGTATGATATTCTTCTCTTTCTAATTGTGATACTGGATTGCTACAGAAATGCACTTATTCATTATTTGACACCTTGAGGAAATTAGAGAGACACAATACATTGTCCAATCCCCCGAGTTCATTGCTTTTGGAAGCATTTTAAGGAAAACTCCTCCCTTGTTACTAGTTAGAGTTGAGAATTAAGATAGATCCTTTGGTATTTGTAATTCTGTATCATGTGGAACAGAATTCGTTAGAGTTCTGCTGATTCTGCATTATAATGGTCATAAGGGTTGGTGAGGTTAGATGAGGAGTATATTACTTTCCTGTATTCTATAATTAGGGGGATGTCTACTGTTACCTTGTAGATGTTTGTGTTGGTATTATATTGAAAATAATTACAGGCTATGTTCATTTCCTTCCGTTTTGCACCCAGTGGACTCCGCAAATATCAATCATTATCTTGTGTAATATTTTAGTATTTTAGCATGAGCACTCTCTTGCTACTTGATAAACATGTATTATGTATAATTTGCAATCATACATCTGTTGACATAGCATCTAATGCAGCAAGCAGATCTCCACTATTGAATCTTAAAATTCTTGAACCCTTTTACATTCTTCAATCAAAGATACCAAAAGGAGACCAAATAACAATCAATAAGTATCTCTATCTATACATATTGGTACTTTATTTATAGAAAATTTTAGGATTCCTTTTTGATTTTGTCTAATTTTCGTTTTATACTAAATTTTGTTAGTTTCAAATCTTTTGACTTTTTACTAAGTGTTTTACAAATCTCAAACTTTACAAACAAATTACTGCTATCAACTCATCATCATAGGTAATCATACGGTCATCATCGAATCACTATTTGACTATAAATACTATATTCCTCAACATAGCACGGGTATTTTGCTTCTTATTGCATGTGTGCAGATTGAGTAAATTAATTCTCTGAAAAAGACATACTGAAAGTAACTTGAGTATAATTATCGTCCTGGTACGTTTACTATAAAAGCCTTACGTAGATGTACCTTTTCTGTTCTGAGGTTTTGAAACTTATTGTTTATGATGTTCAATGTTGTCAAAGGCGAGAAAGGCGAGCGCCTAGGCGAAGAGGCGAGGCGTTTTCAAGTAATTCGCCTTTGTATACATCAGGTGAGGCGTTTTACAGAGGCGGCGCCTTTGTTAATTAGGCGAGGAGGCGAAAAGGTGATCGCCTTTATTCAGATCCAGATTTTTGAATCACTAACCACCTGACTTTTGAGTTCCTAACTTTTCTCTTCCTAATCCTGACTCTTCTCCTTCTCCTAAGGGCTTTATTTATTCTTTTTATAGATAAATAGATAACAACTATATTTGTAGGTAAATTAAATCTTTCAAAAAAATAAAAGACAAGTATTCCCAAAAGATACCAATGATGTGAAAACTTTTGTGGAAGGGTGGTGAAGGCTGGAAAATACCAAAAAATACCAATGATCAGACCCAGCATGAATGATGATGTTGTGGATGTGGAAAGTGGGGAGGGTAGAGGGTAATATGGAAACTAGTGATCATTAGAGCATTGGACCTTTTAAACTTTCATATTTGTACTTTGTTCCGAGTTTCTTAGTTCATTTAAAGATAACTATTTTGGGTTTATTCTCTATGACACGACTATATTAAAAGGTACACACGTTTTACATCTTCATATTATGCCTTTACTCTTTATTTTTTGGTTAGATTATGTGTTGTACGTTATTAGCTTATATTAACAGATTAGGTGACTTGGGCGTTCGCCTTTTGTCGCCTCTCACCTTAGGCGATTAAAGAGGCTTGTCGCCTCGGCTTCGCCTTCGCCTTTAACTACCTTGATGATGTTAAAGATAGTTGTATGGAATTTTTTGTACTAGTTATTTCTGAGGGGATTACTAGTGTATCAATGACTGTACCTTAACATCTGAAGAAACTTTGGAATTCTACAACAAACAATGCTTTCCCTCTGCTCCAGTTTAGGAAAGCAATCGTTTTAATGAAATGCATGTCCTCTTTTATTAGGATCAATGGAATATTAAGCTGTCAATACCATGTATTGTAATACATTTGCAGTTCATTGGATCCATGGACGGTGGTATAGACTGTAGTTTTTGGTGAATCAGAGTTGTGACTTTCATATGTATGTGGAAAAGGGATGAACATAAAGTTGTACCTTGAGCTATATTACTTTCTGCCGGTAAACAATAGTCTTTTGTTCTACTCTGTGTCATTAATTATTGTTTTATGTACTGAATGGTTCATCTTGTCATGAAGGATTTTCTGCAAGGTCAGAATTTGATTCTATACTTTATTAAACCATATTCTCTCACATGCTTTAAAGGGGTATATTTGGTAGCAAGGTAAGGGAATCAAGGAATCGGTTGGGCATATGTTTCTAGGTTTCTAAGTGTTATTTGGATACATATACAATCATGTATTCCTTGTCAATGTTCTTTTTACAGGGTGTTGTTATTGATCATGTATTGTGTGTGTCAATTGGCTTGTTGCAATTTCACTATTGATTGATTTCTACGGTGAAAACAGCTAAGTTGTTGGAACCAGTGACAGACTTATAAAAAGGTTTTTGCACAAATTCGTTCGACTAGGGTTAGAACTTAAGCAATTTCCCTGTTGACTGGTTCTTCGGTGAAAACAAGTGAGTTATTGGAACTACATACAGACTCAAACTGATTTTTTTTCTCAAGTCTTGTAATTTCTTTCATCTAGGTGTAGAGCTCAAAATGAGAGATGACTGTTGAGAGATCGCACTAATAGCATGGATTTAGGTTTCTCTGCATTAAAGAAGATGTGTTTGAACTTGTGAAAAGATTCAAAATTCTTCACCTGTGAATAATCTTCGAAATTAGAAGGTGAAATTGCAAACAAACTGTCTTCAGTTGAATTCTAGCGATTCTTTCTGTGGTGGTTGGTACCCTTTTATTACATAACTCTGTCCATATGTTTAATGCTGAATCCCAGAGTTAATAGTGTGGTGACTGATACCGTTTTATTGTAAGTTACAACTTCATCGTTGAATTTTATTTTGAATTTCATTCTAGGGCGTGGACTGTTTGTGTTTGAAATCCTCTGAAGTGGGTTAGTTGCTTTGTTTAATGTTTACATCAACTTAATGTAAAACAGCAGATAAACTTACTTTGTTATTGCCTTATAACCTATGCTTATACAATTAGCTGTTCAATCACCACCGAATGCTGGAGGATTTAATTAAGCTCTATTTCAGCTAGATTATCAGATGAAAAATTTTCCTGTAAAGCTCAGTTACAACATCACCACGTTAGGTTCTGCTCAAGCTATAATCATTTTCTGTATGTTTTAGTACCGGCTTCAAAGGTTGCAGCTCTGCATGGTCCCTTTTTTTTTTTTTTTGTTTAAATCACACAGAAGAGTGCATGGAAAATCTATAAGGTCCTCTGCACTCGTAGAAATTGGGGCTGATAACCTTTAGGTACAACTATATTGTATTATTGTTTCACTTATCAAGAAGGGTACAATTTACAGCCCCATCATCCTTTTTATGAGCTTACAGCTATTAAACTTATTCTTAAACACATCGAATTTTCTTATTCGGAAAGAAAATGTGAATCAATTAGATGTGTATCGTATAAAGGGAAAAATGGTTGTTTTGTATTGATTTTCCGGTCTTCTTTCAGTTACTGTTTTGACTTTTAGAAGAAATTTTTAGATTACATCTGTCAAACTTGTCATCTCTGACACATAGTAGTCAAAATGAATAATTTTTGGACAGAAGGCCTAGAGCTTTGTGGTTTATATGCAGGTAGGAGCATCTTGGTCAGACTTCTCCATTGGGAGGAGAACAAACAGCAGCTAAACCCCTTGGTGATTTGGTCTCTATTTGGGTGTATGCAAGGTAAACTTCCTGCCCCTTTCTTCGCGTTTTGCTCTTCGTCACTTGATTTAGAACTGTGGGGATTATCCTCAGACAATAGTTAATCATATATATGGCATGCTCTACTGCAAGAAGCAGCAGTTTATTACATACTGAGGGGTGAGGGTGTAATCTGATTATACTTGGCAACATGAGCTGTTGGTTACATAGACACTTGTGGTCGGATTCTTTCATCAACTTACGTATACGTCACCTGGTTTCGGATCTTTAACCCTTAACTAAAAGAATTGCATCCTAACGTGCAGATACCGTAACTTCTAAGCAAATTACATCAGGCCCAACTTGTCCGCCCCAAGAATGGAAGTTTGAGGCATTGCATTATCCCATTTGTATCACTGGCTGGAATGAATATACCACGACTGTGCAAGCAGCTTTCGATCAACATAGGTATATTATTGAATGCCACATCATTTCTTGCCTTCTGAATTTGCCAAACAGAGCGCACTGATCAATTCCCAAAGTTGTTGCCCATTTGTTTTGTTGCCCCTTTGACCATATCTGCCATAATGTTTTACTAAAGAATATGATAACACTGGATGAAGTCCCACCATTAAAAAAAAAAACCCTTGCAGTGGGTGCTTTCAATTACAATGCACTAAAATTCCAGTTATCCTTTTTAGTAGAGCTCTTGTTACTCTTTAATAAAAAGGTTGTTTTGCCCAAAACAGTCAACAGGAACCCTACTTTGGTAAGCCAGTCAAGATTCAAATTGTAGGTGGTTTGTAGCAAAAGTGTGTGTGCGTGTGTCTATTTCTCTCAAATTTGATCTTATTAAGCCATAAAAGTTTCATGCGCGATATTCATTTTTAGCCAGGCTAATAAAGAACAATGTGTTGTGACTGGTTGAATCCTTTCTGTTACCTGAACAATAATTCTTGAAACTATTCTCTTTCTCGAAGGCTTAATAACACCAACATATTGATTGCCTGTGTTACTCTAATAAGGTCATCCAACATGTGAGGCTGATCCTCTCGCAAGGCTCTTCAATGCAGTGAGCTGCAAGTTTGACAAGTATGTTTTGAAAGGAAGAGTAACCACCCATTTATCCGCCTAAAAAATCTTCTCCACTAGGACCATTGCTAGACCTTCACCTCCAAATTTTGTATCCATTACAAAATTCAGCAAGTAATTTCTTGAAAGATAGTTCCACCTGTGTTCCTGAGCTTGGAATGAATGAAGAGAGAAGAAATCGGGAAAACCACTTTTTCCTTAATTCTTTTCATAATTTCCCCCTTAAATAAAGAACCTAGTGACAAAGTTTTAAGTGTGTTGATTGTGTTCATACTGGAAACCAACTCGGAACCCTTCTACAGGTGTTTAATGAAACCTTTTCAACTTGTTCTTAAGCTGTTCTGCTTTCCTATGTTCACCGGGCTCTGTTTTTGGGTTTTCTTTTACCACCTTACGCCAAGTTGAACATTGCTTGAGGGCTTACCGATACCGGACTTCCCAAGGTAATCCAACGTAATTGTGCCTTTCTATTACTGGAACACCACTATGAGCTCATCTCCATGAACATCACATGCGATATCTTGTCCATTTGCCAGTGACATCTCTTGCTGTGACCAGAATATCATGACATTACAAAGCTCATCCAGCTTGGGTTCAGTCTCACTGACGCCAGTTGGAACTTCCTGATCTCGATACCCAAAACGGCCGTTACACCTGGAAATTCAACTGCAGTGGTTTTGATCTGACACCTGACCCTCACGTGTATTAAATGATTGACTGTTTATTGATTTTCAGAAGAATCGGGAGCTTGGTATAGAGTATAGACCTCGAGAAATTTGCTGAGCTGCTGATGTCATCCGGGTTGGTCTGTGATGAGGATGTGACCTGGGTGACGTTTCATAGCGCTTTCAAATTTCAGCTTCTTGGTGAAGATGCTGACGGGTTAAGTTTTACCTGATAAATTGACCAAGTTTATGAATCTTGTGAAGACCTACGTCGGGGATAATGCGTTTGGTGTGAAGCATTTGACGAGTCACTACCAAGGTCTTTATGTATGTACACATTACTAACACACTACTATATATGATTATATTTATTTGGTTAATGATGGTATATGTTGAAATTATGAGTTCCTGTTTTAGGCCATTTAGCGTTGTGATGTTTTCATGTTTGGACGATATTTGTCTATCAGTAACTTTACTTTTTATGAGCTTGTCACTTTAAATGATCTTAAAAGATATTGACATGACGCCTGGAGCTTTGGATGGAAAGAATCTTGTTTGTAATGTGTAATTCTACAGAGCATATGATAGCTTCTTTTTGTAGTGAAATTGGTGGTTATGATGTAATTTCTCTTTGGCACCTTGAGATATTTAGCAAGCTTTATGGCGTGAGATCTAATATTTTGTGTACAGTTAGTGATCATTTTGCATCTTTCCTTTTAGGACATAAATTAGAACTCCTCTGCTTCTGCAAGTGATCTCACATGAGGATTTGGCCCTGCCCTTAATGGCCTACATGAGGATAGATTATTTGAATCCTTAAACTGAGTGTGCTAAGTGGGCGTTGCAAAATTATCACTATAACTAGTAAAATAGAAGGCTGAAGGATGTACTTTTCCCTGTTTTTCAATAAGCATTACGTACTTTGCAAGTAAACATCTTCTGAAATATTAGCTTGCATTTGTGTAGATACGATAAGTAGGCAGTCAACGGATACACAACCTGAGATGTAACTAGCTTTTGATCTTTGCTTCGCTCATTGTATAACGGCTTACTGTTACCATTCCAAGTTTTTGCAATAGATTTTGTTTCTCAGCTCTCTTTCATTTATGAATTTGAACAAAGATAATGATTACCCTGTTTATGCAAGCAATTTACATTACCTATGAATTTGAATGGAGGCTTTGTGAATACATCAGTATATATTGCATTCACAGAAGGCAACTCAGTGATTCAGCAATGTGATTATGTTTATGTAGAAGCGAAGCCAAATGTGTTGTAACTTGAACTTAAATCTTCCAGAGTCCTAGAGTTATATTACCTTTTGCTAGTAAACTTTAGCTTCCTGTACATGTAGCCATGTAGAACATTGGGTTAGTTAGCATGCACACTATCAAGAGACGAAGTCCAGGCTCCCAGTACTTATAATTATTCATAAATTTTCTTTTTGTAGCAATTGTTAGTTTGTTACCAGTAGAAATGTCATTTCTCCTCTGAGTTGCCGCGCGTTGCAAGCTACTGAGAAGTGAGAATAGACCATCTTATAAGTTCAGTTGTGTTACCTTAGTTCTATACTTTCTACTAATGTGAAATTATTACAAGCAATAATCTCACGGTGGTCTTAGGTTTATTTTGTCATGTACATCTCATGTTAGTCAGTTCTCAGCATTTTGTGGTATAGGTTGTTCGTTTCGTACCAAATCAATATGGTGGAACAGTCTTTTAGTTTACTGAAATGTAGAAGTTGAGCTGCTTATTAATAGTTATGGGATGGTTGTTCTAAATTAAAATAAAACTCTTTGGGGTTCATCCCCAAAGTTCGCTGGCGTAGTCTATGGATTAGAGCAGGTCTAATATACATTTCTGCTGGCATGCCTTTAAAGTCTCTTTGCTGTAGTAAACCTGGCAAATTCGCATGTGCGTTGATTAACTATTTGATACAACGTTTCACTGTTTTGTTGTGGTAGATGGTATAAATTTCCTTTTTTAGTATCATGAACAGAAATATGGATGTCTGTATGCGCGTTTCTTAACATTGTCTTTGATATGTCATATGCGCTTTATCTGGTTTTTAGTTGTAGTGCACTAAAATCTGTGTAAATGATTGTGTGTATTATTAAGAATGATTAGGGTACAATATATAGATAATACATTTACACTCTAGTCCTCCTATTAATACAATATATAAATATATGTCTAATATTCCCCCGCAAGCTAAGGCTGAGGTGCAAGCCTTAGCTTGGACCGTAGTAGCATGAACCGCTGTGATGGTAACGGCTTTGTGAAGACATCTGCAATCTGATCATTGGTGGAGATAAATTTGACAGATAGCTTTCCTTGGGCTACCTTTTCGCGAACAAAATGAAAGTCCACCTCAACGTGTTTGGTGCGAGCATGGAACACCGGGTTTGCAGATAAGTATGTGGCTCCCAAGTTGTTACACCATAGAGTTGGAGCTGTTTTGAGAGAAACCTGAAGTTCACCCAATAAATCCTGAAGCCATGTTAATTCGGTAACTGTATCTGCTGGAGCTTTGTATTCTGATTCTGTAGATGACCGAGAGACAGTTCGTTGTTTACGCGCGGACCATGAGACGAGATTGGAACCAAGGTATATCGCATATCCCCCAGTGGATCGACGGTCATCTGGGCAACCAGCCCAATCGGCATCAGAATAGGCATTGACACCATGAAATTCAGCATCAGAATATGCATGAAGTCGAGTATCGGAAGCACACTGAATACGTAGGTCCAAGGAGGATGTACCCTGTAAATACCGAAGAATCCTTTTGACAGCAGACCAATGATTTTCGGTTGGAGAATGCAAAAAATGGCAGACTTTGTTGACTGCAAATGTGATATCAGGGCGAGACAAAGTAACATACTGTAAAGCATCCACAAGTTGCCGGTAGCGAACAGGATCATCAAAAGAAGAACTGTCACCAAGACGAAGACTGGAGCCGGTGGTAATTGGGAAGGGGACAGGCTTCGAGTGGGACAGTCCAGCCCGTGCAATAATATCCTGAATATATTTCTTTTAAGACAGACTCAAATCACCGTTTTGATGAGTGATCTCAATGCCCAAAAAATACGATAGTGACCCCATGTCTTGAACCGCAAACATATTACTAAGTGTATGTACAACCTGATCAATGGCATGTTGGTTATTACCTGTCAAAATAATATCGTCAACATACACAAGCAGATACAACAAAGTGCCATGATTGGAGTAGATAAACAGAGATGGATCCGTTCGAGAGCCCCGAAATCCAATAATATGTAAAGCACTAGATAAACGATGAAACCATGCACGTGGTGCCTATTTCAGGCCGTAGAGAGACTTGTGTAAAAGGCATACATGATCAGGTTTATGTGCATCCACAAAACCCGGTGGCTGTCGAAGATAAACTGTTTCTTTTAAATCCCCGTGTAAGAAAGCATTTTGAATATCCAACTGTCGTAGAGACCACTGGCGTGTGGCAGCAATAGACAAAATCACACGGATGATGGTTGCTTTCACAACCGGACTAAATGTCTCGTGATAATCAATACCCGGTTGTTGGTTAAAACCTTTAGCAACCAAACGCGCCTTGTAACGCTTAACAGCCCCTGTTTGGTCTCGTTTCAGTTTATATACCCACTTACAATCAACTACATTAACATTCGGATTCTGGGGAACAAGAGACCATGTACCATTTCGTATTAGGGCAGAATATTCATCACACATAGCTTGACGCCATTGTGGAATAGTATTGGCAATGGCAAAGGATGGAGGTTCGGTTTCCGAATAGCGAAGAGTGGTGTGATATGCTGATGGATCATTGGGAGTAGATTGTTTCGGATTAGGACGAAGATTAGAAGGACGAGAACGTGAAGGAGGTGGAGCAGCAGAGGATCTATGTGGTTGATTTGTGGATTGTTGTGGCTGAGTAAAAATAGGTTGTGGTGGAGCAGTGGGTTCCGAGGCAACAGTGGTGTCACTCGGTGGTTCAGGTGTAGTAGATTTCGGGCGACGAGTATATGTATGGAGCACAGGAGGAGTAGGAAGGTTAATTTTTTCGGGTTGAAGTGGGAATGTTGTCGGAATTGGGTTAGGATAGGACGAGATATATGGTTCGGTTGGAGAAGTAGACATAGGAGTAGGAGGTGGTGATATCGCAAAGGGAAATAAGGACTCATCAAACCGAACGTGTCTACATATGTAAACACGGTCGGTGGTAGGATCGAAGCAGCGGTAACCGTGATGAGAGGTGCTATATCCCAAGAAGACACAAGGAGTGGAGCGGAAATCCATTTTATGTTTGTTGTATGGTCGAAGATGCGGATAGCATCGACACCCGAAAACACGAAGGAAAGAGAAATCTGGTTTGATTTTAAAGATGAGTTCAAACGGAGAGATGTTTTTGTTGGTAGGAGAAGGCATGCGGTTTATTAAGTAAACAGCAGTGTCGTAGGCGAAGTGGGGAACGCGTGAATGTGCAAGGAGAGTGAGACCGGTTTCGACCACGTGTCGGTGACGGCGCTCAACAGTACCATTTTGATTACTGGTGTGCGGACAAGAGAGGCGATGAAGAACTCCGATGGAAGAAAAATAAGAATGAAGATTACGAAATTCACCACCCCAGTCGGTTTGCACAGATTTGAGTTTGGCTTGGAATTGTCTTTCAGCCATGACCATGAAGCGTTTGAAAGTAGGGAAGACATCAGACTTTTGTTTTAATGGAAAAGCCCACATGTAACTAGAAAAATGATCAAACACACAACAAAAAATAATGGTGTCCGTCGGACGAAGCAATAGGTGTGGGTCCCCAAACATCACAAAAAACAAGATCTAAAATATTATAACTTTTATTATCAGAAGACGATAAATGTAATTTGGATGATTTCCCAATAAAACAAGGTTCACAAGTAAAAGTAGAAAATTTATTTGCTAATGGTAAACTATATCTAGAAAGCATGGAATGTAAAAGTTGAGAGTGTGGATGGCCAAGTCTTTGATGCCAGGTTTGAGCAGACGCACGGACAGCTGAAAAAACAACTTTGGGAAGAGACTGTAGACGTGGCACATTGATGGTATAGAGACCGTCAAGGCTTGGACCCGTGAGGAGGATACTGTGTGTAGACTTGTCCTTCACAGCAAAGAAAGTAGAATGAAATTCAAAATAAATGTTATTATCATGGCAGAATTGTTGAACAGACAATAAATTACGTTTAATTTGAGGAACATGTAAGATACTTGAAAGGGATAAGGTTTTATTAGGAGAGTAGAGTTTTGAAGAACCAATATGGAGAATAGGAAACCCTTACCATTACCAACATGAAGGTGATCGTTGCCATTGTATGGTTCCGAATATTCAAACCCTGAAAGATCAGAAGCAACATGATGGTTGCACCCCGTATCCGGAAGCCACGAAGTTGACGCTATAGTAGGCCGATGGTGATGGTGGTGGCCGCCTATATGTAGAGGGATCACGATTGGGACACACTGATGGAATGTGTCCAATGCCACACCTGTTACCAAACACAATATTCTGGTTAGAAGCCCAAGAAAATTGACCGCGGCCTCTAGTTTGTTGGGATCTGTTAGCCGATCCATTGTTGTTACCTCGGCCTCGGCCTCGATTACCTCTACCACCACGAGTGTTACCCCGGTTTGCATAGAATGCAGTGGCAGGTGAGCTTGTTTGTGGTTGAACTTGGAGGCCGAACTGGGACAGGAGCTGTTGAAGAGCAGTAATCTAATCTGATCAGATGAGGGGCTGATAGTGTTGTCACGGTTTGCGGTGGCGGCGGCTGTAAATGCCTGAGCTGGTGTGACTTCTGGCTGGGTCTTTCTCAGCATACAATCGTAATCTGCAAGTAATCCATATAATTCCGAGAATTGTAGAGGAGGACGTGTAAGAAAGGTGGATTTAAAATTATTGTACTCTTCACGAAGGCCCGAGACCACAAGCATAATCACGTCCTTTTCTTTCATGGATTCGCCTATGTTAGCAAGAGCATCAGAGTACTCCTGGGCGCGGTTTAAATAGGCGGAGGAAGACTCATCACTTTTCATCTCAATTTTCAACAATTGAGTTTTCAGGGTGTATTCACGAGATGATGTATGTGGGGCATAAGCACGTTCAAGAGACATCCACACATCACGAGAAGTAGTGCCCTGAACGTGTTGGAAAGAGGATTCTGATATGGTGGAGATAATAAGCATCCGGACATGAGCATCATTAGTGATCCAAACGTTGTAATCAGGATTCGGTTTTTGTGTGACGGCGGTGGCGGCACTGTCATCCTTTGAGGTTGTGGCGGCGACTGTGATGTATTGTGATGGGCATGGGATTGTACCATCAACATAACCAAATAAACTATTGGTTATGAGGAAGGGATCTAGCATTGTTTTCCAGAAACCATAATTTGTAGGTGACAGAGTAAACCCAAACTTGTGCGAGTTATGAGCTGTCTTTTCTTGTGTAGTAAAGGCAACAAGGGCCGCAAACATTGTGGTGTAATATTGCGGCAGAAAGAACAGCAGGGGGTGGTGATTGTTTTTCTGTGACAAGGTGGCTGATTAGGGTTAGACGGTCAATTAGGGTTAGGGTTAATCCCTAGGATGCTCTGATACCATAAAATCTGTGTAAATGATTGTGTGTGTATTATTAATAATGATTAGGGTACAATATATAGATAATACATTTACACTCTAGTCCTCCTATTAATACAATATATAAATATATGTCTAATTGTCTAATATGCACCGGCTTAATTTACTATTACACATATGTATACATCAATTCATACTACTATATAAACAATCAGGGATGGGTATGGAAATTGTTGCTGTTATTAGCAGAAAAAAAGAATGGATCTTGTTTGTTGTGTATCTGATGGTAATTATTTGGTTAGAGATGATGTATGTTCCCATCTGGTGAATTTCGAAACCATGGATTCCTGTTTTAGAGCTTTTAGTGTTGTGATATTGTCATGTTTTTCGACAGGTTTTGTCCTTCATTGTTTGTATGAGCTTGTCACTTATAATGATCATGGAGGATGCTGAGCTGATTCCTGCAAGTCTAGATGTAAAGAATTCTGTTTTCACAATCATGATTATGATTTGTTGTCGATCAATACAATGGTTATGCAGTTTCTTCCTTTGACACCTTGAAAAAAAGTCGCAAGTTTAATGGTGGGAGATATAATCTTTTGTGTATAATTCGTGATCTTTTTGCTGCTTAAATTTTTTTCATGATGAACAGAACTGAAAAGAGCTCTTCGGATTCTGTATTAAATGATCTCACATGCTTATCACCCTGCCCTCGGTAGCCTACACAAGGTTAGATTATTTAAATCCTTAAACTAATTGTGTAAGATAATGTAATCTTACAGCCACTATGTTTACATAATCTGTTGACTTGCTTTACCATCTCACCTAACTAGGCGTTGTAAAATGTTCTCACTACAATGGATGCGTCCCTGCTTTTTGAATTTTGACGAGCATGCATCTCTTGACATCTTGCTTGCATTTGTGTAGATATGGTATGTCCGCAGTTACGAAAATAGACCATATGAAAGTGACTAGCTACTGATCTTTGCTTCACTCTTCTTATATTGTCTTACTGTTACCATTCCAAGTTTTTGCAATAGAAGATGTTACTCAGTTCACTTCATTGACGAATTCAAATAAAGATAACTATCACCCTTTATGTTAAAAACCATACAAGCCCCAACAGATGTAAAACTTTGTTTGTGTCATGTAGAACTTTGTTTTGGATTGAATCTACCATTCGTGGATACTCGAAAATAGAATCACTTACGTAGTTTCGTTCTAGTATATGTAAAGTTTCAAAGTGTTTTTTTGTATAAGTAATTGTTAGTTTAAGTTATGGAAAGTAGGTTATTATTATAGATATTCAGCTGTGCTACTTTAGTTCTGTACTTGTATTTATGTTGGATTATTAGTAGTATTAACACTAATCTCATTGTGATTTTACATATCCTTTATGTCTCAAGCTAGTTGGTCCTAAGCATATTATATGATGTATCATTCCTTCAGTTTACTGAAATTTTGAAGTTCTTAGCTGATGCATATACTAATACTAATCATTATTATAATTATAATTATGGGATAGTTAGCTGGAAAAAACAATTGCAACAAATAATGATAGGATAGTTTTTATAAATGTCTCATGTCAAGTTATAACTTTACATTACTTATGGATTAAGGATGTCTTAAAGAATGGACATGTCACGAGTAAACACTCTTTCTGTCCCATTTAAAGTGTCTTAGTTACTATTTTTCGGATGTTCTATTATAAGTGCCCATTTGGTTTTTAACTAATCAAAAAAGACTTTAATGGATAGAGTTGATATTTTATTAGTGAAAAATGTAGTTAGTGAAGATTTTTAAAACTGCGTGTGACAATGGGACAGAGGGAGTAATGAAATAATCACTTATTTATTAGAATCATTTTCTCAGGAAAGGCTATATTTTATTTGTTTTTTTTTCCATAAACAAAATGGTCCAGGCACAATGCAACCATAGCAAAGGGCCCTAATATAGTGGACCCACAAGAAATGGAATGAAACTATAAAACCAAACAAACCGTATCTAACTAGAATTAGATTGACATCGACACGTATCCAATATTGATATTAAGTCAAACGGGTGCACTTTTATCTCGAATAAAGCTCATTGCTATTGCTAATTATTACTACTTTTTAACAAAAAGTTAAGTGAGATAGATTATTTCAAGATTATGAAACCCCTCTCTAAAACCTACGTTTATTATGTTTGATTATGCAAGAAATTGATTATCTATGTTTCGCTAGAGAACATATTTGAACATGATTTTCCAAAATGTCGTTTGAAAATGCAAAAGCTATTTTAGAATCGCAATTTCAAACACCCTCTAAATTTAGAGCTATTGGATGCAACAAGTGATAAATTTTGCTTAACCAATAGAGAAAAAACAAGCGTAACCGATTTAAACGATGTAGATGTCAAGTTTCATTTCCTAATTTCCACTTCATCTTTTCGGTCATCAAAACTCAATTTATCAACGGCATTGATATCGGAAGCATTTCAAACCTCACTTTTATCATTGGTCAACATTTTACCATTGAAAAAAATAGCTTTCAAAAATCAGATAACGAATCGTGAAGTTATAGAAAGACTCCTTTGAAGTTCATTGACCTTGTTTCTTCTACAACTTGATTAATCATTTACATCTTCACAAAATCCAAAACTATCTTCACCTTTGTATCATGATTTGTCGCAAAATAAGTGTTAATTTCACACTTTTAATTAGGATTCGAGATCATAGTGGACTGTGAGTCGGAGGGCAATGGAATCATTGCCTTCATCAATATATTGTCTAGATCAAATCAAGTCAGTAGTCACGCGGGATTTATTTTGCAAATACTGAATAATTTGCAATTTATGTAATATATAATGAGGGAGACACTTTTTTGATGCAACCATTTGTTTAATCTATTCTTTCATCCTTCACAAAAAACAAACATACTCTCTCTTTATATATATATCTCTTTCTCTTCACAAAACACACAAACACTCATACACTAACAAACCACCACCTCTTTCACCATTCACCACCGCCACAACCTCTTTCACCGTTCACCACCGCCACCACCTCCCTCACAGTTCACCACCATCACCACCGCTCCACCACCACCGTCACCGTCTTCATGACCGAAGAAACAATGACGTATTTGTTGCCGGAGAGTTGAGATGTGAATCACCGTCGTTGGTGAAGCGGCATCCACTGAACATAACCAACCGTGATTTTCTCCATCTTCTCTACCTGCTCCACCGCCATTACAACTTACGTCATCATCTTAACAATACCACCACTTTAAAAAACACTTAGATCTAAGAGAAAATAGATCTGGAAATTCGTAGATATATACCTAAAAAGTAAATCTACTTTTTAGATCTCTGAAAAAAATCAACTGCATTATGCATCTTACATTATTGCATCTTGAACGCAATTAATGTATATTTTGTGTTAGTACTTGTTTACTACATGTTGTATATTAGTTACTGTATATTACGATTTTTAGATTTTTTTCTACAACTTCAATTTTTATTTTTGAATCGAAAAGATGCTAATACTTTATTTACTGCATATTTTTTATTGTTACTACATCTTATGCTGTTTTTGTATTTTATGTGTTAAAAATATATAAAAAATACTACTTACACTTATTTTACAACATCTTATGTAAATCTTGGTTTTATTCTTGAATATAAAACAATAATTATTACATGTTTATTGTATAATGTATATTTGTTACTCCATCTTACGTTATTTAACTTTTTAAACTGAATCTTGCATGTTAGAAGTATTTGATTAAACAAATTTTTGAATAATTTTTTGTTATCCACAACTTTATTAGAATTGCAAAATAGCCCATCATTCATTTCTCATTTCTTCCCTAGTCCGTTTCCTTTAATTAATCAAAATGTTTTTAAAATATTATGATAAAATTATATTGGTGCAAATATAATAGTTTACACTTTTAAATTCGTGCACAAACTAAAGCGAGTATATGCGTGTATACCAAAAAATCATCATAGTATTAGGGATCATAACATTTGATACAATCAAATCAAATGATAAGATAAGGATAGAGAATCAGTACCTAAATTGTATATCATGTTATCAGCCATCAAATAAGCTTAACAGTTTTTAGTTTGATCTTTATCAAACCTCTATTTATACGTATCATTACATTAAATTAAAGATTAAATTGTATAAATCTTATTAATTTCTTAATTCTTAATCAAAACAAAAGACAAACGGAACGGAAACCAACCAATAAAAAAGTAAACCACATTAAATATACTATATTTTCTCTCTTTAATTAACCTTTTAAAGCTATCCCAACTTTGCTTCCTAATCTTACAATCTCACTAATCATATTTATTTATAGAAGTTATGAAGTTGAACAATTAACAAATTTAATCACCATTCCCCAAGCATATACATACCCCCATCTCTCTTTTTTCTACAACATAGTACTTTTTACACACACTCACACATAAACACACACTACACACACACAATGACTGTATACACATAACGAATCCATCATTGATCTCCCCCAATTTCCAGAAAATTTTACAACGGTGATGTTCTTCTTCTTGCTTTCTTTATATTCCATCATTAAAGTTAGATCCCTTCATTTTATCCACAGCAAAATGGATTTTGTTTTGTTTTTGTTTTTGGGATTTGTTGTTTAATAATCCAAGAACACTCAAACCCATTAAGTGGTTTAAGTTGATTAGTAAGTAAATACGATTCGATTCAATTGGGTTATGGGTTTCTTGTACCAATTGGGTACTTTATGTAAAGATTGAAACTTTTAATTCATTTACTGAATCTGTTTTCAAGAATCATATTCTTCTGTGGTGAATTGAATTGGGTATGAATTAAATTAGGTTAATTTTTACAAAAAGTTGGTGTATTTGATAATGGTTTCAAGATTGACTAATGATTGATTTTTTTGTTTGTTTGTATTTTGCAGTTAATTTAGCATAAAAATTTGGAGGAAGATATGCTAGGTGGACTTATTACAAACAGTCTTGTGTAAGCAGCTCCCATTTATCAATATTTTTATTTATTTATTTTTTAGATATTTTGCTGGATTAAATTTAGGGAAATTGGTTTTGATCAATTAAATTAAATCTGTATGTATGTATGTATGATAATGATGATAACAGGTTGATTCTTGGATATGCATATCCAGCTTTTGAGTGTTTTAAAACCATTGAAAGACATGGTGCAGCAAATTCAGAATTAAGATTTTGGTGTCAATATTGGTTAGTTTCCTCTATGTATATTTTTAATTAATTTTATTATTATTTTCCTATTTCACACTAATCCAAGAATTGACAGTTCATGTTGGTTATTTGGTCAACTATATTTTTAGGATTAGATCAATCAACCCCATTTTATTTTGATTAGCGAATGTGACAGTTTATGTACCCCTGATGTGGTTTGAGTTGCAGTTGCTTGTGGATGTCTTATTCTCACTAATAAAATAAAGAAGCATATCCTATTCAAAGAAAAATTTGGGTCGAAATTAGACTTTTAAAAAGGTCAAATCCTTTTTTCCATCAAATGGAAAGTGATAATGCCGTAATGACTTGTATCTAGTGTAGTGAAAGTTGTTTATAGTATTGGATTTGGTTATCGTTGCTTTCGTAATCAAGTTGATGACTTGGTCTTGTAAGTATATAGGAAACATATTTGGATTAGAGAATCTTGTTATGAAACTTCCAAACCTTTAGAAAAGGTTAAACTTTTCTCTAGTTTAGAAATAGTCAAGTCCAAGATAGTAATATTAGAATGACTTGTACATTGCAATGTTTAAGTTTGTAAAATCACAATGTGTTGTGCCAAAATGTTTGTCGTTTCTTTTGTGCTTTCAATATGTTTAGTAATGGTAACAAACTAACAATTTTAATCATAACTCAATATCAAATCTCATTTCATTGATTAAGATTTCTTCGCAGGGTGATCATCGCGATTCTTACAGTTTTTGAAAGAATCGGTGACATATTCATTTCATGGTACGCATTAAAAGCCTTGTGTGCATTAATCGCTTACTGTTGATGCATTTATGTTTTAACTTATAATATCAGAATTGTTTGACAAATGTTTTTTAGGGTACCAATGTATGGAGAATTGAAGCTAGCCCTTATTATCTATTTATGGTATCCTAAAACTAAGGTAAAAATAATTAACCATGTTGAGTTTTATCTTATTATATATGATATACTACGTACTAGTAGTATGTTACTGTTATTTGTTTCTAAAACAGGAAAGTTAATGAGTGTTTCAGGGAACAGGATATGTATATAATGCCATGTTGAGGCCATTTGTAGCACGACATGAGACTGATATAGAAAGAAGTTTAAGGGAAATGAGAGCAAAAGCATGGGATGTGGCAATTTACTATTGGCACAATTCCTCAGAATTGGGTCAAACTAGATTTTTTGAAATCTTTCGGTATTTAGCGTCAAACCCTTCAAGACCAAGATCTGAGGTACCATTTTTCTCCTTCTCGTTTTCAAAGAAAACCGCTAAGCAAAAACCAAAGAAGATATGGTGATACCGTGTTTAAGGACGCTTCTTTTTGTACATTGAACATCTTTTAACCTTTGAAATATAGTGGATAGTTTTTATGCAACGAGATCTTTTTACCTTCTGGTTGTTGCTCATTTTAGCCATTAGTATCACACCCAACTAGATGCTTCTATTCACAGTTGGCTCGTCTTGGCAATGAGTAGGGCCGAAAAATTCAAAATCATTCAAACCCTGAATCGCTACAAAATACAAATCATGGTTTTTGTTGGCTCATTTTGATCCTTATCACATTTTCAGCATAATATTTATGCCATTAAAACTTGTATATCATATGGCATATGTACGCATGAAATTCGCAAGTCATATGCAGCGGATCCAACACTAATTGGGTTCGGTTCAGGGCCTCTGTCGAACCCAAAGTTTTAGGCTTTTCGTTGTAAACGTGAGATTTCGGGCCATTCTAGTAACCACAGATGGAAATGTTTATATGTATATGGTAATATTAGAAGAGTATCTCACTTACAGTAGTTATTTTTGGGTGGAGATAAATATACCAACCAATTTGATAAATTTACTAAAAATATGCATTAACGGGTTATATAGTAAAATCAGTTAATGTATATTTTTGATAAATTTATCAAATTAGACGGAGGATATATAATATGACGTTATAAAAATATTTGGACAACATGCCAATAAATATGTGGAAATTGATTTTTTTTTTTTTTGCATTCAGTAATAATATGACACAAGTAATAGTCATGTCACATCATGGGTTTCTTAAATTTGGTTGTATATAATCATCAAGATCACATGATATCAAATAGTCCCTTTCATTACAAGGATTTTTGTATCTAGAAACTTTTGTTTTTTTCTTAATCAAGCAAATTACTCAGATGCAAGACAATTAATCTAAATCTACTTAAAATGTAGAACTATGGTTCTAATGTATTCTTGCAAAAACATTAATGTGTGCAATTTTTGATCAACAATTGTGTGTGAATAAACCCCTATAATGAATAATGCTTATTTCTTTTCTTTAGGTATTTCAAAATCATCAAAATTCTCGAGAGGGACGCCCTCCACCACCACCTCCTCCTCCTGCGACTCCACCTCCAGCTACTCCACAAACTGTTTCCCGAACAGATCAAGTCGATGATATGTGGGTTCCGACTGCTCCACCGATGCCAAACATTAGCCACCGCCAACCAATATACCCGGAGGAATTGCATGTCCCTGGATCACCAAGTGGATCCGGTCCAAATCCCGGTCAAAGAGAACCTGTTTGGTTAAGGTTCAAAAAGTCGCAAGGTCTATGAGCCTTGTAATGTACATTGTTGTATTTGTATCACACTAGTTATTAGAGCATTTAATTTTCGATAGTTAGACTGACGAATAAATTATTTAAATTTCATAACTAGTTGTGTAATGGCGTAAATGAGTACATCCATATTCGCTTAGGTCAACCACTATAACCTTGTGATGATGGTAATTCAAAGTTACCATGTCACCTAAAATCTTATACAAAAATTGCCCTTAACCCAAAATTTTCATTTAATATCAATACTTGAAATGATAACAAAATCAATAATGTGATTTAATCCTAATGATGATAAGTAGTTACTTAACCCAGAGTGAGTTAAGACATTATTTTATTGTTTATAATTACAATAATTTGAAAACCGACACAAAATATGTGTCAAGTTGGCGTCAATTGCGGTTGTAGTATTAGTTAATTGTCTCTATTCTTTTTTACAAACTAGGGTGATTAGTTAGTGATAACTTTTTGCTTCCTTAAAAACGTAGGAATATATCTTATATTATACTATATTCCTTATTAAGATTATATATTCCAGAAGAAATTGGATCGGATGCAAAAGAATTTGAAGAAATGTGAAGTACGATGAACATGACTCATAGTAAACTATCATACACCTGACTTTTGACTAGGATGATAGCTGAAAACTATATTATTATGATGCACTTGATTTTTAACTATGATGCAACCTAATTTTTTTAATTATTATATCCACCCGACTATTAACTATTATGCACCTCCTCATTGAATTCTTATCTTCGTCACTAAGTACCCTTTTTCTCTAAATTGAGCATCAATAAGGATAATTTAATTTTGTTGCTGCTCCACATCAAGATAACTTGCACTAATCAAAATTGGAAATCACGTCACATCACTTACCAATAAAGACCCATCACTTTTTTCACCCTTCTTTTGTTTAACGGATAATAGGCTTTCATAAAAAAAGTACCCTTTAACCATAAAATTTCAATACATGCTCTATGCGGTTGATTTATATAATTGATCATATTCTAATAATCGTACAGTTTGGGTACCATGTTTTTATGTCAAATTGAATCATATAAAAACTCTTTTCAAATCCTATTATGTTAAGTCGACAACTAGCAATACATAACCTAATTTGTAAACTGTGCGTAGTTATTAAACTAATAAAACAAATGAAATTAAAACTATAATAGAAACACTCAATACTTTTTTAAAAAAATTAAAAATATTTCCATGTTTTGGTTGCAATTAATGAAATTAAAGTTTGTCAATAAGAGGAAAGTTAAAAAAAAATGAGAACGGATGAACCAATATAATTGCTCAATTTCAAAAGTTCATTTTTACTTCTTTTTTTAAGTTAAATATCTCACAAACTGTATGTCTATAAATTATAAAAATTACATATTCAGAATTAACGTCTTTTTCTCTTCGATTCTAGATCCAACAAGATATACTTTCTACAAAGTTTTTTTCTTCATTTTTATTGGATTTTAATGTGAAATCACATGTGATTTAACACTAAAAAATAATCACATCCGCTTATATCTCCAATTAAACTTCTAATTCAAATCATTGATGATATAAAGAGATTCAAACATGATAAACTAAGTTGTAGTTACATGCAATTGAACATCAAAGTATCAATCACATGTGATTAAAGGGTAATCAAATACAAATTTTCAAATCATTAACTATAATCATACAATCAAGTAAAAATTAAGTTGAAATCATACATGAATTATCATATATCGGTAAATTACTAATCAAATAGCAATTTTTAAATGAAAATCATATGAGATTATATATAAAATCATATATGATTATATAACAAATCACATGTGATTAAATGTACAACTAGCAATCACATGTGATTTTTTTAATGAAAACTAATGCAAATTTTTATTTTTTATTTATAACTATTAATGTGGATGAATATTAAGTTGTAATCACGTGTGAAATAACATATACCATGAATAAATGATAGTGAACAAATTTTAATTTTTTCATCATAAATCACATGTGATTATATTGTAGAATTGAGTAAAAAATGAAGAAAAAAAATTCATCGAAAGTATAGCGTATGACATCTCTAATCGAAGAGAAAAAGACGCCGGTTTCGAATATGTAATTTTTATAATTTATGAACTTACGGTTTGTGAGGTAATTAACCATGGAGGTAAAATTAAAGTGGGTTTTGTAGAGAAATGAAGATAATTTTTTAATTTGTAAACTAAGTACGTAGTTAAACTAATAAAACAAATGAAATTAAAACTATAATAGAAACACTCAATACTTTTTAAAAAAAATTAAAAAATACTTGCATGTTTTGGTTGCAATTGATGAAATTAAAGTTTGTCAATAGACCTAAAGAGATGATTTGTAGTTGAGCACGCATGTTTCTTTTTTGATCGAATCACAAATGTTATTTGTACATAACGATGATGTTTGAAAACTAGGTTACACGATCACAATTACACAGGTGTTTGGTTTTTGAATTATGATGAACCAACGAAACTCTAAAATTAAAATTTATTTGGGCTCTTTCATTAAGTGGGCTGGACTGACTAGAGTTATACATACATTGATACATTATACATATACTCTTAAATCTTAATATCTAATGTTGTTCGACATGTAAAAAGGGGTTATGGGTCGGTTGGCCCGGACATGTATAAAAACTTAAAATATATATATATATATATATATATATATATATAATATTTGGCAGTCCGGTTAATATTTAGTTAATAACCGTAACCAACCCAAGTTAGTCGGTTAATTGAAAGTTCAAAACCAAATAGTCAGTTATTGATTTGGGTCGGTTAATTTGAGTCGGTTAATTCGGTTAAGCTGTTATGGTCGGTTAACAGTTTAGTTTGCTCACAACATGACAAGTCATTGCATATGATGATGTTCTTGGTGGTCGCCTGAAGTAGCCCATAACCACACCCACATGAAGTGCTCTTAGTGATAAAAGAGATAAAGATCAAACTAATTGATTTGAGATATGTATATATTGCTTGATGTATATCCTTGTTCATTTTGACTGATTGTTTGTGATTATAATTGATCCTCAATTAATAGGATTGTATCATACTTAGAATAGGAGCCTTTGTAATCTTGTATAAATAGCTAGCTATGATCAATAATATTCTCAAGCTTCATTACAATTTCATATACTTCTCATATGGTATCAGAGAGTTAAAAGATCCATTTTTTCCCTCTCCAATCTCTACGTTTCATTCTTCTCTTTTCTATCTCCATTCTCCATGGCAACCAATGAGCAATCTCTAATCCCTAACAATATTGAACCTACTAAGCCTTTTATCATCATCTCACTTTCTCATATCATCAAACTCACTCCCACTAATTATATCTCATGGAAATTCCAACTTGAAGCTACACTTCGTGGCTATGATCTCCATAAATTTATAGATGGTTCTCATCTTGCTCCCCCTAAAACTATTACTGAAAATAATACCACTAAACCCAACCCTTCATACACCACATGGTTTCGTCAAGACAAACTTATTCTTGGAGCTCTGGCGGGGACACTAACCAGTCCTCTCGTTCCTCTTATTTCACAATGTTCTACTACCCATGATGTCGCACCCCCAAAACACGTCGCAACGGAAGTAGGAGGTATCATAGGAGCGCCGACCAAATTAAATATCACAACACAAAAATTAAGCAAACGACCTCTATATGGGACGTTTGAAAAATAGTTACATTACAATAATTCAAATGTTTACAAAATATATCTGGAGTTCGCATAAACCGTTTAGAGATTTTTAATACATTACTGAATTTATAAAATACAGTTACATGCATTCTAATCTCTTTATGTTTTGAAAACAATGAGGCTCGAGCTAAGCTCCAAAAGCTTCCTACTGCGACGGGTTACCTGAGAAATACATACTAAAAGGTCAACATAAAGTTGGTGAGTTCATAGGTTTGTTAAGTAATCAGTTGCTAATATGATCCACAAGATTTCACAAGTTTGCATCATTCAACAATGATAAGTAAAAATATCGTTAGCCAACGACAAGTAAAAGTATTGCATATTGCAATATAAGTATACCATTTGCATGAGTCTCATAGTTTGAGCTTAACGTTGTTTGCCTCCGGTAAGTGTACTAATCCGATACACCTCTAATTCACAAATAATATTGTGCCCGTGGGTTGGCTAGCGCGACTAGCCCGGACGAGGTTTGTCAAACCCTGATAGTACTATCCAATAATATTCACGCATATATTAACGAACTATGATAAGTTGAGGACTTTAGTGGATTATCATAAGGTCTCATGCAATCCGTACGAAAAGTTGTTACCAGTACTTGTGATCATAAAAGCAGTTTATATAAAACAGTTGTATGTATTCTCACCCTAGTGAAAAACAGTAAAAATGGGCTATGAAACTCACCAGAGTTAAGCAGGTAGCATGCAATATCAAATATTAGTAAGTAGTGGGTGTTCTCGTCCCGTGTGCAACCTCCTAACGCCCTAAACGTATGAGGTTGTATAAGTAGATGTCTCAAAAGACCATCTATAGCGATTGTATAAGTGGGGGTTAATGTCCACTTATGCCAATCGGCTAGGTGGGGGGTTTATGTCCACCTAAAGCTAGTTCATCAACTAGTATATCCAAATAAGTTGTTCAAGTTCGTTTATCAAAAACGTGTACGGCCCGTTGGTGAAAGTTTGTAATAATAATAATAATTCTTCAAGACATTATTATCGAGTTTGTGTCATTGTATACATTGTTATAGTATGTATCATGTGTGGTTATAAGTTTTTACCCAAGTTCAATACTAAGTGAAAAACAAGTTTCATGTTTTCTGTCTTTAGCGACACTAGTAGCGACACTAGGGTTAGTGTCGCAGGTTTAGCGACATTAGGATAAGTGTCGCAGTGTATGCGACAATAGGTTAAGTGTTGCAGTGTATGCGACATTAGGTTTAGTATCGCAGGTGAGTGTCGCAAGATAGCGACACTGAGCCTTGTGTCGCAGGTTCAAATCAATTTCAATTAAGTAGTGACATAGTTAGCGACACTTAGGTAGTGTCGCAGGTAGTGTCGCAGGTCATGCGACACTAAGGGTCTGGTCAGCTTTCAAATTTTAATCCAAATGTTCTAAGTGTCGGTTTTTCGTTCGGGAAACTTTCTAAGTTTAATTTTTGGCCCAAGTTACTAACCAAGTTACCCAAACCCATTTTTGTTACCATTTTCCAAATATAGTAAGTTTTTAGAAATCGAGCCGCTTTTGTTGACTTGGTCAAACCTACTCGGTTTGACCCGAAACTTTTACCCAACCCATATATTAGTTTATAGAGTCCATAGAATTTGTCGGTTCATGTCAGAGTTCACCAAAAGTGTCGGTTTTACAAAAGTTCCAAAACAGCCCCTAAGTTATGTTTTCGGTTTTTATCGGTTTGTTTCGCCATAAATCTTACTAACTTCTGGTCCAAATCAAGTCTCACAAATTTTATCAACTGATCATCATGGTTTCTAGTCTAACATATAACTTTTACAGTAACTATAGTGTCCATTTACTTAGGTAATTAATTTTGCTAAGGAATCGAACTCGGTTTTCGAATATGTGCAGACCAGACTCAAAGATGGGATTATTCACAAAAATCTGTACAGATATGATAAAAGTGCAAAATATGAAAGTTGTAGATCTTTTCAATACGCAACTTTTTTTTAAAAATCGTTATCTAATTCTTCCTATAACTCAAGATATGATCGTTTTTGTAAACTGATTTTCTAGGACAGATTTATGCATGTTCTTATACACTTTGTAAAAACGATTTTTAAGTTAATATTTGGACATATTCAAGTTAGATGAACATAATAATATCTAAATCAGTATCATGCAAGTGAAATAAATGTGGGTTGATGATTCTTACAAAGAGTTGATGAGGAAACAAGAGGATGATGAAGATGATGATGTCTTGAGCTCTTCTTTCTTCCAAACTTGAAGTGATTTATGTGGTTGTTTTGATGGTGGTTTGATGGTTTAGTTACTGATTTTAATTCAGTATTTTTGGATGAGAAAGAGAGTAAAAGAAAGAGAATGGAGAGAAAAAGAGGTTGAGTGAAATGGAGAAGTTCTTGCATGAACTTTAGGTGGTGGTGTAAGAGAATTCAAATGAGTGGATTTTGCATGGTCAAAGAGAGGGGGAAGAGAGGGGTGGCACATGGGGTGGCCAGCCAAGGGGGGCCCCACTCAAGGGTGTTTTGGTCTTTTTCATTCCTAACTTAATTTGTTGCGTTTTACGTTCGTTTACTCGGTCTGTTCGGTGTTTATATATTTGTTAAACATTTAATACGCGTATTTAAGTAACGATTTAAATTCTAACATTTTCACTTGAAGTATTTATTATGGATGCTTGAAAACATTTATAAAATGCTTGGAGGTTATGTAGTTTAGGGAACAGCGTTTTTTCTTCGCCCGTTTCCTCCGCGCACCAACCCTTCCTTTAGAGCTCGCGAAAGATGAGCTAGGTGTAGGGATGAAGTGTTACCCAACGTCGAAGTGAAGTTCCTTGTCTCAACGTCCTTCTAAAATCTTCTCTCAAAAAGAGACAGACCAGAGATGACAGAGAAGGGTATTCGGTTCAAAGTTTCCGAATTAGCTTTAGAGATTGAGCGGCCTTAGGAAGCAACTTAGATTGTGGTACCAAGGAATGAAACAACTACTTAAGCCGAAATGTGTCGTTAATTCGTCGGCCTCGATTTGCGTATTAGTTCTACGGAGGTTTAAATCGCGTAATGTTTTAAATAGACGTTTTTATTGACGAATCATTAGACGATGTTTTTAATAATAACTCCATACAAAATAATATATTTTAAATTATAAAAATATATTTTGACTTTCGTTCGATTGTCGGGCGCGTTCTGCACGTTTTTGTCGCGTTTTTGTTACTTTATACGATATAATTAACGTGTTAAATATTATAAACATAATATTTACGAGTTTTTGAGTTTATTAAATAATTTCATATTATTTAATATTTTATTCACCAACGTCCGTATTTATACTGTGTCGGACTCCGTCCGGTTGTTTTGCACAATTTCACCAAATTGCGTAAGCGTAATTACAACTAATTACGTAGCGTAATATAAATCAATTACGGGAGTGTATATTCACATAAAAATATACAAATAGTTACAAGTAATTACAAGTATTTAGCCTAATACTAAACTAAACACACGTAATTAGGGTTTCTAGAAGGTTAATCAGTAACCCTACATTGTCGGGTGTCACACATGATGCTTGGCAAACTCTTGCCAAGACCTATGCCAATCCTTCCAAAGGCCATTTAAAACAAATCAAAGATCATCTTCGCAATATTACCAAAGGTTCTCGTACTATTTCTGAATATATGCAAGACATCAAACGTTGCACAGACCAACTAGCATCTCTTGGTCGTCCTCTTGATCCCGAGGACATCGTTGACAAAGTCCTCGACCAGCTTAATGATCCCGATTATGATAGTGTTATCAACGCTGTTCAAAGTCGTGAAACTCCAATCACTTTTGACGAGTTACATGAAAAACTCATCAACCGTGAACTCTCTCTCAAACACAAAACAAATACACCAACTACCTTCCCGACTAGTGTCTAATATGCCTCAAAAAATCAAAATCTCCACTATCAGACCCGCTCTTTTCCATCTAATAATGGTCTGCTTCCCATTCCAAATCAATCCATTCCTCTAACTCGTCCCTCTCAACCCTTTAAAGGGCGATGTCAATGGTGTCAAAACCAAGGTCATTATCTATCCCAATGTTCAATCTTCCGCCAACAATATGCGAATGCCTTACTACCTTCTGTTACACAATCTCATCTTGCACCTAAAGGTAACAACAGATCATTACTTCCACGTGCCTATGCCGCTACCTCTACCGACTCTATTTCTAATGGTTGGCTTCTTGATAGTGGTGCAACTCACCATGTCACTCATGATCTGAATAATCTCGCTCTTCACTCACCATATGATGGGACTAAAGAACTCATTATTGGAGACGGCTCAGGACTACCCATCTCAAATATTGGTTCCACTTCAATTCTTACTCCTACTACTAAGTTTAATCTAAATAATATTCTTCATGTTCCATCTGTTTCACGCAACATTCTTTCAGTTTCTAAATTTTGTAATGATAACAATACTTCTTTTAATTTCTTACATAAATCTTATCTTGTGAAGGATCTTCGAACGGGGACAATTCTTCTTCAAGGTCCAACTAACTCGGGAATCTATGAATGGCAGCCCATCCGTCCTAGTCTACACTGTCAAAATCACATCTACAACCGATTGGCATCACCGATTGGGACATCCATCTTACTCAATTCTACGTCATATTAGCAATAACTTTAATTTAAATATTCCAAAGTCAGCCTCTTTTCATTGTAATTCATGTGATTGCAATAAAAGTCACAAACTGCCATTCTTTAATAATACAATTCAATCTCATGGACCTCTTGATGTTTTATATAGTGATGTTTGGACTTCTCCAACCCTTTCGTATGATGGCTACAAATACTATATCATATTTGTTGACCATTACTCTAAATATGTGTGGTTTTATCCTCCCAAACACAAAAATGATGCTACTGCCATTTTCAACAAATTCAAACTCTTGGTTGAAAAGTTTTTTAACAGAAATATAATCACTATCTATAGTGATAATGGTGGTGAATATATTGGTCTACATCCTACTCTCGAATCTCATGGCATAAATCATCTTATTACCCCACCTCATACACCTGAACACAATGGCTATTCTGAACGACGTCATCGTCATATTGTTGAAACAGGTCTCTCTCTCCTTACTCACTCTTCAATGCCACGAAATTACTGGCCTCTTGCATCTGCCACTGCGTGCTATTTAATTAATCATATGCCCACTCCAACACTCGATCTTCAATCACCATACTCAAAACTTCATAATCAACAACCGAATTATCTTAAACTTCGTTGCTTTGGATGCCTTTGTTATCCATGGCTACGCCCCTATACCTTAAATAAACTTGATCATCGCTCATCTCCATGTGTCTTTGTGGGTTACTCATCTACCCAAAGTGCATATTACTGTCTTGAACTCACTTCACACAAAATATATGTTTCTCGACATGTCAAGTTTATTGAGAATGAGTTCCCTTTTTCAGCCACCCAACAATCTGCAACACCTCACACATCTACTGACACTGATGACTGGTGTTCAATCTCACTTCCTGTTATTTCTGATGCATCATATATATCACCGAACTCCTCGCAAAATACACAAAACCCAACATCCATTTCATCAGTCCCTTTGACAACTATAATAGACTCGATAAACCATACTCAACCAACAGTAACATCCACTCCGTCACCACCTCCTCCTCCCCCACCTCCACCTCCATCCCGCCCTGTCACTCGCTTGCAAAATAATATTCAAAAACCTATTACCAAAATGAATCTGCATGTCTCTCTCCAACCCTCTTCCATCGAGCCTACCACCATCACTCAAGCTCTCAAAAGCTCAGTTTGGCGTGATGCCATGCAAACCGAATACAATGCCTTAATAAAAAATAAAACATGGGATCTAGTGCCTCCTTCCTCATCACAAGATCTCATTTGTTATAAGTCGGTTTTTAGGACCAAATATAACCCAGATGGTTCCATAGACCGTCACAAGGCCCGCCTAGTAGCTAAAGGGTTTCACCAACGCCCCGGGTTAGACTTCCATGACACTTTTAGTCCGGTTGTTAGACCCGCAACCATTCGTATCATTCTCTCTTTAGCTATGACCAATAGGTGGTCCCTACGTCAAGTTGACATTAATAATGCATTCCTTCAAGGTTCTCTTAAGGAGGACATTTATATGATCTAACCGCCCGGGTTTGTTAGTCAATCTCAACCTATTCATGTTTGCAAACTCCGTCAAGCTCTTTATGGCCTTAAACAAGCCCCACGAGCTTGGTACAATGAACTGAAATCGTATCTTCTTAATCTTGGGTTTAAAAACTTCATCTCTGACTCCTCCTTATTCACTCTACGAAACAATCACGATATAATCTACCTACTTGTTTAGGTAGATGATATCATCATTACTGGCTCAAACACTACCCTTTAAATGAATTCATTTCAAAACTATCTTCTCGTTTCTCTTTAAAAGATCTTGGCAACCTCTCATATTTTCTTGGCGTTGAAGTGTTACCACATCCTAATGGCATTTTTCTTAGCCAACAAAAATACATCCGAGATCTTCTTGCTCGTGCTCATATGTCTGATGCCAAACCTGTACCTACACCCATGACCACCCATCCCACTCTATCGGTAAATAATGGCACTCCTCTGGCCAGCCCTACAGAATATCGAGCACTTGTGGGAAGCCTACAATACCTATCTTTAACAAGACTTGACATTTCATTTGTTGTAAACAGGTTATCTCAACACATGCACCAACCAACAGAAGATCATTGGGCAGCTCTGAAACGGCTATTACGCTATCTGGTAGGGACAACTTCACAAAGATTACTACTTCGTCGAGATTCACCTACTACTTTGCATGCATTTACAGATGCTGACTGGGCACGTGATACAGATAACTATATTTCGACAATTGGTTATATTGTCTACATGGGGCGAAACCCAATATCTTGGAGTTCTCGCAAACAACGAACCGTTGCTCGCTCTTCAACTGAAGCCGAGTATCGGGCTGTTGCAGCAACAACTACTGAAGTTCTTTGGGTTCAAAACTTACTCACTGAACTAGGATACACACCCATGATTAAACCAGTCATATATTGTGATAATATGGGTGCTACATATGTCGCTGCCAATCCCAAGTTCCACTCCAAAATGAAACATTTAGCACTTGACTATCATTTTGTTCTCGAAAATGTTCAAAGTCAAAACCTTCGGGTATCGTACATCTCTACATCTCTGGCAACGACCAACTTGTTGATGCTCTTACTAAGCCACTTGCTCGCACCCGCTTTCACGAACTACTGTCCAAGATTGGCCTCACCAACCGATCGTCCATCTTGCGGGGGCATGATAAAGAGATAAGATCAAACTAATTGATTTGAGATATGTATATATTGCTTGATGTATATCCTTGTTCATTTTTACTGATTGTTTGTGATTATAATTGATCCTCAATTAATAGGATTGTATCATACCTAGAATAAGAGCCTTTGTAATCTTGTATAAATAGCTAGCTATGGTCAAATAATATTCTCAAGCTTCATTACAATTTCATATACTTCTCATACTTAGTAGTTCATCATTCTAAATTCTTAGTCATGTAACCAAACCAAGCTAAATTATAAAAACCAATTTGGCTTGATGTCGCTGTAAGACTTGAAACCATTACAAAATGATAAAATTCACGACTACAAACTAAATCAAATATATTTATTTGAGTTGTTTTTCAATTAACTAACAAACGCTATTTTCATACAAACTACCACAACTTTAAGCTTTTTGTAGACATTGATCTTATATATCTATAACAAATCACTTGACATAAAAAATTGTGTTAAAGTAGTTCTCTAATACCATTTTTGGTTGACATTAAGTCAACATAATATGAAGAAACTCCATTGTCTTGTTTGACCTAAAGTCAACAATTTATATGCCATTGTCATGTTTTCCCCAAGGTCAACAATTAGTCCATTTGGACACACTCATTCAAAAAGTCAAAATCACCAACCACCAAAAACCCCAAATCTTCTATATCTATCATTTCTGATTTCTCCACCACACATACTATATAAACCCTAGATCACAAATAAACCTCAACTTCAAAACTAATGGCTTGCTCATCAGCTTCAGCTACTGTTATTTCCTCTCCAAACCCTAGTCATTACATTTCTCCCAAATCATCAACTAATCTCTCTCAAACCCTAAGTTTTTCAAATTCATCATCCATCAATTTCCGATCAAACTCCTTCCGCTCCGCCGTCGCCGTCCGTCCGTCCGCCACCACCCGTCGCAACGGATTCGTTGTCAAGGCTGTAAGTAATTTGTTCCTTATTTCAATACTTTGTATATACTATGCGTGCTTGTGTTCGTTAATCCAATATATGCACTATCGAATTTCGTTTTATCTATATTTTATATAATCAAGCAAAGCTGGAAATCTTGGATCAGTGATTATCAGTAACTGCTTTTGTATGTTTAAGAATTATGAATTAGATATTCTATTGTTATACATTGCATAGCTACTTGGATAAATATTCCATCTTTATCCACAATATGTTTATCGCCTCTGCGAATCTTAGTTATTATGCACATTGCAACTTTGAAAGGACTTTTTTTTATAAACATTGATGGCTTACTGGAGAAACAAAGCTGGAACAATACATTATATTATAACAAGGAGTTTCTAATATTCCGAGATACATATTAATACCCTTTGATTCTGCTAACTAGAGACAGCAGCACTACCCTGGAAACAAGCCTTTTGTTCCCCGCTGACCGAACTTAGGGGTTTCGTGCTGTACCTTTTACAGTTTAAGGTAGTGTAGGCTCTTGACGACCAACGTAAGGGCACTAAAATGCATTTTGACCTGGAAGTTATGTTTGCTGTTACCTTATTAGGTGCAGGTCCAAAGCATCATAAAAAGTAACTTGTTGTACAGTCCTTATTATTGTTGCTTTAGTTGGTATGTCGATTTTATTCCAAACCAAAGTTTCATACCCGTGTAAGTTCGTGGCCAGTCATTTTTTAATATTCTTAACACTACTACAAGACAACCCGATACACGATTTTAGAGGTTATTGAAGCTTAAGATATCTCTTAGTCAAACTATTTTCTTACAGTACTTGCCTAGTAATAAGCTACATTTATTTTATAACGGAGAGTAATATTGACTATGAATCCATAATACATGACCTATCTATTAAGACAGTGGATATTAGCTAGTTACCCAAATTTACATAGTTACAGACTTTATAAATTGATCTCTAGTTATGTTAACCATATTTCCTACGTTTTTAGGGAATGTGTGATCTGTTTCATGAACAAAAACATGTGTAAAATGCTTATGATGTGAAACTGTGCTACTTTTTAATCTCTACTTCTCATCTAGACTATTTTTTTATGTATAGGCACTACCACTAGTTGGAAATAAGGCACCAGACTTTGAAGCAGAAGCTGTCTTCGATCAAGAGTTCATCAATGTAATGAAGTAATTTGTATCTTATCATCAGCTTGTTTGATGAGTTGTTCACACTAGATTTGCAAACAAAAATTTCATTTTCTTAACTCTATGATGTATTTCAAAATGCGAATGCAGGTTAAACTCTCTGATTATATTGGAAAGAAATATGTGATTCTTTTCTTCTACCCTCTGGACTTCACTTTCGTCTGTCCTACTGGTGAGTCTTTTCTTATCTAGAGTGATGTGGTGGCTGAATATATTTGTATTTTCTTTTCAAAACTGCTAATGTTCTTTTGGTATAAGACTTTGTATCTAACAATGTTTTTTCTCATATGCAGAGATCACCGCTTTCAGTGACCGTTATGCTGAATTTGAGAAATTGAACACCGAAATTTTGGGGGTTTCTGTAGATAGTGTGGTATGCTTTTATGATGCATCACAAAATTTCATTGTCACATTCTCTATTAATCTGCCTATAGGTTGTATGTGGGACTGTGGTCTTCAGTTCTTTCTTCAGGTTTCGTTTTTAAATATGGCATGTTGGTAGCAGTGATAATCCATTGCTTTATGGCAGTTCTCTCATCTTGCATGGGTTCAAACAGACAGAAAGTCCGGTGGTCTTGGTGATCTCAACTATCCATTGGTTTCTGATGTTACCAAATCAATTTCGAAATCTTTTAACGTGTTGATCGAAGACCAGGTAAACCTTCATATGCTGTCATCTGTTTGTTTTTTGACATTAGAGCCCAATTTCTCTGCTAAAGTTGTTATTGAAGGTGACAATTTTGACGCATATGTGTGAGTCAATTCATGTTATTATATATATAACGGATTAAACATGTTCAGTATAAAAATGAGTTTTTAAAAGGATACTGGTCAACCAGTTGAAAGTTTCCCATATTGTATTTTAGTGCATGAAACCTCACAAAAATTGTACTTCATTCTTGGTATTGCATTTCAGGGAATAGCATTGAGAGGGCTTTTCATAATTGACAAGGAAGGCGTCATTCAACACTCCACAATCAACAATCTTGCAATCGGTAGAAGTGTGGATGAAACAATGAGAACACTTCAGGTAGATAATTACCATTTTAGGCCCTCCAGTCAACGAAAGTTATAATATTGCTTATGGCGTTTCAGATCAGTCTTACTTATTTTATCTGTGGTTGTTATAATCAGTGTTGTAAAAGTCGGCCAGGTAGGGCGCCAAGTCGGGGACTAGTTGGGCTGTAGGAGGGGATCGACTCGACTAGGCTCAAGACGGTCTAAAAAATCGGGGCAACGTCGGTCAACGGGTCAAAGTCGGGTTTAGTCGGATTTTTTTGTCAAAGTAGGGCTAAATTCGGGTCAAAGTCGGGTTTTGGTCAAAGTCAAATTTGGTCAATATTTTTGAAGATAAATTTTTATTGGGTTTTTGAACAATTGAACTATTATGTTTATATTTCAAGACAATTATTTTAGAGTCTGTTTATTTATGTTTATGTATATGGCTCTCATGTATTTTCTACACATAATTTTGAAGTTTATTATTTAAATAAAAAAGTCAACAAAAGTCAAAATCCGACTAGTCCCCGAGTTGGCCGACTAGTCCTTCCGATGTCCCGACCGACTCGACCCCGACTTCTGACTTTTACAACCTTGGTTATAATTGATTTAATACTATTATTGAGCATTTGACCAAAAGAACATTTTCTGTTACCTATGTTTCTAGTAATATATTTACAATTTTCATGCAAAATATATAACTGGTTTCGTGATCCTAAAATGACACTGCTTCACGTGGTCAACCTTACTAGTTTTTGAGCTGATGGTAACGTGTGTAATTGGTATTTGTACTGTAGGCATTGCAATTTGTACAAGAAAACCCCGACGAAGTATGCCCAGCTGGATGGAAGCCTGGGGAGAAGACAATGAAGCCAGATCCTAAACTCAGCAAGGACTACTTTGCAGCAGTATGATTAGGTAAATCTTATAAACACAAATATTTCTATTGAATGTATGAAATTGGATTATGAGTGTCTTCTTCTTCGGGCTAATGAAACATGTTCGACGGATCTATCTTATTGTTAATGAAATAAACCGATGCTTTGCATCTTTTAATGCTTCAGAACAAGTTGTTAAAGGCATGAGATAGATTTGGTCTTCCTATTATTCTTTTTAGGTTTGAGAACGCTGCTTCATATTTTCTGTTATTTTTCGTCCGTTATATTTTGAGAGCACTGCTTAAATGGATTTATATATGGAGTATAAGATTTTAAATTAGTGAACTTTATAAAATTAGTTTTTTTTATTGTCATATAAGAAAATGCTGGCAATGTTAACAACTTCAATAAACACAACCTAGGTTCATTTTTATTTTTAATGTGAACACTCTTAAGTAGTTACAGATATATGTATTCAATATCATTTAGTATAAAAAGGTTTTGTGAAATTCTATAATTGTAATATATATTATAATTTACTAATTTAAATAAAAATCATGAAGTGCACAATGCAGCAGACAGTTGATACTTGATACATCATCACTTAAATGCTACAGCTTCAGGTGGTCCTCGTATCTAATCTGTAACATGCAACACAAATCGGAATCCTATCCAATCTATAACTTGTAGGAGTTGGATGTGGTTGTTTGCGTTTCTCTTTTCGTTGTATTTGATACTAATATGATTGCGTGATGTTGATAAACCGTATTCTAAAGTGCGGAAAAGAATAATTGGTCTATTAAATTAGTAATTGAGGGATGTAAAATATTCAAATGACAAAAACAAATCGACCATCAGTTTTATGTTTTACAAAAAAATGTTACAACTTCTACTTCACTATCTGCAACGGATGTTCTAATACAATTGTTCGGATACAAGTGTTACATTCTCGAGTTTTAAGTGAAAGAAAACGAGAGAAAGGAAAGCAAAGAAAATTCATTCTATATTTATGTGTATATTCCTGAGTTTGATTTGGCATGGTTCACAAATGGGAAAACATCTTTATTGCTTCGTGTATTTTCTAAGTTGGGAGCGAGACTTAGGGTGCGTTTGTTAGGCAGATTTTGATGGAATCTGATGAAACTGGAATCATATTTATTCCATTCTCACACTTTGATCGGCAAAACAGGATGAAATGGAATTGACATAAGTTATCATCCAAAATGTGATAGGATATTGAAAATAAGTTATCGGAGTAGTTAATTAGTACGCTACCGATTTTTATCCATACATCCATAAATATATTACGTTGAGTGTACATAGTTATTAAGGCAATGACTAAAAAGGTTATATATTAATATTAAATAACTAGAAATATGAATTTAATTATTAAACACTATCTAAAGTGTTGTTCCAAATTTAGCTTAATTCTTTCAAAACCAAAAGGCCCCTACCCTCTTTGTTCTACTTTCATTACAGCTTACAAGAGGCCCCTACCCATATAGCTTTCCATCCATCTCTTTCGAAATAAGCTACTTTAAATAGGGATGTACAACAGGACCGACAAAACCTAATAAAAAGTTAATCTGGAACGAATGTGACTCGATATATTCTGTTCCGCTATCAGATATGTGATTGTTACAAGAACAACATTTTTCGCATTGGATTGTTCCAAAAGCGGAACTGGGAGTTTTGTACAACTTTCGATTGAAGAATAAACGTTTTACAAATTTGAAAAGACACTGTTGTAATTATGCTTCTATTTTCTATGCCGGAAACCTCAACTTTTGTATTCACTTCATGACCCGATTCAAGAGTAACAGGGTTGCAAACAGTTGAGTTCTAAATTCGGTTATTTATTCTTTCAGGTCTAATGTTATTACGATTTTGACCGATCAAACACCCCTGCCCACATGAACAATGGTGTCCCCCATCAATATCGTCATCCATCAAAACAACCCATCATCCACTTTAAACTTACTAATTATGGTAGAAGATTTAAAAACTTCTGAGTCTAAATTTTGTTAGTTAATCTACAAGTCTAGTATACACAATTTAAAAGACAGTTATCATACATGTTTACTAATTACATATATCTGACATTTTAATTAATTGCTTTTATTACCTCTCTGGATCAAGATCGTCTTCATTTGGAGGATTTATTCGCTTTCATGCAATGGCAGACGTTATTTTGGATTAACAACACCTTTAGAAGCTTGAATTGCAGGTGAGACTCTTGAATTAGCAACCATGAGGGGACATTCGGTACTTGATTTTAAGGTCCTTTTCGGTATTGTGTCCTATTGAGCTTATTGTTGTTTGTTTATGTAATCTGTATAATCTTCTCCCCTTCTTCGGGATGAGTTTTATGTTATAGAAATTTCTACTGTTTTCAAAATTTTTTTCCGCTTTTGTTAATTATTGTAGTATTGTGTATTAACTTTGTTGCTAATTAGGGTCTATAATCTATACTACTCCATTAAACTAAACTTCATGCCGTTTGGGTTGAGTCAGATTGGATTTAATTGAAATCGTTGTACAGAAGACTGTTAAGTTATCTCTTACTGCCAAACATTAAACTTGTAACTTGTTAATTCTTCATTGTTGATAAAAAAAAATGTACCATTATGAACTCATGATAATCGTATCAAAACGTTATCTCGCACGGCCAAACATTAAACTTGTTACTTGCTATATGATCACCAAAATATTTTGATACACTAGTTTTGTAGATGTACAACATACTTAAATCATAACTACAATTATAAACATTAGTGTTGGTGTATTATATTATTCTAATTTTTTTTTCTGGTGTACAAATCATCGCGTTCTCATGTCAAATTGATTTCCACATTTTGATTGTTAACTAGTAATCGAGAATAGTTGGTGTACGAATCATTTTTCTGTTCGAAAGTTCTGCTCGATTGTCCACTTTACTAACCCTTAAAAATGACCCTACACTTTTACTTACAAAAAGTGATTATAAATCACTCAATATATATACTTTCTCTTAACATCCGCCAACATAATTCAAAATCCAAAAACAAGACACAATAATAATATCAACCGGTAGCCAACCGGTAACCGGTTCACTCCCTACTACTACTACTACTACAACTAGTACATAACATTTTATTATCTTCTACATTTTCATTTTGTTACTACACAAAAATGAGTGTCAGCAAGTTAGCAACTGCTCTAACCATAATCTTCGCCGTCTCCGTCATCGTTCTCGTCGCCGAGCTCCTCTTCGTTCTCTACCGCCGCCGTCGCTCCTCCCAAACTCAAACACGGGTCGACCCGATCGGAACTCCGAATGAAAACCCAGATGGATCTTTAACTGAAGATCACGTCATCGACGTTTTCAAGATGCTGGAAACATCAAGGGTTCTGTGTACTATCAAGGAAGATGATAATGAAGCTGAGTCAACGCGGTCAACGCTTTTAGTGACTGAAAAAGTTTCGTTGCAAGAGTGTCTTGAGTTTGAAGCATTGGCGGAGAGAAATAATAATAATAATAATAATAATGTTGTTGCTAAGAATAAGAAAGTTGTTTTTGTTGATGACGTGTCGTCGCCGTGTGATTCGCCGTTGTTTTTTACGCCGATTGGGTCTCCGTCGCGAGATGATGTGTCTCCGGTGACCGGGAAAAGTGGTGGTTGCCGGTGAAGTTAAAGCAGTTATGGCGGGTAATAGATATGATAGAGTAGTTTTGTACGTACTTGTATTACCTTGTCTTGAAATTTGGGTTTGATATTGACTTAAGTTTGTATTTATCTTTTTATTGTTATTTAGTTTTTAGTGATGGTAATTTTGATATTCGATATTTAGTCGACTAGCACAGGCCTTAATAAAACGGGTTCAATGCAAATAGTTTGGTCACAATAAATAAATTAAATATTAAATATTAAGTATAAAACACAATGTGAATTCTAAAAAATTGTGGTTGTTTGTACAATGAAAAAATTTGAGGTAAAAATTTGTTTGTATTAGGTCTATTTATAGTTTCATATTTGGAGCATATTATTGTTCTACAAAGTTAGAATTGTAAGATAGTTAATACTTTTTAGATGTCGAAGGTAGTAGTCGATCGAAGGTAGTAATAACAAGTAACAAACTATATAGTTTGTTGAAGTATACACAGAATGTGTAGTCGCGACATTTTGATCAACTGACTATCACGTCAACACGACTAATTAACGTTACTATACACGACTTGTAGGCATGTCACTTAAATATATATGTACACATCTTATTTGACGTAATTGAAACAAATACACAAAGCTTGCTCTCCGTCACCATGTACCATCATGACACACCTAGATAGTCGTCCACGACTCACCAATATAGTCATGGTAGTCGTTAGTCATAAATCTACTACTGAGCGAGTACAAGTGTTCGTTGTTGCCCTTGCCACCGATTCACATCACGGTTGGAAAAATATGATCCGTAGCTAGGATGTTGGCAAAATTGTTATCTACATACTATTGAGTAAGGTAAATTGCTAGTATTTCTTTCCTAGTCACAAAATCACAACATGTTGGCAAAATGGTCTTATAAATTCAGGCTTTAATTGTTTTCATCAGGATACCAGATTTTGTATTTAAAAGCTTGTTATAGACTTGTAGTAGTAGTAGCTAAGGATGTGACTTGTGACTTGTGACTTTGTGAGTCTTTAGAGTAACTTTTATTGAATGTCCATGCTTAAACTTTTTGTATGTGCCACACCGATCCATTTTGGGTGGTAATTTGTACATCATCAATTATAATCATACACCACTATTTATGCATCAAACTATTATACTGTATAACTATTTAAAGCATATTTGATGGTGTATGACTTAAATTTGGCGGTGTACAAATCAACACCCATCTATTTTAGTTAATAGTCTTTTTTTCCCTCTTTTTCGATTTATGTATATATAATTATACATGGGCAAATTAGACATTTTGATCCCTTTATTTTTTCAAAGTATATACTCCCTCCGTCCCAAAATAAGTGTCTCATGTAAAAATGCATACAGTTTAAGAAAAATCACTATCTACCAATAACATTTTATCTTTACCCACTAAAGTCTTTTCTGATTGGCTGAAAGGGAATCTGAACACTTATTTTGGGACGTCCCAAAATAATAAGTGAAACACTTATTATGGGATGGAGGGAGTATATTTTTACGTCCTTAAAATGTTATATGAAAAGTGACTTGTACACACACAAGTGATATGAATATCACAAAATTATACTATCGATGCATAGACTACATGCTTTTATATATATATATATATATATCGTACAAATTGATCACCTCTATTTTATATGCATATTGTAAAAATAATACTAATAAATAAAAATGTTTGGTAATGTATCATAATCAAAAGTTGTTTGCGGACTTTCGTAATAAAGTCAAGAGATTCAATGATTGAAGCACCATCATTACCATTAACGGTTGGTTAATTAATTAATTAACATTGCTATTTATTCACATCTGTTCATTGATCTTATTATATATTTGTATGACATGGAAATTCATAGTTGTTCGATTCTTACGAGTTTAGACAAATTCAATAAATGAGCCGATTTAGAATGCTAACTCCTAAGTGACTTTGACTTTTTCAAGTTGTGTGTCACTTTTCCGAGTCTTGTGCGATTCTTACAATTCATAAAATCATACGGTAAAAAGACAAAATAGAATGAGAAATGATTGTAATCTATTTTAATCTAAGCATACGTGTTGATTGTTGTCGGTCAATAATAACTTCACTATCGACTCTTATCATGTTCTACTTCAATCAAAATGATTAAACAATAATATATATATACACGTAAATATACATGTATTGTAAAATTATGACTTTACGAATCGAGCCACAAGTTAAAAAAAAAAGTAAATTTCGACTCACTTGAGTATATATTTTACATGTGAGGCTCATTTTTTACGTCCGGGTACAATGTAAAAATATGCGGTTTACAATTACAATTTAGACGAAAAAGAAAATGATATTCCAAAAATAGGAATTTTATGGGGTTTGCCATCGTCGACGCAGACATGAACGCTTCTGCTCGTAGCTCGAAAGTTCGCATTAAATTTTTAGTCCATACTCCATAGTCGTACTCACAAGTAGATATAAATTTATGTTTCTAGGGTCCACTTTATACATATAGTATGTAACTCTTTTACTTTGATTGGACATAAATTCACTATGCTCAATATATACAATTGACCAATAAGTTTATTTAGTCTAGCGAAGTGTATATAATCTGTTCATGATGACATATATAAGTGTAGTGTCAAATCTCGCTTTAGTTTATACAATGTTCATAACGAGTGATTGTAGTAGCGTGTGGCCTATTCGATTTCGAAGAAGCAACAATTTAAAATATCCAATCTCAATCCCGACCAACATCAAGGGGTCGGAACCTCATCTTTTAGAAACATATCTAATCTTGTTGAGTGGATTACTTGGATCACGGTTTGAATATATCACTAGGTTAACTTGATTTAACTCTTACGTGATTGGCATAAGGTAATCTGAGATGGACTAGTTAGAGTTTGCCGGATTTCAACATCATATTCTAAATGATGATAAGTGAAATTTAATGTATTTAATTGGATGTAAACTAAATAAACAAATATTGGTTTTTAAATATTTTATTATATATGTCAAAAAAGACTTACTAGAATACCTCAAATGATTATTTGAAGTATAAGATGATCATAAAACGTTACAGAAATCTTTATATTATATCATTTGCTGCGATTTTCACAACAAAATTTAATTAACAAGAAATACAATCAATTGATTCGCAATTTCACAAAATATACATTGAAAAATTATTTGATTCAATATTATTAAAAACAACATAGGATCAAATGTCTCTGATCCCATTAAATTACTTTATTTGGGTGAAAAAAAATATATAATCTACAAAGTTTCTTCTTGAATTATTTATAAATCTATATATTTAAATATAGTACTTCATTGTTTTCTCTTCCTTACAAAAATTGAATTGTTTCATCTCATTAATCTCGATCACTGACTCTAACATTATTATTGAGCTTCCATTCATTCAGTCATGTCATGTACGTACACAAGTCATAAGATGTATATTTCAATATAATAATCTTGAAATTAATTAAATGAGATTTTTAAAGCAAACAATTAAATTTAAGATATCGTATAATAACTGAACCCGTTCATGTCAAACCTTCTAGAAGTTTGTGACATCGTGAACTCCTTTCAAATGGCTTCAACTAGTCGCAAGTACTCCAAAGTTGTAGTCCATGCCACCCTTTGGACCATTTGGCAATTTCGAAACGACGTGGTGTTCAACGTGAGAAAGCCAAGACGTGATATTCTCAGTGATGATGTAAAACTTCTCTCATTTTCTTGTCTAGATGAAGGAGTGCATCTTTTAAATGGGTTGATTAGTCATGTGACCTAACATTATTAATCTATACTTCCATGTAATTTTGTTCTACTTGCTTGCTATTTTTTTTATTTAAATTCCGCCGTACCCGTTATTATACCACTATATGGAAGATGGTCAAGAGGTTAATTTATTATAAGTACTTGATTTAATTTGAATAGTGTCCTATGTGGAATCATTAAGAAACGACATAACTCAATTTATTTAATGTCGAAAGAAATGTGTTTTAATTCAAAGTAAAGTTAAAGATTAAATGAAAAAGTTGTTCCACTTAACTTTCAAAACATATATCCACTAAAATGTATACATTTTAATATTAAATGGATTACCTTTCAATAACATTCGGCTACAATGTTCAAAAAAGTTAGTGTATTACAAGTCATCTAATAAAATAATACGAGTACTAGTTTATAACGCTAAGATTTTAAGTGCCAGCTACGTTTTACAGTACAATAAGAGGCGGACGATGTGATTAACAACTGAGATTTGCTGCATCCTAACATATTTAGTTACTAGCTTAAAGCTTCCGACAACATGAATGACTAAATTGAAATTGTTATAGATTTAAAATTTTATTTTTAAATATTTAATTAAATGGATTAGTATACATGTTTGTGTGTTAAATGTAAAGTGTTATATTTCATATATGTATAACTTTAAGACCCGCGACAACGCGAGCGACTTATCGCTATATTTATAGATATTCAATTACATAGAGTTGTATACATTGTTGTAAATTGAAATTGTCTATGTATAAAAAAGATTTGAATATGAAAATGCATACATCATATCTTTAAATTTTTTTGAACTTTTGACATCTTGAATAACTGGTTGTTTTTTATAGGAGAGATGTCAACTACACTTATTTATTGGTATGAACAAGTTTTTGAAAGATGTTGAGATCTTTGTGGATCCGTTGATATGGAAACGGTAATAATTATGGATCATATATATAGGGTTATAAATAATAAAATTATTATTATGGAGTTGACTGAAATACACTTTTATTTTAGATAGTATTAATTTTGTTTAGATTCATGAAAAAAATTCCTTAATATCGAGAATATATCGTAAAAGTTTGGTAAGTTTTTATTTTTTTTGTTATTATATGTAATAGTATTATTAGCTTTATATATATATATATATATATACATATATATATATATAAAATGTTTAATATTTAAGGGGTAAAGTATATTCATTTTAATTAAATCTAGATCATCATATCAAATTGAAAAATCTTATTAAAGGCCTAGATTGCTCAAGAGATTTTGATTTATTTATATGTAAGATTTACAGCTTAATGTGTATAAACCATAATTCTAGGAGAATAAGAATAATATATGCCACATTTGATTTGTTGTAAATCAATAAGATCTCTTCTGGTCAATATCAAGCAACGTAACTCGTGATTTGTTGTAATATATGAAATACAATTACGATCCCAAAGTTAATAATTCAATCCCTTCCCTATCAGAAACTAAACGACTCCCAAAAAAAGAGATCAAATTACTAAAGAGAAACAACGACACATAATACTTTAAACACACAATAATTACAAGAGAAAACATATAAAAAAAATTAAATGAAAAAGGTGAGAAAGTCTTAACGATTAATATACCTGGTAAGATGATTCATACACCATTAAATATTATCGGTACATTTCCGAGCGTGATTTAAAATGTTCTACAGTTAACAATGTGCGGATAAATTTTGGTAATTTAAAAATCAATCCCTATCTTATAAAATTCAGACATTTTGGGCCTAAGTGAAGAAGGTCCAAGAAAGGCCCGCATAAGCCCAATGAAAAGAGATGAAAGATTTTTTTATCCACACAGACACACAGTATTTTTTTAGTGAGCCATAACAACAGCCGTGTTAAAAAAAAACCGGTTCTTAAAACAACCCGGCCCAAACCCGAAAAATTGACCCGGTTTATACCGGGTATACCCGACCCGGTTCAGGTTTTTTCACTACCCGGCGGGTAGGGACCCGGGTTGGGTTTTTAAAATTCAAAATCGGGTTGGAACCGGGTACACTACGGGTCAGGTTGGAAAATCCGATATAAAACCCGGGAAAACCCGATTTAAAAACCGGTATTCGTGGGTCAAAAACCCGGTTCAGGTCGGGTCGGGTAGGTCAACAACCCGGTTCGGGTTCCGGGTACATAACAATGGGCTTTTTGTAAATTTCTGTAGACCGAATATGTTTCCTTAGTTAAACCCATTAACTTTTAACTTATAATTATTGTAAACAGATCTAATCCCTGAATTTCCTATTTAAACTATACCATAACTATCACGTAACATACATAAGTTCACGAGTCATCATTTCAAAAACCTCCAAACCCTAAAATCACAAAATCTTCACAATTAAGTCTTCTCCGATTCCGATAAATGTCACTGGCACTGTGGCAACCACACCAACGTTCCTACGCAAAATAATCGAATCCAAAATCATGTCCTTGTGGTCCTCACAGCGAGTGCATTGTATACGTGTTGTTCGTCTTGTTATTAGTCGTGTTGATCCTCAATCGAGACGTCCCTGAAGTGCACTTTGTGACGTTGGTGATGTCATATCAACTCTATTCATGCTCTCACCTACAAACTACACATTGGAACTCCTTACATTTACCAGGAGGGAAATGGGGTTACTATTCAATGAATAGTGACCTCAAATTTTCATTTTACCCCCTAAAACTTTAGAACTTTTATACTTTCACCTCTTTACCTTTAAATCACTTTTAAATTTTTAACCCTTACCTTTTAATACTTTTGAATTTTTCACCCTTTGGCTTTTCAATTTCTCCCCCTTAAGTTTTAGTGATTTTTCATTTTTTACCCTTTAGGTTTTAACTACTTTCCATTTTCTTCGTCTCGACTTTTAACACTTCTCCATTTTGTACCCTTTAGGTTTTACGATTTCCCATTTCCCCCCTTTAGATTTTAGATTTAATTTCCCCCCTTTTTTAACTAATAGCTTATAAATTATTTTCCCCTTTACTTACATAAAAGTTTTATACTAATTTTATTACGACAAGATTATACAAATAATTGCAAACGATAATTTAACTTAATATTTTTATGTAGTATTCTATCAAATTTGTATTAATTTATATTTTTTCAATTATACATGCATATTAGTATAATAAAAAAACAAACATAAAGAGATCATACGTTCGTCAACTTAAATTTTTTTATGAAATTCATATTGGAGTTTAAGAATGTATTTTTTTAACTCTGTTGCAAAGCGCAAAACACTATTAAATGAATAGTGTATTCACTATTGAGAAAATAAAATTTGTAAAGAAAAAGAAAACTTAGCCATACTAATCAATAACTCAAAATAATTAATCAAGTCACCTTTTTTTTTTGTTGTTCTTCTTTTTCTTAATTCCTATCTTCATCACTATAATTGAAAGGCCTAACATTTATCAGGATTGATAAATGGTTACTATTATATGAATAGTATTAGGTGAATGCAAATTTGACACATCACTTCCTTTTTGTTTTGTTATTATGGAGTAGTCTTCATCCTTTCATTTTCCTTATTTTTTAGTAGTATTTATATTCAAATATTTAAAGTGTTATTTGTAAATAAATTTTTAGGTTGATAAGTGTTTCACTACCTTATATTATAATAAGATTTGGTTTCATATGGATATATAGCATAAATATTCATGACTTAATTTTTTTTAAGAGGGTTTATTTTTTTAGTTAAAAAACATACTCCTAACAAAAAATAATTAACACTTGGCTTGGATATGAACTTTTATCCCATGACTGTTTTTTCAACTTATCATTTCTTCGTGTTATTATTAGGGTAAGGTTCAGATGAGGAGGTCTTATATGAAGGGAATGAGGAGAAGTCTTATTTTACTGCATTTTAGTACAAAATTGTAAGGGTTAAAATGCAGTAAAATTTATAGGTTTATAATGCAGTGTTATTAGATTGCCGTGTTGTTAGAATATAGTAGTTGTCGTAAATGACAAAATTTTTGTCTTAAAATGCAGTAAAAATAGACTTTTTCCTCATTCTCCTTAAAATAGGCATTCCCTCGGATCCTCCACCTTTATTATTACATATATAATTTAAGATGATGTCCAGTCTATCAATTTTCATTATAAGATTGACGTTAATGTTATTGTTATCAAGTGTATGATCCATGTATAATAACAAGTATTAAAGTATATATATTTTGATATGTTATTTCTTATATTCAACACACGCATAATATTTTTACCTAAAATTGTAATTATTTTTCTTTCCTCCGCAACGCGCGTGTAGAAAACAGCTTGTTGTACTACAATATAGAGGTTAACATGACGTTTCAAAATGCTGACCCTAGTTCAGGGTTAGAGATTTTTTTTGATAAAAGTGAAGCTAATGCGTTATATCATGGTCATTGATTTGAGACGGGGGAGATCAAAGGGTTTTTATTTAGAGTGTAAAAGGGATAATTATAATAATTTGAGTATGGTGATTAAAGGTGAACCAGTGGTGGTGATTAATGATCATAAGAAATTGAAATATAATTTGGAGGATAATGATCATGTTTATGACATTGATTTGCAATTGAGATTGGGTATATCGTTTAACGCTTTATGGGACATTTTAGAAGCGATAATTATGAATTGAAATGTCGTTTGAAGGTTCCGTTGAGTAATGAAAGTAAGGTTTCGTCTGCGAAATTTGAGAGAACTAAGTGCTCTTATATAAGCTGATGCAAATCCTTTTCAGTAGACATGTAATATATATGTACATTGACGAATTACATTATGAATAGGTTTCATATCAATATTTTTTTTGATTCTCATTATGTTTGTTGTTGATGCGAAATCCTTTTCGGAGACATGTAACATTGATGAGTTATGAATAGACTTCTGGTTAATGTTTTTTTGATATATATTGATCTTGGATATGATTTGGGACGAGAAATTTAATTTGTAGGGTTAAGTGTTTTTTTAATGTATATAGCTATGCGTTAGACCTTCATTGCGTGTACTTAATAAAATTGACTGTCATTGTGTGTACGTAAGTATTTATTTTTGTATATTGTATGTATAAAATAAATAGTTTTGTACATACAATGTAAGCCAAATTTTGTTATATATACACAATAAATTGAATGTCAACACATAGTTATATACATTAAAAACACTTAACCCGAATTTCTGTTACATTATGGTTTAGTTAAGTATAAAACAAAGAAGTTTATGACTATTTTAGAACAAACAGAAATCAAAGCAAAAATTGTAATTTTTAGTAAGATTTTGGATTGTTTATTGGTAAATTGTGCTGGGAGTACGAAAATACGGTTGAGTACGACGCTCAATGCGCATTATACACAAGAGAAGCAGAACGAACAAAAGATATTTACAATGAACAATACGTCAAGACTATTGAAAAATTTTGTCAACGAAATTAGAATAATGATACAGCGAGTGCAATAAGGTATGTCAATCAAAACAATTGATGCATGAACTACACTACAAGTTGGTGGGACGTCGTGGACGATACAACGGAACGAGAACTAGATAAAGTTCGGCATGCAACATTTTTTTTTTTTTTTTTATTATCTTCGACCGGTTTAATAAAGGGAAATGAAATGTTTTTATTGGGGTCTACCTCCACAACCATCAACAACATAGTGTTACCATTGTGAAGGGTTTGTAGGATAACACAAAATTGTGATGAAGTGACGCTCACAATCCACCACAGCCTTTTGTTACATTTTTACCATGCATATAGTCTTCGTATATTCCATTGGTGATGATTATCCCACTTTTAAAAAATGTTATCGATCTATGTCATTGCCCTGAAAGTCTTACACTCCGTAATCACAACCGTTGAGGGAGTCATGTATTCCCCAATAAGCAGCCGATTGTGAGTCGATTTAGATTGCCGGTTATCAATTTTTTGCCTTGCAATAATATATTTAAGTCATATCATGAATTCATGATTATTGATTACATGATTCACCTCGCTAAACTTTAATGTAATTAATTTATACACAAATTAACCCATTAGTTCCTACAAAGCATATTCTTTCTATCAACAAATGTTGGAGTAATGAAATAAGTTTTTGAATTAAACTTGTGAAAAAAGAGATCTTTTACATGAAACTATCTAAAAATCATCATAAAAAGTCATGATGTGAAAAAGAAAAAGAAAGCACCAAGATAACAAGATATGCCACTAATAAATATCATATTCCTTAGGTCCCACTTTGTTATCTTTACGTTTAAAAAGCAATCATATAATTTCAAATTCAAACCTTAAATATATGGCAATCAAACTATATTAAAAAATCAAAAATTGAAAGAAAAAATAATACGTAACAATTAAATAAGATAGAATTTAGTTCAAGAATAAGCAACTCTCAAATTCTTTCACTCAAAAGAGTTTTATATTCTTTGAAATTTCAATTCCTTTGCGAACAACGGCACAGTTTAATAACCAATAAAAATCATCAAAACTCATATATTCATAAAAAAAAAACAATAACCAGAATTCAATTCATAACCACAGTCAGTTAATCACTATATCATATATCTTCTTCTCATCAAAACAATAAAAGTAACGCATGAATTAAAAAAATATTAAGAAAATTGCATAATCTTCATCTTCAATATCATCGTCTCTACCAATCAAAATCACACTTTGTTCTCTCAAACTTCACAGAATTAACCTTACCTTTACTACTCAACGGAACCTTCAATTCACAGTCCAATTTCGGTTTAAATTTGGGCGTTTTCATCCACCAAACTTTAAACCTAATCTTCAACCTCAATTTCAAATCGATTTTATAAACGGATTCCTTATTCTCCGATTCATATTTCGATTTCTCGTTACTTTTAAGCACCACCAGTTGCTCACCTTTAAACACTGTACTCACATTGTTATCCTCCTTCTTATGCCCTAGATAAAATCCTTGAATCTCAGTCGTCGCTAATCGCTGACCGTGATACATCGCATTCGCTTCGATTTTATCGTAATAGATCCCTAACCGACGGTTAGGGTTACGAAACGTCATGTTCACGGCGAGATTGTAGTACAGCGTGTTGTTGCTATCGGTGAGTGTGAATTGAGTTAAGCTGACGTCATCGACGTGAAATTTGGGGACGTTTGGGCGGAATATGAACCAGAAGATCAACGCGATGATTCCGATGAAGATTGCGACGGTGATTAGGATTTGGAAGATGAGATTGAAGATGCAACTGCAGATGCAGCTGAAACAACAGGTAATCGGATTGCAGCTGGAGCCGCCGCCGCCGCGGCTGCCCGGACGGTGAGAGGATTTGGTTTTCTGGTGGATCGGAGGGCCGTAGAAGGCGCCGTTGAGGTGTGGTTGGTCCGGCGACGGTGACATTGTTCGGAATCGGAGCGATTTTGGGAGTTAGGGTTTGGAGGGTTTTGAAGGTGAATGGGTTACAGGAGCGCGTACATATATAACGGAATGTAACGGATAAACTTTTGGTGCTTCAAATTAACTTTAATCTATGCATTGTAGTTGTACGTTGTGTAGATGTGGTGGTACATTTGGACTCTATAGTTGTACGTTATATGTTTAAGAAGTTGTAGCCTTGTAGGATTATACTAACGGTTTATTAAAATTATGTTAAATAAATATTACGGATCAAGTCCTATTAATTAATTAAATTTAAATTTAAAATTTAAAATATAAATATGTTAATTAGGTTTATAGTATAACTCAAATTGTTTTTGGCGTGGTGAATCTCCCAACCTGAATATGACTCGCGTAACTCGTTCATCTAAGCAGATCAAATGGGCCGTTCAGTCACAACTTCTTTATTACTCTCGTTGTCTGCTTCAATCTATTTAATCCAGCAACCCGATTTGAGCAAATCGAACCCTTTTCAACTTTTGTATTGTGTCGAAAATTGTCACCTTTATTATCTACTAAGTACCAAGTTCCGCAACATATGTTAGATTCACCAAAAGGTGTTATTGTATGGATTCTCATAGTAATATGCTAGAAATATGAATCACACCCTTTTAACACTAAAACTATTCGATTATTGTAAGTTTCCTATGCTTTTCATGTCCAAATTCATGAAACTTAATTCTCAAACTAATTAACTTAGATACTTTATGATAGTTTATTTATGAAGGCACAAAACTTGAAGGAAATCACTTTACCGTTAAATCCTAGTTAAAGTCGAAGCATAAATGTAAAAAAAACTTAAAATGTCAATAGCTTCATAGTTATAGTTAACAAACAAACGTAGAACTGTTGCGAAAGTAAGCACTTTAACCATTTCCAATTAGGGGTGTTCACTATATGGACAAACCGAATTATCCAATCGGACAATTTGGATTGGACTATTTGGTTCGGATAATTTAGTTTTTTGGATCGGTTTGGTTCAAAACCGAATATTTATTTTGATTTTTGGATTGGTTTTGATTACAAATGTAGAAACCAAATAGTCCAAATTAACCGAATAGTAATATATTTTGGTAATACGTTCAAAATATGTACAAATTAATTAGGTTAATCAATGAATATCTTGCATACTTATACAATTATTAATTTTATTCACCGTTTATTACAAATTTCTTAACTATACCTTAGTTTGTCTTGCAAATTATTATATTTTTGTCACGAACTTAAGAAACGTGCTAATAAGTTTTATTTTATAATCAAGTTTTTTGATTTTGTTTGATTGTTTATATTATTAATATATGAATGCATAAACCGAATAGTAAAAACCGAATAAACCAAATAGTAATTAGGTTCGGTTCGGTTTTTTATTTGTTCGGTTCGGTTCGATTTCAATTTTTGAAAACCGGAAATCGATTGGTTTCATCTATTAGGTTCGGTTTAAACCGAATTAACCAATTGAACACCCCTATTTCCAATAGGGAAAATCACCGATTTGATCCATTGACCATACCCTTTTTAACAAAATAATCTTTTGACCAACACTTTTCACAAAATAAGCCATTGACTGGCGTCAAAAATGGCGCTCCCGACGCCCCACCTTATTTATTTCATTTTTAAACCTTAAAGTCAAAAAATTGATGGGCCCTGCACCCCTCGGATGTCACATCGGCTCCCACCCTCTCACACATGTCACCATCGGCGTCAACCTCCCTCACACATGTCACCATCGGCGCCCCCTCACACATGTCACCATCGGCGCCCCACCCCGTCACATCGGCGCCCCACCCTCTCACACACGTGACCATTATTAGCGCCGGGCCCATCAATATTTTGATTTTAAGGTTTAAAAATGGAATAAATAAGGTGGGGCGCCGGGGGCGCCATTTTTGACGCCAGTCAATGGATTATTTTGTGAAAAGTGTTGGTTAAAGGATTATTTTGTTAAAAAATATATGATCAAATGATCAAATCCGTGATTTTCATTTTCCAATAGCTTTTTGCAAATAAACAAACCATAGTCCATAGGCTGTACGTATCAACAAATTGCAAAACAAAGTAAAAGTCTAAAAGGTCAATATGGGCCTACGTGGAAACTTGAAAGCAAATAAAGCATTGAGATAAACGATAGTGCCCCGTAGGTTCCAAAATAGATGTCTATCCTTTATATTTTAGTTTTTTTGTCAAAATAAATATTCATTTTCAAAAATTGTACTATATTAACTTTTCCACATTATAATAAATATCTTTTTTTTTCGAAACTGATACATAAGAGTTTGTGCAAAAACTAAAGGTTATAGTGTAATCATTCACAACCAAACAATGTGATTTTCTTAAACCCCGTAAAAAACTGAAACATAACAAATATTGCAACGGAGGAAGTATATGATTATGTGGGTCCCACTTTGATCAATCGTTTGAGTGAATCGTTAATACACAAATTTGAACCTTTATCTTTTATTCAGAGGGATAGAACTTCACATCTTCAATTATACTTCATTCGTCCCAAAATTATCATCAATACATAAAAAATATATTTTTTAAATGCATTTATTATTGTGAACCAACAATAGCGTTTTATCTATACCACTTGCAAGCATTTTGATTGGTTAATTTTGATTACGACAATTATTTTGATATCCTAAAATAAAAAGGGATAATTGAATTGGTACAGAGGGAGTACTAAATACGATTTATATAAAAGGAGTAGCTTTTCACCGTTTAGGACATTTTACTCGGGAGGGCGAATATTTTTACTTAGATATATGCGGCTTAACAGGGTCAGGTGATTGGCGCTATCTCTGGTGACTCCAAGATGTGTTACTAATGAGGTTTGAACATTTGACCAATTATAAGAATATCTGAACGCTGACAGTAGACTATCTTGTGATGGTTTAATATATATATATATATATATATATATATATATATTTATATCAGACGTTAACCGTAGTCTATACCGGCGAAACTATGACCTTTGGTTCAACCCCTAGCTATTTAGTATTTAAATAAGCAATCAATTTCATGTCTGTTGTGGGCAGATTTTTGACTAATATTGTAGGATCCTTATTATCACCGTAGTATCATCACACAAGTATGAAAAGTATTTATGTTTTATATTTATATTCCAGGATAATGATATTTTATGACTCTGTTTTCAGGATTACAGTTATAGTCAAGGATTCTGGAGGTATTCTTATTATTTATTCTGCAGGATCCTATTCAAGATACATTTATCTAACGTAATTATGCAAGATCATGGACAAATGAGATAGCTAAGCAAGGATCCTATATTTATTATAGAATATGCATAGCTCAGGATCCTGGATCTGTATAAGTTCAGGATCATGTGCTGTATAACACGTTTGTTTTCCTTAAGTATTGACCAGGTCATGAGAGGAACGCGTCATCTGAGATATGCTCCGGATATTATGACAAGGTCTTGTTACGATTTTATGAAGACGAAGTCCACTACACGTGTAAAATAAAGTCAAGAGAGACGTTGGTGGTCTTCACCTTTCCTCGGAGGATCCCTAAGATCTCGGAAATATTGTTATATGTTTCTAGTATTTAAATGAGGCCTGGATGATCGATTAGGGGGACGATTAATCATTATTTACACCTGAAAACACTTACACTCTGCTCTCAATTACTCTCAAACACATTCACGAACACTTAGAAAAATCACGTAGCCGATCATCCTTGTGCTCTTAGTTTGTAATCGATTTCTTTTATTTTAATAAGATTAACAAAGGCAAGGATCATTTGATCCTTTCCGAGGTTTTGTGCCGGCGATCAACCTTGATCAAAGGCTTTCCTCGTATATCCTCGTGTCGATTGTATTCATTTCATATTTTTATCATTTAATTTGCACGTTACTAAGCTGTTGATTGTGTAATTCACATTATCTTCAAAATACATAGTGTTTTACTTAGATTATAGGCATAATCCTATTTACAAATATTTGTTTTCACAGTTAAACATATTTTCAACAAGGATCCACGGATCAAAGGATTTGAAACATAACTCTTTATTTAAAATTATCGTTTACTCATATAGATAATCGTGGAAAAGCGTAATTATCTTGAAAGTAATTTATAGCACCCAACCTCACATTTCTAAATTTGATCACTTATTTGTTCAAGATATCAGGCAAATCCAAGAATCTCTCATTTGAAAGCTATTCAGAGAATCTTCCGATACTTAAAGGGGAAACCGGATTTAGGTCTATGGTATTCTAAGGATGAAGATTTTGCCTTCTCGGCATACTCTGACTCCGATTATGGAGGATGCGGTATTGACTTTAAATCAACCTCAGGAGGATGTCAATTTTTGGGAAATCGCCTTGTCACATGGCAGTGTAAGAAACAAAATACGGTTTCTACCTCTACTGCAGAGGCAGAATATATCGCTGCTGCCAGTTGTTGTTCCCAAATCATCTGGATTCAACAACAACTTCGTGATTACGATTTTCTTCTAACTAAAACTCCTTTGCATATTGATAATACTGCCGCAATAAGTATCATATGCAATCCCGTTCAGCATTCAAAAACTAAACACATTGAAATTCGTTTTCATTTCATACGGGATTGCTATGAGAAAAATTTGATCATTTTGGTTCATGTTGACACCTTGAAACAACGAGCTGATCTGTTTACTAAAGCTTTTTCCAAACCACATTTTGAGGAACTCGTTTCTATGCCCGACATGAAACATTTGGATCAAATTAAATAAACTTTGGATATTTAAATTATATTTTCTGTTTGTTGTTTGCTGTTTTATTTTATAAAAATAAAAATCTAAAAACATCCGAAAAATCATAAAACTTCAAAAAAAAAAAAATTTAAAAATAAAAAAATCGGGGGAGATTTTGTGTAAAAGGTTGGGAAATGATAGAACATTGAGAAATGTATTACTAAATAAACAATAAAGAAATGATGAGTACTATATTTGATGTGTTAGTAGGTTTACAAAGCATTTTTAAACCAAATTTTCTACTAATTTATTTTATATGTGATATATTGGTAGGTATTTTTGCATTTATACTATCTTGTCTAAGAAATGTTAAAAATATGTGCATATTATTTTTACATAATCCAAAATATTAATATATGACAATCAAAATGTTATCAAAATGATGATAAAATGTCTTAAATTTTGAAGGATTAGTATATTATGATTCATGATTTAGGGTCTTTATATTATGATATCTGGGAAAATATATTTGACTATTTGTTGTACTGAGTACATACCTTAGTTTAAATATATTTTTATAAACGGACATGTAAATCTTCAAAAAGATTCATATAACAAAATCAAATAAACTCTATCACTCTGTTATACGATGTATAGACCTGTGATACAGTTTATAAGTCCAACCCGGGGTATGACATATATGACTAAGTGTCATTCCAACATATGTATGTACTTCTAAAGATATCATCATATTCTCACCCTTTATATGAAAATATTAATATATTATGAATTTAAAAATATATTTTATTTTAGATTATATAAAGTAATATGCATGCTAATAATAAAATTTAAGATTTATAAATACAAGAGTGCTTAAGAAAAACACTAATACCAATAATCACATGTAGAATGATTCTTAGAAAGAATGTTTTATTAATGCAAAGTCAATTTAAAGAGGTTAAAATTCTAACAATCAAAATAGACTTTCATTTCTAAACAATAAAAATTATAATACATTCATTTATCCCAATATGATCCCAACTCATGAAATTTACCCCAACAAAAATATTTTGCATTTATTTTGTAAATATTCAGTTTAAAGATTTTTTACATTTTTAAATTTTTAGTTTCACATTTTATCCAAAGTATATTTGAATTGATCAAAATGTTTCATCATTGTATTTTTGGAAATTTTTCACGGAAGAAATAAGGTGTAGAGGTATATATATTTCAAAATTTGGAAAAACCTTCACACTTTTACTTTTTCTCCGTCAAAAACCAATTTCCGACAATCCAATTGGTATCTGACAAAATGAAACTGCAACATTCTTTCTTTGATTTCTTTATGATTTTTGCGAATTACGTGATTCTGTTCCGATAAAAGTGTGCGCCTAACTTCTACGCTTCGATTGGTATAATTTTCGTCCATTATCTCTCTGTATAAATTGTTTAATCGTCGATTTTGTATTCAAAAACACTGTTCATGAACAGTGTCTGAAACTGCTTTGTCCGTCAATTCATTGTCGGATGAACAGTGTTTAGGGTTTTTGCGTGAATACCATATTCACGCATGAGCAATGCTTCGTGAATATTTTGAATTTACCTTTGACTTGTTTGACCAAGATTTCCGACAATTAAGCATTCTCGCATGAACAGTACATAATCACGGATAAACAGTGATACGACAATATTATTCACGGATTACTTTTGATTAACAATTTTTATTCCGTGATTTATTTTGTCATATTAGAATTGTCGTTACGACAATAAGCATTCACGGAGTATTAGTGTTAGACATTTTTTAATCCATGATTTATACTTGTCGTATTAGCATTGTCGTATGAACAGTACACATTCTTTATTATCGCATAAGTCTATTGTCGCATATAGTTAACACTTAGGAAATTTTTCTTTGTTATTTGGTTAGACACTTGAAATCTTCTTTTTGTTACTTGACAAATACTTTGTGCGGCTTGTTTATATATATAATGGCAGAACCAGCAGATCCCATTGCAGCAGCACAACCAGAAATACAAAGATGAGCAGTTATCTTTGAAAAGAGCCATAATGCTACAGCATATCTTCTTGAAGCTCCTGACAAGCCAGAAAATAGGAGATTCTTTTCTATGATCAGATTTTTGTTGCGATCCAGAATTTCTTATGCATTATCAGTCCAAGTAGCAAATCTCTATGAAGAACATATGACTGATTTCTGGATGACGGCTGCATATCATACGGATGTTCAACCTCATTGCATCACAGCTACCGTCGATGGAACAACTCTTGTGCTTACTGAGGAATTAATTAGGCACATTTTGCAATTCGGAGACGATATACATGCTTCCAATGATATTCCCAGAACCATTATTGATGATTGTCTTCTACAAATGGGATGTATCAAATGACCACAGGATGTGTAGATACTTAAGAATCACTTTTGTCCTCACTGGAAGTTTCTTTTCCATACACTGATTTGCTGCATTTCTCCAAGGAAAGCTGGGTTCGATGCCATGAGCTATTACTTAGCTGGGCTGATGACTGCACTTGTTCTTAACATCTCTTATAACTTTTCAAGATATATCTTCAAGAATCTGGCTGGAAATATAAATGAAGATGGATTTTTCATGTATCCACGATTTCTTCAACTTATCTTTGATCAACACATTCAGGGGATTTCTTACCATGGCAATGTTCTGAATTATACTCCAATTCCGAAAAGAGTGTTTGCCTATTGCAACAGCTATAGGGGTAAGCCTATACCACCAACGGTTGAGTTATTTGGGCACGTGATTGATGAAAACTTTCTTCCGCCTCAACTTGCTATTCAAATGGAATCTGATACTGAAAGTGAATCAGCTGAGGGGGAGTCAGTTCAAGGAGAGGATGATGTTCTTATGATTCAAGGTGCGGATGATGAAAATGTTCCATACCACCCTGATCCTTCTGTTGAGTTAGAATCGTCTAGTTCTGAGGATGAAGAACCTATTCGTCCAAAGACTATGGAAGAATCATTAGCTGCTCAACGTCTCACAGAAGAAAATATTGAGAAAGAACGTCAAGACTTAAGACGATAAAGAGAGGAAACAAGGGATCCTGAATATATTCCTGAGTCAAGACCGATTCAACGAAGAAAGTTGGTTGTATCTTCTGGGGTTGGAACTTCTTATCAACCGGTGATTTCTTCTACAATATCTGAATCTGTGCCTACTACTTCTACAGCAATGCCTTCGTATTCTTCTATATTTATGCCGGTTGTTTCTTCAGTACCTGGTATTTCAACTACTCCTCCTGTTTCTTCACCTATACCTATTACACCATTGTTTACAGATGCTGGAACTTTCTCAATCACACCTACTCCTACTGTAAGTATGGCAGTTTTGGATGCTTCACTTAAAAGAGCGATATCACCCTTGATGTCAATCGTGGAGAAATTGCGGAGTGATTTGTTTCATGCTCTGCAACGGATTGGGTCTCAAGATATTATTATTGAAAATCAAAGCAAGAAACTTGCTGATCAGACATTAAGAATAGAATCACTTGAGCAAGAGATCTTTATCTTAAACGAAAAATTAGGTGATCAGGGGGAGAATATAGATGAAGATGTTGGTGATAATGTTGATGATGATCAAGGAGATGCTAATCAAGGAAATGGTAATGATGATGAAGGTGATGATGGTGATGTTGGAAATATTGGTGATAATGTTGATGATGATAATGGTGATGAAGTTGAAGGAGATGGTGATGAAGGAGAGCATGATAGTGATGATGATAAGGGTTCTGATGATTCTGGAGCACATGATGGAGATGATCATCCAAATTTTTCTTCGGCTATAGTCTTAGTTAAGCAAGGTGAAGAGGAAGAGCCTTTAAACATTGAACCACTAAGTGCTATTTGCTTTTGTGATTACTCATGAGCCAAGCTTTGAGAACATGGAATTTGATGATCTAGGAGAAACAGATGTGAATGATTATGATTTTAATCTTGAAAACTTCTTTGATAATATTAAAGAAACTTCTATCTTTGAGACTGGTGAATCTTCACAAAGATTTGATCAAAAAGAGCTGTCAGATAGTAATGATAATGAAGAAGAATTTCTCTGTCCTACTCCTTTGAATATCATTGTTGAAGACTTGATTCCATTCATTGAATTATGCAACGAAGGTAGATATGATGATGATGATTTTGAAGATATCTTTCCTCCAGGGTTTGAACCTAATTTTGATGGAGTTCATGTGAAAGATTGGCAAGATTCTGATGATGAATTGTTTCCTGAAAATGTTCAATCTGATTTGGGCTCACAAGATGGTTTTTGGATAGATTCTGATGAAGAGAAGGAACCAGAACAACAATTTCCTTGGTGGTTTTCTGAGCAACCTGAATCGGAGATTACAAAAACCAGAAAATTCTTCAAGATTCCAAGATATGAGTGTGTTGGAAGAATTATAAGATGGAAATATGATAATGACAACAAGGTGTTTATCAGTAAGAAAACTGATGGGCTACAATACTTTTCTCCAACATTTAAAGCCCTAGAGAAGCTTCCAAAATGTGAAATCAACCATATTGCTTCGATTGATATTATAAATCATTCTAAAAATGGTTTGATAAATTGGATGACGGAGGTTCTCGCGCGTGAATGCTTAAGAGGAAAATATACTTGGGTAAAAGAAACATTTCCAAGAAGAACGGTGGATTATTTCGACATTGAACCTATCTCTAATCAACCAAGGGTAATTCTTACTTATCCAAGGGTAAAGTGTCTGAGACAAATTCCTCTTGAAAAATTGCCGATAAATATTTGGAAGTTTGTGAGCTATTGGAAAGATAATGGAATTACAGGAGAAGCAGAGATTGCTTGTTATGATCGAGATGTCAATGGAGAGATAATTTGGAATCGAGAAACTATTGTATATGTCTTTGATCCATTAAGTTTGATAAATCTGTCAAAGCCTGATCTTGAAGCTCTTTTGCTGAACCCAATCATTTATGATGATGCTTTTGATGATGAATTCATGGCATTGAAGTTTCAGAGAGTTGTCGAAGTATGTTGCGCTCAAGGAGTTCATGCTGGATGCAATTTACCTGGATATACTTAAAGCTTCGGAAATTTTAAAGAAACATCAAGTATTATCCAAGGGGGAGTTTGTTGATACAAATATGTCTAAGACTTGATTATTTTCGTTTTTGTCTAAGTATTTTGTCTAAGTGTCTAAGTATTACTGAATGCGACAATAAGATTAGTGCGTGAATAGGTATTATCGCATGTACAGTATGCGTGAATGTGTTATTGTAGGTTTGACCAGGTCAAATCATTTTGATGATTGTCGCATAAGGTAAGTCAGGTAGTCTATAAATAGACTTTAGATAGACGATTTTGAAAACACTTTTGATAAGCCTTTTGTAAATCATTGTAATTTGGTTCTCAGAGAATTCTCTCTGATTGTGTGATTAATACAAAAGCAATTTGATTCAATTACTTCTCTGTTTGTTTTACTTCTCATTCTCTAATTCATACTTTGATCAAGTATGTGATTTCCGCACAAATACTTGAGTTCTAATCGTGTTTCGGTGATCTACGGCACATCATTCTGCATGGCACACAAGATACCAGTTGTATCTACAGAAAAATTATAATCAGTTATTTTAGGATATTCTTCATCATCCTCATCGATTGTGTTCACGCAACGATCCTCATTTCTGGTATAACGTTTGCTTCTGTTTAATCTGGATGAAGATGAATCTAATTTCCTGTTGGGCCTATCATATGCTGATTGAGTGTCCACCCTCTTCTGTATTATTGCATCTTCTTCCAGCCTGATAAATCTTAGAGCTCTATTTCTGACTTCGTCAAGATTCCTGCAAGGATTCATAACAAGATCTTCATAGAATGGGGAATCCCTTTTGATTCCTATCTTGAAAGCTTGTACAGCAGTCGGCAAATCCAAATTGGGTATATTCAAGGATTCTCTCCCGAATCTCCCTACAAAATCTCGAAGAGACTCATTAGCCCTTTGGACAACTCTGTATAAATCAGTTGTTGGTTTTTCAAACGTTCTACTGCAAGAGAATTGGTTATTAAATAAATTGACTAGATAAGCAAATGAAGTAATTGAGTAAGGGGGAACGTTTAACAGCCATTTTAATGTGGATCATGTGAGAGTAGAGCCGAAACCCTTGCATAAACATGCTTCTTTAAGATCAGAAGGGACTGGAATGATCTCCATTCTCTCCCTGTATTGCGCAATATGCTCCTCAGGATCCGTTGTTCCATCATACAGCTTCATATTTGGTGTTTGAAATCTCCAGCCTAGATGCAGCCAAATACATAAGAGAACCAATCATTGAGCGATATTCTCGTTGATCAGTTTCTTCTTCATCGAGAGAAGGTCCAATTTTCTCAATAAGGTCAATGGGAGTTGAAATAGATTTTGCCTCAGACATCTTAAATTTCTTTAAGATATCATAGACATATTTGGTTTGATGAATAAAAATGCCTTTTTCTAGTTGCAACACTTGCAATCCTAGAAAAAATGACATTTCTCCCATTGAACTCATCTCAAATTTGGATTTCATGATACTCTCAAACTCTTTGCAAAGACTATCATCTGTAGAGCCGAATATAATATCATCTACATACACTTGAATAAGAAGCAAATTTTTATTGATCTTTCTAATGAAGAGAGTGCTGTCGATGTGTCCTCTAGAAAATCCGTTGGCTAGCAGATGTTGAGATAGAGTTTCATACCAAGCTCGAGGATCTTAATGTAACCCATACAAAGCTTTATCTAATCTGTAAACATGATTAGGATAAAGTGGATCTTCAAAGCCAGGCGATTGTTTAACGAACACCTCTTCATGAACTTTTCCATACAGAAAAGCACATTTAACGTCCAGTTGATATACCTTGATCTTCATGAAGGAAGCATAGGCTAGAAAAATCCGAATGGATTCTAGTCTAGCAACCGGAGCAAAAACTTCGTCATAATCTAAACCTTCGATCTGAGTGAACCCTTGAACCACTAATCTTGCTTTATTTCGAACCACAACACCGCGATCATCTTTCTTATTTCTGAAAACCTAACGTGTGCCAATTGGATGAATATCCTTTGGAGGTTGCACCAATGTCAAAACTTGCAATTTGACGAACTGTTGCAATTCTTCTTGCATTGCTTTAACCCAAGAAGAGTCTGACAAAGCTATCTGAACATTCTTTGGTTCAATCTGAGATAAGAAACAAGTAGAAGACTTGTGTTGATGTCGAGTTTTGATCCCTTCAGAAACATTGCCAATAACATTTTTGAGTGGATGTTGATGCTCAGAATTAACCCGCAAAGTAGGAATAGGTTCCACATTTAAGTTGGTTCGTAAATGTGAATCCTCAGGGTTATTTACAACTTCATCACTAGAATCATCATGAGTTGATTCTTCTAGTTCAGTAGAAGGTTCATGAAAATCATCATCATCATCAGGATTTGAAGTTGTATCAACTTCATTATTTGGCAAAGTTGAGATGATTCATGAGCAACAGATTCTTCAGTTGATGGAGGAGGAGAAAGATTAGAAGTAGATACTGGTGGAACAGGAGTAATAAGCAGTTCAGCAGGAGTAGAAAGAACCGGAATAACAAAATCATCTGAATCTTCAAAATAAAATGACTCATCATGTTGAAAAGAAGAAAGATAATTAAAGAACGAATCATAGTCAAATAGCCATTCTGGACCAATTCCATTTGAAGGAGAAGAATACCGTAAGAACTCAACCTCATAGAATTCTTCTATTCGATGTGATGCTGTGTTATAAACTCTTTTGTTTTGAGAATTTGCTGAGTAACCTAAGAAAAATCCAGATTCAGATTTCTCAGCAAATTTGGAAATACGATCCTTAGTCTTCATTATTAAACATGGGCATCCAAAAGGTTCCAGAAAGTGAATATTCGGCTTCCTATTATTCAAAAGCTCATAACTCGTCTTCTTTTTGTCTTTAACCACAAGAACTCTATTTAACACAAAACAAGCCGTGTTAACTGCTTCAGCCCAAAAAGTTGTTGGTAATTTTGCATCCGAAAGCATAGTTCTTGCAGCTTCAATCAATGTTCTGTTCTTTCTTTCAGTAACTCCATTTTGCTGCGGAGTTCTAGAAGCACTCAATTGTTGAGAAATTCCATGTTGAAGACAGAACATTTCCATGATGTAATTTTTAAACTCCGTTCCATTATCACTTCGTAATCTCTTTACTTTCAATGAAAATAAAGTCTCTAATCGTAAAATCAGATACTTAATTTTCTCAGCCGTCTCATCTTTTGTACTTAGAAAGTAAACCCACGAGAATCTTGAATAATCATCAGTAATTACGAAGCAATAGGATTTACCACCAATACTCCTCACATTGACGGGACCAAACAAATCCATATGGAGAAGTTCCAATGGAGAGTTAATAGAATTTATCAATTTAGGTTTATGAGACTTTTTAGTTTGTTTTCCCTTTTTACAGGAAATACAATGATCATTTAGTGAAAAAGTTTGTTTAGGAACTCCAATCACTAAATCATTTTTGACTAAAAAGTTCATTTTCCTAAAGTTGATATGCCCCATCCGTCTGTGCCATAAAACTGAATCCTTTTCTGATGCTTTTGACAACAAGAAAGTATGCTCCATTGTAGGAGTTATAAATCGCATATCTAGGACATACATATCTTTAACCCTAGGAGCCCTCATAAGAATCCATTCTTTTGGAATAACAAAACCTGGTTTGAGAATCAAACACTCTTCATCATTGAACCATGTCGACAGTTTTTTGTCACACACTTGTGAAACACTAAGTAAATTATGTTGAAGTTTTTCAACATAATTCACTTTGTCAAAACTTATTTCGTCATTTGTAACAGTTCCTTCACCAGAAATCATTCCTCCTTTATCTCCCGCGAAAGCAACAAACCCTCCATTTTTGATTTTAACATCTTCTAATAAGGAGAGATTCCCGGTCATATGTCTTGAGCAGCCACTATCTATGTACCACACATTATCGATAGCTCGGGATGACTGCAAGACATTTGATTGAAACAATTAGTTGCTAATGGAGACCCAAGCCTTTGAGGCTTTGGGTCGTTCAGTGATCTCATCTATGATGAAAACGTCAATTTCTTTGAAATCCTTTTTGAGATCTCTTGACGCATCATAAGATGATGATTTCTTCTTAGAAGAACCAAAAGTATTCATTCCCGGTTTTTGTGGATTTTCGTGAAGTGGTTTTGAAACGTTTTTATTCTTTAAAGATTTTTCTTGCTTCAATTGTTCTCTTGAACGTTTTCTAGCAAGTTTATGACAATCATTCAAAAGATGTCCACGAATTCCACAATAGAAACAACTTCGTGTTTCATACCTTTTCCGAGAATGAAAACTCTTATGAGAACCATGATGTGAATGTTTACTTGTAGAAGCATCACATTTAGAATATAAGCTTTTACTAGTAGATGCTTCACATTTTGAAAAATCAGATTTAGAATCATGATTTTGACCTTTTGATGATGAAGAAGATGATTGTGATTTGTGTGGAGAAGAAGTTCTTTTCAAAATCTTTGTAACTTATTTTGGAATTTCACAAGCTTTAGATTTTTCTTTATCATTATGATTCAAAACACACTTCTTGTTCTTTCCACAATTATCACAATCATTGTTCTTCATTTTTGAAGATTGGTTAGTACAATCTGATGAATTATTCTCATGTGATAATCCAGAATTCTCATTAGAAGAAACCTTTTGAGTTACTTTTTTTTGAGATTTTGAATTATCAACCTTTCCCTTTCCATACATAAACTCAGAATCAGATTCATCTTTAACTGGCAATTGAGAATAAGATTTTGGTGGTGGAACAAAATGATATCCAATTTCAACATTAGACTCTGCTTTTGATGCTTTGGCCTTTTCATTTAAATCATTTTGATATCCAATACCAGATTTAGATTTGGTATCTAAACGCTGTTTATGGATAATTTCATCAAAAACCACTGCTGATGTAGAAACATTCAACAATTGTCTTTCAAGATCTAAAATTTTAGAATCAGCTTCAGATTTTTCCTGTTTAAGTAAATCCATCTCAACCAAATAACTGTTTATGATGGATTGCTGATTTAAAATTTAAGCTTTCAGATCATGAATCTCAACATCAGTTGACTCAAAACGTTTATTTAAAAGCTTGTTGTTTTCCACCAACTCCTTATTTTGATTTTTAATCAATTCAATGTCAGTTAAAATTGTTGATTTTGAGTTTTGTAAAGACTGAGTTGATCACTCAAATCAGTACATTTTGAACAAATTTGTTCAAATGGAGAAGAATCAACCTCAGAGACATTTGCCATGAAAGCTTGGTTATGAGAATATTCCTCCACGTGTGCACTCCAATCATAAAATTCATCTGCTGTTGAAATTAGTGCTGATGATGTGGAAGCAGGAGTAATATCTTTCCCAGAAGATTGTGGTTGAGCAGAAGAATAGGTTTTGGATGTGGAAGGCTTGGTGAAACCAGAGGTAGGAGGTTTACTTTTCTCACATTCCCGAGCAAAGTGCCCTAAATTCTGACAGTTGTAGCACCGAACCTTCGATTTGTCGAAACCTGATTTACCTCCCAACTTGCTCTTTCCAGTTCTTTGAAGAAACTTTTTCACCTTTCTTGTTAACATAGCAAGATTCCATTGAAGATCCATTTCTTCAAGATCGTCAGGATGTATCTGATCGTAATCTTCTTCTGTCAAATCTACATTACCCACTCTTCCAGCAATAAATGCTTCATAAGATGATAGAAAAGCAGTGACAACATTTGCATGATCTTCAGTAATCTTAGAAACATGTTGATTGGGATTTGATTGTTATTGACTTGGAGTTGGAGCACTTCCAGATCCATAGAAACCATAACCTGAATATCCAGAAGTAGATACATTTGAATTCCCACCATTTAATATTTCAGAACCAGAACCAGAAAACAAAGCTGTTGTTTCTGAAGTTTTCTTGAACCAAATTGGGAATACTGCATCATCTTTCCCGTCTCCTTCTTTTGCAGAGAAACATCGTAGACTTGCAGCTTATTAATCAAATCTTCATAAGCATATTCTCCTAAAGATTCATCTTCCATCAAAATATTTTCCTTGATATCCCACCTAGAGGGTAAAGCTTCAATCAATTTCTCATTGATCTCAAGACGTTCCAAAATCAACCCATGTCGTTTAAGCTCACTGATTAGTTGGGAATATCAAATAATCAAATCATTGAAAGATTCATTGGGCATGCAAGTGAATACATCCCATTGTTTCTTTAACAAGTCCCGCTTGCTTTTCTTCAGCTTATCATTTCCAGCAAAACGTTGCTCCATTGCTTTATAGAGCTCATAATCTGTATTCAACTCCTTCCATCCAGCAAGAACGTCACTGGGAAGACTCATAGAGATAACTGATTTTGCTTTCTTATCACGATCATGTTCTTTTCTTTCATCAGAAGTCATCATTTTAAGTGACTTGGGAGGAGGATTATTATCTCTATAAACTCCTTCAGCTCTGGGATGAATGTATTGCTCCATGATAGGAATCATAAGATCTGGATCATATAAAGGAATAAACATCTCAAACCTATACCTCCAATCATCATAATCGTTTTGGCATAGAAATTTGGGTGGTTTGGTTGTAGTTCCTGTCTCTTGTTCATTCTTTACCATCGCTTGCCAATTTACATGAACCATTGAGAAATACTTAGAATCCAAATTTTAACTATTCTGTCAAATTTTGAGAATATCAAATGTACAATCTAAAATCCGTCAATATCAACAATTCTGTCAATATCAACTCAAATCAAGATCCGTGAATACCAAATATTCCTTGAATCTCAATTATACAACAATATCACACAATCTTTGATCCGTCAATTAACACTACTCCGTGAGTGTCAACTATTATCAAACAATCCGTGATAATCTTTTAATCCATGAATATCAAGCAATCCGTGAATATCTAACAATCTGTGAATATTGAACAACCCGTGAATATCAAATATCCAAGAATATCAATCAATCCGTGAATTCAACTGTCCAACAATATCAAAATATGACAATGCTAACCCGAGAATATGACTATTCCGTGAAAACAAATAATCCAACAATCAAATAATCTGTGAATATGAATACTCCGTGAAAACAAATAAACCGTGAATACAAAATACTGTTTATGCGACAATAAGGCACTGTTTATGCGACAATAGACTTATTGTCGGAATACACAGACAAAATTATTCACGAAATTTTAATAGTCACACAAGAAATCAGTAATCACGGAAAAATTAATCACGGATTAATTTGTTATGTAATATTCATGTAGTGCAATCACGGACAACACTTGTAGTTTTTGAAAATGTCCATAAAACCTTCAATTCTTGCTCGTTTTGGATAAAATTGATATCAAGATGCTCGGAATTTGATTTCCGGTAATAATAGCTATTCAATTTTAACTTTCACCGTCAAATTGATGAATTCGTACACTTGACCATACAGGCGTAATCAATCCGAAGTGAAATGAAGCAAGTCTTGATCAAATTCCAGTGAATTAAGATCACAGAATACGTATTCGAATTACTTACAACCGTAATTCAGCCTTATTCGAAGTGAATTGAACTCGAAACAATGAAAGAGTGACAAAATCTGCATAATTGATATTTTCGAATCAATTCTTCAATCAAATACTTCAATTTCTCGTCTAATTCAATCGAAAACAACTCTAATCTTTATTCGTACGGCTCTGATACCACTTTAATGTGCCGTAGATCACCGAAACACGATTAGAACTCAAGTATTTGTGCGGAAATCAAATACTTGATCAAACTATGAATTAGAGAATGAGAAGTAAAACAAACAGAGAAGTAATTGAATCAAATTGCTTTTGTATTAATCACACAATCAGAGAGAATTCTCTGAGAACCAGATTACAATGATTTACAAAAGGCTTATCAAAAGTGTTTTCAAAATCGTCTATCTAAAGTCTATTTATAGACTACCTGACTTACCTTATGCGACAATCATCAAAATGATTTGACCTGGTCAAACCGACAATAACACATTCACGCATACTGTACATGCAATAATACCTATTCACGCACTAATCCTATTGTCGCATTCAGTAATACTTAGACACTTAGACAAAATACTTAGACAAAAACGAAAATAATCAAGTCTTAGACATATTTGTATTAACACAGAATCTTGGAGATAGAGCGAGATAGCCAAAGAAGAATGATAAACCTTATGTCTGGAAGGATAAATCTAAGTGGTGTGCATACCATGAGGATTTTGGTCATATAACTGAAAATTGCATAGCTCTCAGGAAAGAGATCAACCACCTGTTCAACAAAGGATACTTAAAGGATCTAATTGGTAAAACGAAGGATCACAGGAAGAATCAAAACAGAGTTCAGGATCCTCAAGCTCAGGATAATCACAGGATCCCTACGAGAGCAGGATCCCCACCTTTGGCTGCCAAGGTAATCAATTTTATTTCTGTTGGCTCTGACATATGTGGTACTTCTTATTCTGCAGCAAAAAGGCACGCCAAGGAATCCAAATCAGAGAAGCAATATAGGCCGATAAGGACTTCTATGAAAAAGGATGAGAAAGTTATAGCATTTGATGAGGATGATTTAGAAGATGTTCAGGATCCTCACCACGATGGTTTGGTCATTACTCTCTATGTTGCCAATCATTTTGTGCGCAGGATCCTGATCGATGGAGGAAGCTCTGTTAACATCATATGTTTGGAGACCTTGAAGAGAATGGGAATCCCAGAATCGGAGATCACTTCCAGATTCACTGTCTTGGTAGGATTCAGTGGAGAAGCAAAAAATACAGTTGGTGATATCAAGTTGCCGATTCATATTGAAGGGGTAAATTCCATTCAAAAGTTTTGTGTTATGGATTGTTTGTCAAGCTATAATATTATCCTGGGAAGACCATGGTTGCATGATATGAAAGCAGTACCATCGACGTATCATCAATGCGTCAAATTACCAACTCCGTGGGGAGTGGTCAAGATAAGCAGTGATCAACAGGAAGCGAAGGATTGTTATACGACATCAATCAAGACTACTACCAAGCCACCGTCAGCATAGCAATTAAAGAATAAGGTGTGGGATGTCTTACATACAAAGGAACAAGACGTCAAAAAAATGCCGCTGGAATCAAAGGATCCTGAAGAAAAGATGCTTATAGGCTCGACGATCCTAGAGGATCTTGAACAGGATCTGATGAAGTTCTTGAATGAAAGAAAATCAACTTTTGCCTGGAAACCAGAAGACATGACAGGTATATCTAAGGATATTATAACTCATAAACTTGGAATTGATAATAGTTTCAGGCCAATTCAACAAAAGAGAAGAAAATTTGCGCCGGAGAGAAATGCTATTATCTAGGCAGATGTTGAAAGATTACTTGTTGCTGGCTTGATAAGGGAAGTAAAGTTTCCAAGATGGTTGGCAAACGTGGTGGTGGTACAAAAGAAAAATGGGAAATGGAGAGTATGTGTGGATTATACGGATCTCAACAAAGTCGGGCACAAAGATCCTTTTCCATTGTCTCATATAGATTCAATGGTGGATGCTACAGCTGGACATGAGATCCTAACCTTCATGGATGCTTCATCAGGATTTCAACAAATTCAGATGGAACCATCAGATTAAGAGGACACAGCTTTTATAACTCCCACAGGTATATATTATTATATTGCAATGCCTTTTGGTCTTAAAAATGCAGGTGCGACGTATCAAAGGCTGGTCAATATGATGTTCAAAGACCAATTGGGTAGCACAATGGAGGTATATATCGATGATATGGTAGTAAAGTCGAAGAAAACTGAGGATCATCTCCAGGATCTTAAGGTGGCCTTCGATATCCTGGATCAATACAACATGAAGCTCAATCCTGCGAAATGCCACTTCGGAGTGGGGGCAGGAAAATTTCTAGGATACATGGTGACCAAGAGAGGGATAGAAGCTAGTGTAGAACAGATCAAAGCTATTCTAGACTTAAAATCCCCATCAAGCCCTAAGGATATACAAAGATTGACGGGGAGAATAACAGCTTTGAATCGTTTCATTTCAAGATCCTCTGATAGATGCAAGGAATTCTACGATATCCTGAAGAAAAACAAAAAATTCGAATGGGGAGAAAAACACGAGGATGCATTTCAAGAATTGAAGAACTATTTATCATCAGTTCCTTTATTAATGAAGACTGAGGATGACGAGCCGTTATTTTTGTACCTTTCGGTGTCCAAAAGTGGTGTAAGTGCGGTACTCGTGAAGGATCATGAAGGACAACAACATCCAGTCTACTATGTAAGTAAAAGCCAATTAGATGCTGAAACCAGGTATTCTCATCTCGAAAAACTTATACTTACGTTAGTTATGGCATCTACCAAACTTAGGCATTATTTTGAAACACATCCGATTCATGTAAAAATTAATTATCCTATTACAAATGTATTAAGAAAACCAGAAATGTCAGGACGCCTAGCTAAATGGTCTGTTAAGTTAAGTGCTTATAATTTGATTTACGAACCTAGGAATGCAATTAAATCACAGGCCTTAGCGGATTTTATCGCTGATTTTACTAGTGATCTTCAAAATGAAGTAGACTTAGAAGTACACGAATAGATAAGTGAAAAATGGACGTTATATACTGACGGTGCTTCTAATATAAAAGGAACTGGTTTAGGGATTATACTAAAATCACCTCAAGGTGATATTATGCCTCAAGCTATAAGATGTGAATTTCAAGCTACAAATAATGAGGCAGTATATGAAGCATTAATTGCAGGATTACAGTTGGCTAAGGATATTGGTATAAAGTATTTAAGTGTGTATGTTGATTCATTGTTCATTGCAAATCATTATAATGGAACATACACTGTGAAAGTAGATAGATTAGCTTTGTATTTGGAGATTGTTAAGGATCTTGTCGGTAGCTTCGAGATCTTCGACATTCAACAGGTACCATGTGAGGATAATACTGAAGCAGATGCTCTGGCCAATTTGGGATCAAGCTTAAAGATACCACCAGATATAAAGATATCAATTATACATATTGCAACACCTGCTATTGCTGATAAGGATAACAATGAAGAACAAGTATGTGGTATTGTGGATCATCAGTTTAGAGATAATTCGAATGCATCAGGTTCTGGGGGCAAGTCAGGATCATGGATGCAGCCGATCATGGAATATATACAACACGATGTGATCCCTAAGAATGAAAACAATCTTAAAGCTTTCAGATTAAAGGTATCCTGTTTTACTATTGAGAATGATATATTATATAGAAAATCACTTGCAGGACCATTATTGCGATGCCTTGAGAATCCTGAAGCACAAGCAGTACTTAAAGATATACATGAAGGGGACTGTGGAAATCATTCTAGGGGCAGAGCATTATTTTCAAAAACTTTAAGGACAGGATACTTTTGGTCTACTATGAAGAAGGATTCCATGGATTTTGCTCGCAAATGTGATACCTGTCAAAGACATGGGAACATCCATCAACAACCAGCAGAACCGATGCATCCAATTACCTCACCATAGCCATTTATGAAGTGGGGAATGGATATTGTGGAAAAATTACCGACAGCTCCTGGTGGAAAGGTCTTTATGTTAGCAATGACAGACTACTTTTCCAAATGGATAGAAGCCAAGGCGTTTGTTCAAGTAAAAGAAAAGGATGTGATATCATTCATTAAGAGAAATATTCTCACTAGATTTGGGATCCCGGCAAAAATAGTATGTGATAATGGATCTCAGTTTATTGGAAAAAGAACAAATAAGTTTTGTAAAAGTTGGGGAATCAAGATGATAACTTCAACACCAGTTCATCCTCAAGCTAATGGTCAGGCAGAATCCAACAACAAGATCATAATCAACAATCTTAAGAAAAGGCTGGATGCTAAGAAAGGAAGATGGGATGAAGAATTGCCTTTTGTTTTGTAGGATGATAGGACTACAGAAAAGGAGGCAACAAAACAAACCCCTTTTGCTTTGGTGTTTGGATCTGAGGCTATGATTCTAACAGAAATGGTGATACCAACGGCAAGATCCCAGATGTAGACTTTAGAAGCAAACAAAGAAGCACTGTTTCAGGATTTAGATACTGTGGATGAATTAAGGGATCATGCTAAATTCGGGATTGCTGCATACCAACAGAGGATTTCAAAATCCTATAACAAGAATGTTAGGATAAGAATGTTTCAAGTAGGAGATTTGGTGTTAAGGAAAGTATTTCAGAACACTAAGAATCATGCGGAAGGAAAGCTAGCACCAAAGTGGGAAGGTCCATATTTAATAGATTCAGATGCTGGAAAGGGGGCATACTGGTTGGCTAATATGGATGGAGACTTACTTCCAAGATACTGGAATGCTATTCATTTGAAGCTCTATCATGTGTAAGTTGAATATTTATATTCAACGTAAAAAGATACTTCTGTGATCCTTAACTTTTCATTAATTTTGTTATACTTTGATATGTATGTATGTATTATAATTATGTATGCATAAAAGTTTTTCATAATTATTATCATTATTGAATAATGTACTGACTTAAGTATCGGAGAGGTGTTAGAAAAACTAACACCCACCTTTACCCAAGATCTTGTATTTGTTGTAGTTCATGCATTTGAGGATCATGGATTGAAGATTAGAGGCTAGCTATCTCTCCTCCGTTAAGGATCCCAGCGATTCTCTAAGGTTTAGAGGTAAACACCTCTAGGGTTTATACGCCCCGCTAGTTGCGCACGATGTTTGATTATAGTGCCACGGTTAGGGAATCGGTGATGCCTCTGGTACCCGACAACTTCATTTCCATTGGCCTGTAGATCAAGCGCTAACGATTGTCGATACTGATGTGCACTAAACGTATCGACCTAAGGTTTGTGTCGTTTTCACGTCACTCTACGGTTTGTAATGTTTTCACATTACTCAATTGGTTAGACATTTATATGTCTCAAATGGCTTAGCCCAAGAATCAAACGGCTTGTAATGTATTCACATTACCCAACGAATTGACATTTACATGTCACTCTTATGGTTTGCTTAAACTATCTAAAGATTATAATATCTCACTTTACATATTTGATCACTTAATTGCTTAGAGTAATTTTTGACAAAAACACCTCTAATTGTGAAACAATTAACCAACGGGTTTAGACGGGTCTAACGGGTAAATTTTTTTCTCACCTCATTTCATTTTTTTTTATTTTTCACTCAAATAAAAAAAAAAGTTTGGTGAACCCGATGACCCGACCCGAGATCCATTTGACCCGGACCCGTTTAGACTCATCATTCTAAATGACCCTTAGACCCAGACCTTTTTAGACCCGTGACCCGACCCGACCCATTCATTTTGGCACCTCTAGTATCATCTAATCAAACAAACATAAACAGAGAGAAAGAAATGCAAGATAAAAGGAGTTGGATTTATGTAGAAAATCTCATGGAGGTACCATATGCAACGGTTAGTTACGCTAGAAGCTAATAAGAAGCTTAATTTGATCTGTATGCCTAAAAAGCTTTTAAAGAAAAACAAAACTTATGACGCGTTTAGTCACGAATATTAAAGGAATTTTATACATATTAATCTTGAGTAAATTTCATTGATTTGTCCATACATATATACTGAAACTAATTAATTCATGAATACATGCATTTATCTATCTATCGCTGATCTAAAATCAAAAGAAACTTTTTAAAGCATAATGTTGAAAAAAATTCGGAAATTTGGTTTGAATTTTGGAAGTCATAAGCTATCCGAATGCCTATATCATTAGAAAAAGAAATATGTCAAAGTGTGTCATATTTTGTAAGTCTAAATATATGCTTAAAGATGTCATTTGTACACAACGTAAAATGATTCGGATATTATGTGGAAATATAATGAAATCACGTGTCATCAAGATAAAAAAATGTTTGAAATGGCTAAAATGATATACTTAAATTTAGACATAAAGATATAATCGTGCACGTTGTAAAATGAATGGTGAATATAAAGAGAGAATTAGTTGAATTAGAAATTTTATAGCTCTACACTTATGGTCTTATGCCAAATCTTAGGCCTATGTAGGCAAAAGTTTGTATTGCTCGAATTCTTTCGGTATGCACAATTAGAGGTGCACATTAAAACGGGTTTTTAAAACCCGACCCGTTCATAATCGGAAATCGACCCGGTCAAAACCGGTTTTGATCAAACCGGTTTTGGTTTTCTAGAACCCAATGGGTCCAAACCGGTTTGAACTTTAGGGTTTAGAAAACAGGCTGAAACCGGTTTGGAATCGGGTTGGGTTGAGAAAACCGGTCAAAAACCCGAAAACCAGTCAAAACCCAATCAAAAAACCAGTCAAAACTGGTTCGGGTTGATCAAAAACCGTTTTTAACTTTTTTGACTAAAAACCGGTTCAGTTTTGGATCGAGTTGGCCCCGAACCGGTTTGTGTGCATGCCTAGCATAATTAGATCTTGGGCTGCTATAATATAAAATGGGGCAGTTAAACTGAAATTGAGCTCAAGAAAGTGTAGTATATCATATGAAAGTTTGGGCAAATTATTGAATGCGTTTTCTATACTTTTTATCAAAAATAAATTTTGCGGAAACAAACCACAGGTCAATAAGAGCACAAGGAGTGGTGACATTGTGTTTACAGTGTTTAGAGAGAGGATTTTGTGGTGTGGTAACAGTGTTCTGAACAGTGTTCTCAAAGCTTATTTTTGTTTTTATATTTATTCTTTGTGTGGGGCAAAACCAACAAAAATGAGAACACCGAACAAAACAACTTCTGATTTTGAACGCTGAGTGAAGAACACCGACGAGAACACTGATGAGAGCACTGAGGCGGAGTGGCAGAACTGTATTACAGTGTTCTGGATGAAGAATTTTGGCAGAACACCGTCCACTCCGTATAATAATATGGATATACACCGTGACTTCGTGAGTATAATTAAAAATGGTTGAACCTTCGTACATCTTAACTTTTAAAGTGGTTTCCGAAATAATACTTATCGATTAACAAACTAAATTCACCAAATTCGAAGAGATGCATACATTCCCACAGCATTATTACGATTTTTTTTACATTGCGTTCGTTCCTGTGTTTGATACCATGAGTATCGTTTGAGTTTATATCTTACTTTAATATAGTGTTCCTATTATCACTTACATTGAATAATATGCTTGATGGTTTCGTTTTAACAAATTTCCATCACAATAATACTAATTAAACAGACGAATAAGATTAAAGTAAGTCCCCTATTCCCCTAAATGCTCTACAATATCTATAGCGATTAAGGTTACCTCTAAGTTTATTGGAATCCTCAAAAACTTATTTGTTGTTATATCAAATATCAACGATGAAGAAAAGAAGCAGGAATACAAGCCACCGAAAATTCGTAAATGAAAATAACTATCATATTTAATACGGAGTATTAATAAAATAACATCAAACGTTCGACAACCAACATACAAATATCAGAAACTAGTAATATCATCACGGATGCAACGGTTGGCGACAATTGAGGCCCCATGGGATTTTATATTTAGAGAAAAATTAGAAGTTGTTAAAATGAACATGGAGTTTAAAGGGAATGAGTCTTAGATGCAAGTAATGGTGATGATATTTGCATGTAAATATGTAATGGTGATCATAATGCAAATATCATTACCATTAATTACATTTAAGACTCTATTACCTTAAACACTATTTACTTTTTTTTTTCCCTAAATACAAAATCCCAGGGGCCTAGGCCACGTGGCATCAGCTTCAAATTCACCGGATTAAATCCTCACTCGGCTGTAACTGTTTTGCACGGTCATTTTCACCCGCAATATTGTACAAAGTCTTGTTAATATGTAAGAGTGAATTGAGTGAGAGTGGCTTCATTGACGTGAACTTTGAGCCCATTTTTAACTTCGGCCGAAGTCTCCATCATTGAGGTGGGGTGATTCCGGCGACGATATAAATTAACGGATTTGAAAGGACATTTGGAGGAGAATGTATGAGGTGTGCAAGTTTAAAAATAAGTTCGTGCAATTGGGTTTCTATGCAGGGGCTTCTTTGATAAAGCATTTTGCTCACATGAAGTAGATAGAAGGTGTCCATTTGCCTTGAAGTATACCAAAGTACCAAAACCTCACTTTAGTTCTATAAGAGGTGCCTTCCACCATGTGCTCAATTGCCTTTGAATAATGCATTGTTTTCAACAAATTAATTCGGTCTTTGGAATGTTTCATTCCTTTGTTTCTTTGGTTCAAGATTGATTTAACTTTTGTGTAGAATTAGGTGAGTGATTTTTGAGTGAAGTTGTGAGGCTTTTTTTGTGTTGTTCCTGTTTAGATCTTAAAAAATTTCACACTTACTTTGTCACGTTATTTTATTATGTAATATTTACAGTTTAAAAATGAGTTTATGAGCCACTCCCCGTAGTCATATTTTCAAATTAAATTTTAATCGACTAATCAGAGCTTGATATCTACTCCTTTTCCTAATATAAAAATTAAAATTTTATACTTTCTATGTCTCATGTATATAGTCCAATAACAAATTTTTTGAATTTAAGAGGTGGCAATTTAAGAACTATGAGTTTAATTGGGTTTTTCTAATTTTGATAGAGAAGTCTAATTGAGTAATTAAAATAAAACCCAAGTATATCATTATTACCTATTGGGTCATAATGAGTAATAATGATATACACTACTTGAACATTTTTTTAATTAACCAATTAGACTCATATATAAAAATTGGAAAAACCCAACTAGACCAATGAGTCTTAAATTGCCACCATTTAAGATAGGATAGATGAATGCCAACTTTTTGCTTATATGCAACACAAGTTTGATTGAAATTTTTTAAGAAATAAATAGTTGAGAGTAATAAATGAGGGTAAATTCTTGGGAGTTTAATGAGTTTCGTTTTTTACAAGTAGACAATATTTTTAGGACAAACAAAAATAATAATGGGACAATAAAATTGAGACTAAGGAAGTAATAAAAACTAAACTTCACTTGATAAAAAAAATACTTGAGCTCGGATACTATTCATGAGACAAAAATTTCCATAAATTCAATAATTGCTAAATAAGCGTAAAAAGAAGCCTAATCCATTCACCGTTGGATATATAGAAAAGTCTATTTTCTCTACTAAAATTTTTGCATATCCACCAATTACTCTTTTAGGCCTACTTGTATGCTTATCAAATTTGGTTTACTAAGAAGTTTTAATAAATATAAACAATCTGTATCATCGTTTGAAATATTGAATGGACTAAGAGGATTTAGAATTTGCAAATCGCATTAACCGAAATGAAAGAGGTTCCAATCATGTTACTTGGAGACATTGATCACTCAAATGAGTTATGAAATGAAGTTAATTTCGGGGGGTCACATTCGGATTATATTTTAAGAATGCGTTTAATCCCTTTTAATAAAACGATATCATTCAAGTTTTATTGAGGACACTATTCTTTGGCCGTATGTTTCACAATGCAAAACACGAGTCAATGATAATCATTGTCAACTGTATCTTTGTATTTACGGTGATCAATTTTTACTTGTGAATGTTATCTCACGTGTTAAAAAAAACTGAAAAATGACTAAAGGTTCTTCTTCTTCTTCTTCTTCTTCTTCTTCTTCTTCTTCTAAAGGCAGTTACTAACGGACCTTTTTTGATCCGCTCGTTCATCTTCCACAAGCGGTTACTCTCCGATATGAGAACCACTCTCCATAGATCGAAATCTCGACAACGCTCTAGAGGGGTCGCTCTCCCATGTCTTAGATGGGTATCGCGCCGCGGAGTCTCCCCCTCCCCCATGCATGCCATGGGCGAGATTCGAACTCATCACCTCCAGGAAGAAACCACTTAAGTGGAAAACTCCCTTACCACTGGGCTAAGACCCCAATGGAATTTAAGATGTCCTTACCTGGGATTGAACCAGGACCTAATGACAATGGATTTGATGATTGCCAAACAAATAAGAAACCAAATATGTTGTATAAAAAGGTCTTACAAAAAATACGATTGTTGCTCCGTACTACAATACAAATTTACCCCGTTTATGATTGTTATTCTCTTATGCCTTTTATACTTTTAACTTGTTATGTATTACTCTGTGTTATTTTCCTCTAAGGCAATGTTGTTTGACTTATTGTGTATGCACGACAAGTGCTACTGATACCGTAAATGTCTAGATTCCACATGTGTGATTAAAATATTAGGGTTCGAATTAGTGTCATAGCATATGTGGGTCATTTGTAGACAAATGCATTGCTCAGCTTTGATGCTCATAACAGTTGAAGCGGAGACGTACCATTAGAAGATAGTGCGTTACCCATTATAATAAACGTATCAGTTACAAATATACTCTCTACATATATTAATTCGTATAAAAAAATAAAACCAATTATATCATTATTAATTATATAATTTATTACTTAATTTCTAAAATTGTATAATTCCAAATTTTATTGCATAAGCATATGTTTTAATTTATACATCTACTTAAATTAAAATATTACGGGGCAATATAGATCGTAGATTAGGTTTCATTCATAGAGATCCTACTACTAAAAATATTTCCAACATCTTTTTTCATTTTTAAAAAGATGTATCCAAAACTATAGAGGATTAGCATTTACAGCACTTCCCTAATTCTTTTTCGTCCATATAGTTTAAGCACCATGATGTTTTAACCGTACACTCTTAATATTTGAAAATTTTATCTATATTAATTTATAACATGATTTTTTAATCAAATATATAACCCTAAAAACTGATCATCCATATTGCAATACAGCCTTAACATTTGATGAATACACTAACGTCTTAATTAAAATATTTTATGATTTACAACTAAATCTCCCTTAATTAATACTTAATATACATTGAGCTAGATAATACCCAAATATACATTATATTCAATCATATTAACATAGTTCTATTATATTTTGTGATTTATTGATTTTATTTTTCTTCAAGTTGTGTTTAAATCATTGTTAAAATCAACTTCGGGTTTGATATAAAAGTAATTTCTTATTCAAATTTTCAGGTTAAAGAACACGTATGTTATTTCTTTATTTAGTTTTATAGTTGTAAATTTTTCATATCAATACTGATCGATATGTGTGACACCCGCCAAATTAGGACTAGAGATTAGTGCCTAATCAACTGTTAATACATGTAATTAGTTATGTGTTAGGCTAATTAATGTATCGAAATATATATATTGTTGAATATATACAATTATGCGATTTGATTAAATCGTACGCAATTCAAATCGAATGTAATTCGGTTCAATTAATACGGACGTTGGTGAACAATTTTATTAAATAATATAACATTATTTAATTACACTATTTTATTCAAAAAATTATTCTGATAGTATTTCGTAAATAATTCGTATCGTACAAACAAACGTCTACGCGATTAACAAACAATCAAAACGAAATTTAATTTATATCACTCAATTATTAAGTATTTGTTAGAATACTTCAACCAAGATATTGATTAAACATTCGTATTTTAAAACGTATAATTAAACGTTTAAACAATCGGGAAAACGAACACCACACGGAGCGTAATCGCAGGGAACGAAAAATGGGTGAAGCCCACACCCGTGGACCCACCCAAGCCGACCAAAGGGGGAGGGAACCCCTCCCCACTCTTCATTTCCATCATCATCATCTTCTATCTTTTATCTCTCTCTTTTCTTCCTTTCTTTCAAAAATTTACCACCACCATCCACCTAAATCTACCAAATATCACCACCAAACAATATTAAATCATCAAGCTCGTTTGGAAGAAAACGTTCACGGAGTCACGATCTACAATTCCATCTTTTCAGTTTTTCTCGGTGTTAAATCGTAAGTTTTCGACAATTCTCAAAAACTCTTAGATTTCATTTATTTTTCACAAAAGTTGTTTATTTAAGCTTGAAATGTCCAAATATGGGTTGGGTAAAAGTTTCAAGTCAAACGGAAACCGGAAAACACGATTTCGGCTCAAAATCCGGCCAACAGAAGTAAGTATCGCACAGACCAGTGCAGTGGTGCGTCACTTCCTTAAGTGATGCATTAAGTGTCGCTTAAAACTCTAATCTTGCGTCACTTACCTAAGTGCCGCATAAAACCTCTTTTTCCTGAACATTTTTACCTAAGTGTCGCAAATTCAATACTCGACACTCCTAACCGACACTTCTAGCTCGACCCCAGCCAAGGGTTCTGCCCCTTGGACCCCGCCAGGGGTTGCCACCCCTTGGACCCCGCTACCAGGGGCGCTGCCCCCGGACCCCCGTACCCGATTTCCTACCTTATTAAGTATAATGAAATGAATTCAGAGATTATTAATATCATCACAAATCATCACCAACGGGACATACACGTTTTCAAAACATAATCAAATCAACCAAATCGTAGTAATTTGAACATTCTAGTTGGATAAACAACTACAAAGGTAGTCTCTATAGATACCTACTCACGTTTATAACCATCGCGTGTCGTGGACACCTTCAGGTTACAAGTCTTGGACATCGATTCTCGGCTAATCAACTCAAGTATAATTAGTTAAACTCTCCAGACTCAGGTGAGTCTCATAGCCCCTACTTTACTATTTTACTCAGGGGTGTGATATCATTGCTCGTTTTATTTTAACTATATGAACGCAAGTACGAAAACAAACAATTACTACATGAGTTATCTCACTAATCTTTCAAAGCCCTCCTCAGCATAGTTTGGTAATACGTTGTAGCGTGAATATTAGTATATGGTACCATATAGGATTGACCCTCCTCGTCCGGGTTAGCATGCATTAACTGGGTAAACGGATGTACTAATATTTGTTCAGACGAGTGTAGATTAGGTACTCGTGGGAGGCACCTCGATCAGGATAAGTTAAATGTGGACTTGACACCTCTAATTAAGCTCAGACTATGTGCTCATGACTGTAAAACTTTTATTTTGCTTAATTGCAATTTAAATTCAATTAAATCTTGCGGTTCATACAATATGTGTTGACATACAAACCTGTGAACTCACCAGCGTTTCGCTGACCCATTTTAGCATGTATCACATGTACTCAGCAGTAGATTAGACTGCCCAAATCAAGAATCATTAGCTTGTGTCAGCATGCAAACATTCAGAGATTTAGCTGCATTATTATATTTTGTATAAATTAATTATGTATGTAAATCTCTCAATTTCAAACTGAGTTAATGTAAACTATATTTTGATGTAAACTTTGAGTTTATCAATACAAGTTGTAAAACGACGCATATAGTGTCGTTCATTATATCTTTCTGCTGTGATTATTGATTAGTCGCGCCCCGACCCGATTCGCTTCCGCAACCTGAATTTGGGGGTGCGACAATATGCTTTAACGAACAACGTGAAGATGTAACGTTCAGAATAAGTTTCTTAACACCGATTAGTCTATTTCTTTCTCCTTATATAACATTTGTACATTATGTTTCTTTTAGATTTAACTAGTTTAAGACCCGCAAAATTTGCGGGTTAACTTTATGATATGTCTTATATGGATGTGTTATACGAATTTAATAAACGTTTTGGTGTTGGTGTATGATACATCAGTTTGTATTGTTTTATTTTTAATTGAAAAATGTATTAAACATTTGAATTGTGATAGATTTTGGATTGATAAGTCCAAATAAATTAATTAATTAATAGGGACAATATTGTGTATGATATCACTTTGTTATTTGTATTAATATTTAATAATATTAAATTTTTTAAAATCGTACAAGTATGTTTTTTCAAATAAGCGAATTTACCGGTACAGCAGGTAAATACTATTTTGTATCTAAAAAATAACGCTCTTTAGTGCATTGGTGGTTCTCGTCTATCCAAGTTACTCTCTGTAATTTAAATCAACAACCTATAATGCATTACTTTGTCTTTTTAACTTTGACGAAAGTTGATAAAATATGACAACTCAAATGAAGGCTCTACTGACCTGAATGACATTAACACAGCCTTAGAAGATTAAATGGTAAATTATTTTAGGGATGTAAATCGAGATATAGAAAAACTAGTGGCAAAAAAGTAAATTAATTAATCAATTATTGATAATATTGTATGTGATATTCCTTGTTTCTTGTATTTTTATTGTTCAATAATAATAATAATAATAATATTATATTATGTACTGAAACTTTGAATTAATTAATTAAAAAATTAAATTGTTAGCTTTAAGATTTTAAATCTTGTAATTCGGTATTGTTTTTTTTGTGTTTTGAATTTGCATCATATTTTCAATAAGAATAACCTTTTTTTGTTTGACCAAAGTTACATACATGTGGATAACCGAGCCCCGCGAATAAATATGAATAACCGATGGTTAATAGTTAATAATAATTAGGTACCCAAAGGGTATTAGGCTGTGTATGGGTACAAATATTTTAAACTGGTATCAGTACAGATACAATAAAATCTGTCGAAACCCGACCCGTTGGCATCCGTAAATCATACATTGTAAATTAAAAAATGATAAAATAGTTAAAAAAAAAAAAAGGGCGGTGGTATGGGTACAAATACCATATAACCCGTAAGAACTCGACCCTTTGGCATCCATAATTCAAGAATCGTAAATTAAAAATTGATAATTTTTTTTTAAAAAAAAGGTGGCTGTATAAGAATTTAAATCACTGGCCGATGAAATGAAGTCATGATATTTTTGAAATTGAAAATAACTTATTGAGGTTTTTTCATAAAATATAAATAAATAAAGAAGATTATAGGAAGAGTTTGAATTATGAAAGAAATAATAAAGTAGTTATTAAACTAAAATCTTCATAAATTATTTGGAAGATTATGTACGATTAAAGAAAAAATAGAGGTTTTATATTATAAATATTGAAGGGTATATATTGTAAATATGGAAGGGTATATTAATATTTTAGTCACATAAAAGTAGGATTAATAATGTCATTAAATAAATGAATGGCTAGATCTTAATTGTTAGTCTTCATCTAATGGTCATTATTCTTTCAAGATTTTTTTTTTATAATATAAGATAAATAGATAGATAGATTGTTAACCTTTTAAACTTGAATGTGTTAGCTCGTATTGTCACAAATCAATAAGCTAGTTCAAATAATACGTTAAAATATTTCCATATTTAAGATTTTCAAAACTTATAGAAAGCAATCAAATCAAATCAAATCAAACTATCTATATACAAGATACAAGAAAAAGATCCTAGCCATAATCCCATAGAGGAATTGGCCTCTATAAATAATCACACATATTTACTTCAATTAACAATTCCATCAGAGTATATCAAACCCTACAACAACATATCATAAGATTACCCATCGATCGATCATCATCATCATCATGTCGAATACGATGCTAACTCTCATGTCAAAGGACAATCAGCTCTTCACTGTAAAAAAAGAGGTTGCAACTCACTACAAGAAAAAAGACTATTTGCAACGAACGTTTTTTGCAACTACAAGATGTCGTCCCTGAAAGTCGCTAAACGACAAAAAAATCTCCCTTTTTGACTTTTAGTCGTATTCTTTGTTGACTAAACTTTAAGGGACGACACATGTCGTCCCTAAAGGTATTTTTATTTTATTATTTATTTTTTGGTTTGCCTCCAAAAGAAAATGATTTTCCGCGTTACCTTTTGACACGACACCGTCGTTGCAAAAAGTTTTATTTTTAGTTTTCATTTTTTAGTTTCGGCGCCAACCTAAAAACGTTCCCGGGCTAGTTTTTGCAATGACAGTGTCGTTGCTAAAGGTTTTATTTTTATTTTTCCAACTTTTTTTGTTTAAGAAAATTATTTTCCTGCCTACCTTTTGCAACAACAGTGTCGTGGCTAAAAGTTTTTTCTTTTTCCTCCAAATCGGGAAATAAAAACTTACCATGCCATTTTTTAGCTTGTGAAATAAATATTAATTAACTTGTGAAATAAATATAAATTAAAGAGTAAAGTTAAAAGTTAAGTTTAATCACAGTTTAATTAGATTGGAAAAATTAACGGAATATTCAAAATATTATACGATTTGTGTTAGTTGCGAAACAACTTAATTAACAATAGTCGTCTTTCAAAAGTAACATATATATGTTTGACAGAGGTGTTTGTAAATATATTGACCAGCTTTTATTCTAAGCACATATAATTGGTATTTGATGTATCGTTAGGTTGTGTTGAGTGAAATCATATAAAAATTGAAATAGGGCTTACTCAGTGATTTGCTTTATTGTGATATATATTAGTTTCTTTAATGAATCTTCATTATGAGAATGTCATTTTTGAGCATGAAAATAAAACATATGTCATACCTATTGGAATATGAAAGTAGAACGAGTAACATCAAGTAAGTAGTTGATATTGAAAAAATAAACGGTGATGGTGAGATGCTGATCATACATGGTTTACTTTTTCGCTATACATCATTAACGTTGATCACATCTTAACAAATGAGTCATTTATGAAACATGTGTCTTTTGATTCAATCAAGATATATCATTGCACTTCATCGCTATTTATGTTGACCTTAAAAACAGTTTGAGTTCATGAAACCCTAAGGCGTTTATGCTATTTATGTTAAAAGCTCTTTATATGTTGGCGAATGTGTTTGTGAGTATATTAATTGGCGAGCATATGCAAAAGTTATAAAATGAACCTAGTACTGAAGAACTTTAATTACGAGTGTTGATATACATCATTGAAAAGGTGATCGAACAAATAAAAAGTGATGGATATGTGTTGGAACATACTAATTACTTATCTTATATTGGAAAAGGATCATTATGTAGATCAAACATGTTATCATAACATATATCAGCTGTAAGCCATAGTTTTTTTCACATTATATTATCGTCGTACTCAATGTTGGTGATTTGCGTCACCAATAATGATTTAAGTGTAATGAGATTAATTTGTTAACTACCGAATGACATATATACTAAATTTATATTTTTGTTGAATTACAGTAAAAATAAATTAAAATAACTTTTTGGGACGACATTAGGACCTTTAGGCACGACATTGTCGTCTCAAAGAATTTTCACGAAAAAGTCAAAATTCCCTCGAAATTTTTTCGTTCCCGGTTCACTTCCAGACACAACTTTCAGCAACGACATATTTTAATGTCGTTCCAAAAACTAATAAAATAAGAAAGAATAATAATAAAAATAAAAACCCCAAACATAGTTTTGATACTTTTATTTTCTTCTTCAAACAATAAAGCAAATCATCTTCCATCTTTTCCAGCCACACACCACTGCCCACACTTCCACCACTGCACCTCCATGGGTCGCACAAGTAGAATGGGTCAAGTTGGTCACTAGTAATAGTTTTTGTTTTGTAACTTGTACGGCAAAATGGTGGCATTGAAGAAGAATCAAATTGGGAGTTCCACTCCAATGAATGAAAAGGCTATATTGAAGAAAATCTTGGGGGAGAGTCGTGGGCATTGTAAGGGACGCGGTAGAAAGGTTACAAATGTTGGACCAAGTTCAAGTTCAAGTGTCCAATCACAAGGATCACAAATGAGTTCACAAAAACAACTAGAGGAAATGTTGAAGGCTCAACAAGAACAAATGAAGTCTCAACAACAACAAATTGAGTCTCAAAATGAGTTCATGACCTCTCTATGCTCGGTCTTAAAAAAGGCAAAAATTCCCGTTCCTAAGTTTGTACCGTACCAACCAACTATCGTAGAATGTGAGAATGAGCATGAGGAAGAAGGCGAGGAGGAGGAAGAAGGCGAGGATGAGGAAGAAGGCGAGGATGAGGAAGAAGGCGGTGAGGATTCGGGTGAGGATTTGGATCACGAGTAAATTCGCTTATCTAAGTGTTAGTCTTTTATTTTGTTGTCGAAACAATGTTTGTTAAATCTTTTTGAATTGTTTAAACTATTAACCTTTAAACTTGTGGAATGTTAGAACTCACTCGTTATGTGTTTGTGACTATTTGATGATTTATCCGGATGTTTAAATTGTTAATTTGGTGTGTTTTAGATGCGATAAACTATAAAATATATGTAGTAAGAGTGCAGGTAATCTGCAGAAATTAAACAGGCACGAGCCTGGGAAAAATCGAAATACAGCAAAATGTTGTCCACAATACAGGGGCTTTCTGCAACGACATCTACCTTTTGGGACGACAAATTTCATTGCAAAAGGTCCATCTATTTTAAAATACTCATACTTTCTGGGACTACAAATGTCGTTGCAATAGGTATTGAATTTCTGTTTTTTATTTTAATAATGCTTTTTGAGATGACAAATGTCGTCTCTAAAGGTATTTATTTTTTGTTATATTATTTTGTTAATAATACTTTTTGAGACGACAAATGTCGTTCCTAAAGGTATTTATTTTTGAATTACTTAAGAAGTACGGAAATTAAGGAGTGGGTCCGGTGTGTCGTTGCAAACTGTCGTCTCAAAAGGTTTTGAAGGACGAGGACTTTGAGACGACACTATTGCAACGACATGTCGTTGCAAAAGGGTTATAGGGACGACATGTTGCCGTATTGGGACGACATTTGTCGTTGCAATATGGCTTTTTTCTTGTAGTGACTCAATCCATCACCATCAAAAACCTTGTGAAAGACGATTGTCAATACGGTAAAATTTCTGTCCTCGACGTTGAATCCAAAACTCTAGCTTTGGTTATTGAATACCTCAACAAACTATTTGTGGTTACTCATTCGAAAAAACAGGAGGTTACGAATGATCTAACCAACTTTTTTAAAAATCTAGAGATGAATGAGTTATTAGATATCGGTGTTGCAGCTATTTATCTTGGTATCAAAGAGTTATTGGATAGGTGTTGCGAAGCAATAGACGCTTTCGCCATGGACAAGTCCCCGGAAGCGGTTGGAGAGATTATAAATTTCGTAAATAATCTTACACCCGAAGAAGTCGAAGCTGTTCGTAAAGAAAATGCATGGGCTTTTCAGTAGATCCTTTAATTATTATGGCGATAAATTTTATAGTTACGTTTTATTTGTCAAACTTCTTGTTTTATTTTTTCTAAGGTTCGCAGTACGTGAGGCCATCGTTTAATTTACTTAATAAGAAAACTACGGAGTACTTTATATTTTATTATTAGGGATTGATTTTTTTTTTTTTGGGATTATTTATCGTATTATGCTGAGATGTATAAGATGACATCAAAATAAAACAATACCGAGTATAGATATTAAAACTAATATAATAATCGATTGATAATGTTTTTAAAAGTTAAATTGACCAATATAGTTGTTTGATCGTGATCAGGGGCGGAGATATTTGGTTGCAAAGAGTAGAAATGCTACATATGATTCTATATATTTTGTGTAATATTATTCAGTTATACATAATTAAAACTCACCGTTAGTTTTTATATAATTATAAGTTTATTCGATCAAGATATTTAAAGAAAGCCCAAGCTGAATACTTTCAACCCAAATTGCTAGATACAATATGGACTTGTGATCTAATAGTGTGGAGGATTAATTTGTGAATATCTTACATTTTTAATTTGTTTAAGTGATAAGTAAAAAAATTTGCTAACCCCTAAAATTTATTATGTTAATTTGACCAAAATTTAAAAGACGATGACATAATGAATCATCATTTAAAAATAAATAACAAATAATAAATAATAAAGAAAAGATCGTATCTATATCCCAAGTTAAAAGAAAATCCTTAAAAGTTATGAATATCATCATATTATAGTCCCCCGTTTACTATTCAGTTGGTTGAGTACTTGAATTTTATCCAAGAGGTCATGGGTTCAAACTCAGGTGAGGACATCTTAAATTCCATTGGGGACGCTATACTCATCCAAGACGTGGAAGAGCAACCCCTTTAGGGCGTCGCCTTAGCTTCGAACTCGGAGGCGGTTACTCGATTTAAGGAGAGTAACCGCTTGTGGAGATGATCGGGTGAGCTAAAATGGTTCGTCAGCGATTCCACAACTGTCTTTAAAAAAATCATGTTATAGGTAGAGATGAGATCATTAGACCACCTGCAACGCAGGCGTTCTGGCCCAGTTGGCACCCCAGAACGCCGACAATGGGGCGTTCGGGGGGGGGGGGGGGGGGGGGCATTCTCGGGGCGTTGATCAATGAAGCACGGGGCTGCGTGGGAGCGTCCAGGTGGGGCTCACCGATTATTTAATTATTTTGCCTTGCTTTGACCGTTTGAAACATAAAAAAATAAAAAATATTTTTTTTAAAAAAAAGTGCCGTTCAACGGCTACTTTTTTTTAATTTTTCCCCCCAAACCTCTATATATACACACTCCATTTATCATTTTTCACACACCAAATTCATCCAACTTTCTCTCAATTCTTACCAAATTCAAAAATGGATTCACTAAATTTTATTTTGGAATCGGATTCGGAAGAAGAACTTCTTTTGCAAGTTCTACAAGCTTGGGACGAAGAAGAAAACAATGAAGCCGATGCTAGTTCTAGTTCGAGACCACCCCAGAATCGGACCTATATTGAAAGAGATCGCGAAGGTGCTCAAGAACGATTATGGAACGACTATTTTTCGGAAACCCCAAAGTACCCGGCAAACTTGTTTAAACGCCGTTTTTGTATGCGTCGGGAATTATTTTGCAGAATCGTCGAAGGTATATCCGAATACTCTATTCAACCTATTCCCGATCACTTTATTTATTTTAAACAAAAGCCGGATGCACTTGGTCGGCTTGGTTTTAGCACGTTACAAAAGTGAACCGCTGCCATACGCCAATTGGCATATGGAATGTCCGGCGATATGTTCGATGAATACTTACAAATGGGTGAACGCACGTCAAACGACTGCGTTAACAACTTTTGTAAGTGTGTATTCGACTTATACTCTCGAGAGTATTTGAGGAGGCCAACTGCCAACGATATTGCTCGGCTTTATAGAGGACATGAGCATATACATGGTTTTAAGGGAATGCTTGGGTCCATTGATTGTATGCATTGGCAATGGAAAAATTATCCCAATGCATGGAAAGGTCAGTACACTAGGGGTGATCACGGGCACCCGACCATTATGCTTGAAGCGGTTGCTTCATATGATCTGTGGATATGGCATGCATTTTTTGGCATGGCGGGTTCAAACAACGATATTAATGTTTTAAACGCGTCTCCGTTGTTTGATTCTATCAAAAATGATACCGGTCCACCCGCATCCTTTGATGTCAATGGACATCACTACACAAAAAGATATTATCTAGCCGATGGTATTTATCCGGATTGGTGTACACTTATGAAAGCCTATCACTTTCCTACTGATGAGAAACGAGCCAAGTTCAAGAGGTTTCAAAAAAGTGCAAGAAAAGATATCGAACGAGCATTCGTTGTACTTCAAGGCAGGTTTGCAATTTTAAAGATTGCAGGACGAGCTATGAGTGTGAACAAGTTGCGAAGACAATTGTACACTTGTGTCATATTGCATAACATGATCCAAGAAGATAATGATTTTTTGATTTCTGCGATCGAACAAGAGATGATTGATGATCCTGCTAACCGGCCTCGTCGGGATTTTAGGCAACGTTTGAAAGATAGAGAAGCGCGAATAAAGGAAATACGTGACAAACAAGTGCATGACCAATTGCAGTATGATCTCACCAAGCACATTTGGACGCTTCCACTTAACTTCCGCAGCATACCTTTGCCTCCAGCTTGATTATTGTATTGTATTATTTTATTTGTAATTGTCTCGCATTGTAGTTTGAACTTTTATTTTAGTGTGGTGTGTTTAAGTATTGTATTGTATTTTTATTTAAGTTAATGAAATGTATTTGGTTTGTTTAATTATTTTATATTGTATTTTTCTTTAAGTTAATGAAATGAATTTGTTTAAATTAATAAATTGTAGTTTAGTTTAATTAAAAAGAAAAGTTAGTTTCTTTTAAAAAAAATCAAAATTAAAAGAAAATAGTGGGGCGAAGGGGGGATGATGGGCGTTCTGGGGCGTTCTGAGTTTACCACTGCACGTGCTGACTGGGCGTCGACGCTGATGTGGCACCCAGAACGCCCCATGATGGGCTGCAGGGTTGCAAATGGTCTTAGAGTACTAGAATTATTGAAAGAATAGAAGTACCAATGATATTGTGTCATGTGTACAAAGAGAATGTTCCACATGTATAAAACACATTTACACCCAACCTTAAATATCTCACAAACGACAAATCAAAAAATTATGAAAATTGCACCATTAGATTCAACATTTTATCCTATTCGATTTGCCGTCCCTTAAGGCATATTTTCGACGAGTTTTCCCTTCTTCATTTTTTGGTGGGTTTCACATTTTATTAAACCATGACAATTATGAAAATTTCACTCATAATTTATTATGAAAATTTCACTCATAATTTATTTATAACAATCTCATTTTTTGGTGGGTTTCACATTTTATTAACACATGACAATTATAATAATTTCACTCATAATTTATTCATAACAATCTCCATTGTGCATTATCGAGATACTATTATGGGCTAAAATTTGATTTCGTTGTACAGTATGAAACTGGCAGCCAATAGACTAGCATGGCAGGCCCAAAACAGAGGCCAAATCACAGCTTTTCAAAGCTGATCAAAATCAGCATCTGGTAGAACAAATGAAATTTGATTCCAGTCATTTTTAATCGTTTTTGGTGAAGTAAAAGTTGGATTATGACATGAAAACTATCCCAATAATTGTGGTGTAGTAACCATGACTTAATACATCTAACATTGCATCAATCAAGCCTTTTTATGGTTGTTTTTCAGTATTTTAAATCGAATAAAAACGAAAATTACTAATCATTTCTCTATCATTTTACATGAAATTGAAAATCGATTATCACATGCATTGGAATACCTAATATTTCTGTTTGTAAATAAACTAATATAACCATGTACATTGCTCTCATTAGGACCTTAAAATAAAACTTTCTAACTTGCTAATTCAAAGAATGACTATGAATGTATACACAAATAGTTTACTTTCTAATTAAGTTGCTAATTCAAAGAATAAGTATGAATATATATGCAAATAGTTGGTATAAAACAACTCCTATTCGTGCATCACTTGGATAGCAAAAGCCATAAAAACATAACAAACGGTGTATTAAGTAAACCTTAAAACAATAATAACCAACACCATCTTACGTGATATTATCAACCGTTCTATTACTTAGCATATATTATCATATATATTATCAAGAGTATCATCACAAAATTATGAGATTCATGTCTTATCAAAACAAAACCTAACTATTGTAAATAAGATTTTTCTCTTAAGCATTTTATCGAACACATGGTAAACGATATTGATATGCTAAAAAATTCACACATAGCTACCATTTTTCTTACCACCTAGTGCATGGGACAGATTAGATAACATATTAAGAGAAGATGAGCAGAAGATGAAATTGAAACCATGAATGCTTCATAAGAACACTTATAGTGAGAGTGAAAACACTTATAGTGAGAGGAGAGGTAGAGAGAGCGGATTGGAGAAGATTAAGAAAAGAACAGGTAATATATGATCGAGGTAGGGGCAGGAGTAATACACGTGTATCTGAAAGATCAAGATTACCCTAACTACGTGGTACAAATTGAAGTGTATACGTGGAGAATAGATATGAAAGGGAGGATAACTAATGCTTCTTATTTAAAAGTTAATGGATACATGCCGTTTAAAAAAAATCAATATTAATTAATGTCAGGCGAAAAAAAGAAAACGATCATCATTACAGAGTATGATTTTAACTTAAAATAAAAAATAAACTAATACTTTTAGTAAATTAAAATACTCATCAATCAAAATTTAACACAATACATCACATCAAAATCAAGATATATAAGATTAAATAATAAAAAAGAGAACAATATAGAAACTAAAACTACAAAAAGCCCACGATCACTGTAAATGTATCTCCTAAATTTGTCTAAAAAATTGCTTAAACACACAGATTACTAATTATCAAATAAACATATTAAAAGCATAATAATTATCTTCATCGATTGTACTCAAAAGCCTTAATCAAATAGCTTACGAGAACACTTAAAGTCTCAAATTTCGTCGATGAAACCTTACCTTCGGCGGCGCTCAATGGAACCCTTAATTCACATAAAATCCTATTATCATATTTATTTGATTTAATCTTAAAAAATATAGACCTCATCGTAAGGCTCAACTTCAAATCAATATCATACACCCCATCCTCATTCTCCGAGTTATATATCTCTTTCTCATTACCATTAAACAACACAATTAATCTTTCACCTTTAAACACCACACTCGCATTAGCATTATCATTCTTATGCTTCAAGTAAAACCCCGGTACATCTATCGTGGTCAGTCTCTGACCACGATACATCACATCTGCTTTGATTTTATTGTAATGAATTTCCACATGGCGGTAAGGGTTTCGAAAGGTCATGTTTACAGCAAGATTGTAGTACAAAGTGTTGTTTATTGGTGAGAGCGTGAATCGAGTGAGAGTGACATCATTAAAGTGAACTTTTGGGATGGTTTTTGATGGGAGCCATAGCGGAATAATCATGGCCGGTATCAAAGACTATTGCGAAAACGCACAACAGTATGATAAAAAATACACAGCGGCTGGCCGAATAACGATTATAATTGTTGTTGGAGTTTGATACAAACCGATTGATCGAGACCGAAATGAATCAATGGTCAACCAATTCTCTAAACAACTAGGTAAGCTAGGATTCAAGAATAGCCTACGAAATTGAATATAACTCGATGTAACAATGATAAAGATCAATGTGTACAGAGATTGAGAGACAGAGAAAGATAAGATTGATTAGGAAGATAATTTCATTCAACATAATGTGTATACGAAGATTACAGAAACTATATAGCTGGTAAGTAATTTCCAAATACTACATAATTGCCCCCTGTACTATCACTAACTTCTAGTCTACCCCTCTCCTTATTTAGACATGTATCAATACCCTCCCCTTCGAAAGATCCTTGACCCCAAAGATCAAGATATTGAATAGGATCCTTCCATTTCCACTTCACTAGCCATCTTTTCACAGTTTCTTCTTTGTTCTTGATCATCAACGAATTTTTAGTCCCACAAGTACCAAACATGGTACCATGCACAAAGAATTGTTTGAAATTAAATTGACTTTTGAAAAGATCGGCAGATGTGATTTCAAAACCTACCATATTGAATCTTCTGGTAGTGATCAAGCGATGAGGATTCTTTAAGCAATTGGTCTCACGAACCATGATCCAGTTACAACCTTCAGTCTCAATTTTGAGAGTGCTAGGCTCAAAAGCAGATTCTAGTTGTACTAGCATTAAAACTCTATGCCGGTGGTAGGGTTGAATCAAAGCGAGGATTGACGGCATAATACGAAGTGAAATCTTGTAAGAACCACATTGCTTGCTAGTTGAAGCATCTGAAATTTCACTAGTGGGATCAAAATAAAATTTTGATCCGTCAACACTGTTGTGCTCGGTTGCAACCCAATTATTCTTATAATGTTCTAAAGTATCAGCATTGTACTCGACTACATCAAAAATAATTAATGAACAAGAATCGGGAATGTACATTTGTTTCTTCATCTGATTACCGGTCGATTTAAAAATAGCCACTAAGCATTTCATAGTTTCAAGCTTCATGGTTACATCCTGAGATACTAAAATTGACGTGGCGAGATCACTGTTGTTGTCGTCACTTCCATGTGACGCATAAACATATTTTAGAGTTCGCTCATCCTCCACTTCTGTTACTTCATCATCTTGTTCCTTAGCAGCTTTGAATTCTGATCGTACTTCCTCGATATATTCAGCATTTTCAGCTTCTTCAACATATGTAACCTCTTCATCAAGATAATCTCTCTGGGTAGCAAGGAGGTTTATGTCAACACCAGAAACTTTTAAACTTTTCTTAAATTTCAAGAACACCTTATGTTGCCCAAACAAAACCTCCTTATTCAGTTGGAAAAGGTTACTGGTTGATATCCAAAGTTGTAAGGATTCCATGTTCCTTGAAGCTTGAATACATTTAAGTCCTGAAGTATTTTCAAGAACCATATTCCGATAAAAGATATTACCCATATGAAGCTTAGGTTCATTTAAAGAGGACCCGACAGACAACAATTTTGAAACCATCCTTGCACGGTAAACTATAACAACATTGACACTAACTCGAATGCTCTGTGTTGCAGTCTCTATTTCAGGACATGGATAAAGTGTAGAAACGAAAGGTGGCCCTAACATACTCAAGATTTTCTATTTCTGAAGAATATTTGAACAACCTCGTGTAGATTCCTCCTTTGCTTCTTCATCTTTTCTGGTTGAACCCTTGTCTAACACAACTATTTCTGCTATTTGTAAACCAAGTTTAGCAGTTGTAGTTGTGGATTCTGCAATCTTTGAGGTACCTAAAGTCTTAGCTTCCTCAATTGATTCCAAGTGTAGATCCAAAACTTGCTCAGTCCAACCTCTTTTTGGTGTTTCTTTGTTGTCTTTCACCAATATCATCACTCAATCCACTTGTAACAGTAATAACAACAATGCCTTGAAGAATGTCTTTAGCTAACTCTGCACTTCTCATCGGTCCTTTATCCTTCATCGTTACCTCGACTTTCTTGGAAATACGAATTCTAGTTCCAACAGAAGCATTATAATTTTCACCTAAACCCACACCTTCATCCAACAGAACATAAGTCTGTGGTTCTTTCCTCATACACTTGTCTACTAAACCCGGTTTCCATCCAAAGGTTTCAATCGCATTCATATCTCGACTTGGCTGCCATATCTTATTGCCTTTAAGCAAAGCACTATTATAAACATTTTCTGGTTCCTCAAGACAGTCTAAGTCTAACTCTTCACCGTCATCATTATTTCCAATCTCTTTAATAGCTGTAACAACTTCATAAGCGACTTCATTAGTGCCAATAAGATTGTATTCATCAACATGTCTTGTACCAAGCGTATGCTCATCAAAATTCAATTTAGGCATTTCATCAAACACCTTGAACGCAACAATTTCTTCAACAACCTCAGTTGCTGCTTTTTCACCCGCTACTTTTATCTTAGGCATTTCATCAAGAACTACCAACATATTATTATTTTCCATGGAACTTGCTTCTTTAAACGTTTGAGTATTTAGCAAAGGTAAATTGGACATTTTCTTCACCAAGTTCCTAGCATTTTCTTCCATGCTAGCTAAACAATAAACATCATACAGATTATGAGGTTTGTAAATTTTTACTCTCTTTTCAAGCTCCGGTTGCAAACCTCCGACAAAGCAATTAACTATGTCCGATTCACTAAAATCAGTTGCCTTACTAATCAAAGAGTTAAATTCATTATAATATTCACAGAGAGAACTATTTTGTTTGAGATTTCTTAGGCTTGACATTTCGTCAAACACTTAATATGCGTTCTTATTCTTCTCAACACTACTTCCATTTGTATCCCTAGTTTCCTCAAAAATTACTTCCTCAATACACAAATCGTTCACCATATGCAAATTGTAATCCATATTGTTCATATCATAACCATAATACGGATTAATTTGATCATTACCTTGGTTCACTTTGGTCAACTTTTGCATTCCTTCAATAGATGCGTATGGTGATGGTGATCCTCTGTTATTACCTCCATTTCCAGATTTGAAAAAACTGTTGATTTTGTCGATTGATCGTTGCAAATTCATCAATGTGGTGTTTATGTTTAATTCCCGATTATTGATCAGTTTGTTGGTCGCGTATGTGTTCATCATCTTGAATCAGTTGAACTGTGACTTGAATGTTGAAACTTCAAATTGATGATAAAATTGATACGTATCGTTGACCGATTGCCAGAATCAAGCTCTGATACCAATTGATACAAACCGATTGATCGAGACCGAAATGAATCAATGGTCAACCAATTCTCTAAACAACTAGCTAAGCTAGGATTCAAGAATAGCCTACGAAATTGAATAGAACTCAATGTAACAATGATAAAGATCAATATGTACAGAGATTGAGAGACAGAGAAAGATAAGATTGATAAAGGAGGTAATTTCATTCAACATAATATGTATACGAAGATTACATAAACTATATAGCTGGTAAGTAAATTCCAAATACTACGTAATTGCCCCCTGTACTATCACTAACTTCTAGTCTACCCTCTCCTTATTTAGACATGTATCAGAGTTTTTGTTTGATTGTGACATGATTAAATTGAATCGGTGTTGAAGCGAAAAAAATGAGGGTGAAGACGTACGCAGAAGATTATTGATCGGTCATATATAATAGCATGAATCATGCATGGACTTGGATTATCATAATATATATCCATCTGTAAATTTATGTGTTTATTTAAATACTTCAAAATTAATTAAATAATAGAGAGAGCCAGGGAGGGATACAAAATAATAATAATAATAATAATAATAATAATAATAATAATAATAATAATAATAATAATAATAATAATAATAATAATAATAATAATAACTATTATTATAATATATATATCATTTACGGAAATTATGCTTTATTATTTTGATTCAGGATGATGCATCCATTCATATTAATATTTCCGAATTTTTGAGAATTTATTGAAGGGAACGCAATTTATTTATTATATACACATTATTATTGTTAAAAAAAATGAAAATTATTTTATTTATAATGCAATTCAACCCTAAGAAGATGAATGATTATGTATCAATTAAGTATGTTACATGTTTACTTTTTATTATAAAGTTTTTGCAAACAGAGTACCTTAAATGGCTAAATTACTGCCCTCCTTTTCAAAAGTGCTGAATTTCTGGTGCCTTAAATTTGTTTTTCAAAAGTACTTAAAATTAAGTACGTTATAACTTATGTTTTGCAAGCATTATTTCTGGTATGTACCAATTGTTGTATGATTTTCTTGCTAAGGTATTTATATTAGAGTCATACATCTCAACTCAATACTCAGATTTTAAATGTTATGTAATGATTTGAATTTCTGGTGCCTTAAATCTGTTTTTCAAAAGTACTTAAATTAAGTACGTAATAACTTATATTAAGTATTTTTTTTTTGTTAACACTATATTTTTTGAAGAGATTAATGTTTATACATATCCATTCACTATTTGAAACATGTTGTTAACAAAAATTAAATAAAACTTCACCATGTTAAAACTATTGTGAAGCAAAAAAATTAAACTTCACCTAACAATCCTTATGTGAACCCTTTAAAATTAAACTTCAAAGTATTTACAAAAGTGCGACTTCCAAAATCAGGTTTTTAGATCAAAAAATGGATGACTAAGATGTGTTCACACCGTTCACAGGAAATCTCATTGTTCTCACAGGATCCTAAGTCTCTCTCTCTCCCTATATATATATATATATTATATATATATATATATATATATAGATTTTATCTTTTTGAATACTAGTTTATTGACCCGCGACAATGCTAGCTAAAACATTTAAGTTTTAAAAGTTGACAATTACATCTTAAAGAAGCATAATGTACAAAATGTTATATGATAAAAAGGAAATAGACTAATCGATGTAAAGAGATTTATTGTGGAACGTTATATCTTCACGTTGTTTGTTATTAAGCATATTAATGTTAATGAAAAATTTACACCTATAAAATTAAATAAAGAAATAATAGACATGGTTTTTGACTTGAAAATTTGAATAGTCAGATGTAGGATAAGAAATCAATTTTATATCAAAATCGAAGTTATTTTTAGCAATGATTTAAACACAATTTATAAAATAATAAAATGCATGAATCACAAAAAAGAAAAAAACAGAAAAAGAACAATGTTAATGTGGTTAAATACGACGTATGTTTGTGTATTGTTTAGCTCAATGTATATTAGGTATTAATTAAGTGATTATTAGTTTCAAATCATAAAATATTTTACTTACGACTTTAACGTATTCATCATATATTAAGGTTGTTTGGCAATATGGACGTCCAGTTTTTTAAGTCATACTTTTGATAATAAAAAAATTATGTTATTAATCAATATAGATAAATCTTTCGAATATTAGGTGTTTATTTATAAATTACTGGTTAAAACGTCATGGTACTTAAACTATAAGGACTAAAAACAATTAACAAAGTACTAAAAGTGCTAATTCTCAATAGTTATGAGTACCCCTTTTTAAAAATGAAAATGAATATAGGAAGTAATTTTAACCGTAAGATCTTTATGAATGAATCTCAATTTACGATACAAAATGCTTACTCAATTTTTAAAATAGAGAAACAATAACCGTAAGATTTTTAATTTTTGTGGTATTTGATCTTCAACTGATATGTTATTTATTTAATTACACTCCATAAGTCCATGGTTACATTGAAAAGAATGCAATTTTTTTGTTTTGTTACGTGGTCTTTTTTATATGCACTCGCTTGTAGCTTGTTAGAGCATCCCAATGATAAATCAAAACACATTGTGAGGAGACATCCCAATGATAAATCAACACACATTGTGAGGTGGCAAAATGGGTGGGTATATGAGACAGGCTAGAACGGGTACGGATCAAAATGAGCTTAGGTTAAATAGAGCTCGGATCATAACAGGTAACTTGAAAACAAGGTCAATGGGTTCGGATCAAGTTGAACAACTATATTTTATGTTATTTATATATAAAAATCGAATAGATAATCATGTTATTTCTTGATACTTTTAGATTGAAATAGAGTAAATTAGAACATGTAAATGCTAATTTCACGTTAACTACTAACTAATAAACCTTTTGTTTTCTTCTCAAACAAAATTCACGTTCTCCCTGTTTCTTCAAAAATCAAAACCCACTTCCCCGCATTTGTCTCTCGTTTGGTGGTGGCGGAAGTAGCAACGGCGGTGATGGTGAGTAGCGACGGCGATGGTGGTGATAATGGTTGCAGCGGCAAGGGCGATGAGTAGTGGCAAGGGCAAGGAATACGTACATGTAATTTTATATTCAAAAGGAACTTTTTATTTCCTTGTAAGAATCAAATTCTTGCTTGTAAAAAATGATATCCCTTGCATAAAAAATATCTTAATGAAACTTCCTTTGTCGATAATTCACATTCCGCTCCATAACATGAATATCCTAGTAAAAATAATCATAACGGCTAAACAAAAGGCCTTTATACAATGATACACGTCCAACGGAAATCATATGATTTATATAATCCTGTTTACTTGTAATTCAAACTAATAATAATAAATAAATAAATCATTAAACCACACTCAGAACTCAGCATAAAAACTATAAGGCCCTTCCCAACGCAGCCTGTCACTTGGTGTCGGTTGGAACCGACGAGACCGACGGCGATGGCACGGCATCGTCGGTTGGCTCGTCGGTTTCGCTTCTTTGGTTTGGCGACGAGGCTTCGGTTCACGCGGGACCCATTGCATTGTTTTTTTTTTCCTTGTATCCGGCCCAAACTAAAAAAAAAAAAAAAAATTCAAACTTTTAAAACTTTTACATTCCCCCTTTTTTAAAACTTTTAAAAGTTTTAAATTTTTAAAACTTTTAAACTTTCAAACTTTTAAATTTTAAAAACTTTTAAACTTTCAAACTTTCCCCCTATTTTTTTAAACTTTTACCTATAAATATACTTACATATTACACTCATCTTCACACAACAATTTACACAATTCAACTTCCAAAACCTATTTAAAAAACCTCTCTATTCAAAATGTCCAAAAACAATAAATCAACTTCCAAAAAGAACAAACAAAGTATTGCCAAAGATATGTGGCAAAATTTGTTGAATAACCCGTTACCAAACCCGACTTCATCAAACACTCAAGCTTCCGGATCTTCGTCTCAACCAAACACTTAACCTACCGAGTTTGCTAACTTCCCACCTATTGCAAACCCGTTCACCCTTGATCCGCACGACCCGAGGAATAATTATGCATTCCAAGGGTGGTACACAAACACACAATCCTCACCACCACAATCACAATTCCCCCACCATACGCAATGGTCACAACCACAGTGGTCCCAAAACACACAATGGTCACCACAACAAATGTCATTCACCGTACCAGAAACTATGGAAGAAAGCTCCGACGAGGCGAACCCGGAACTGGAACCGGAACCCGAAACCCGAACCAACAAGAAAAAGGGTAAACGGGTTCAAAAGGGTGAAACGGCTAAACGTGTTCAAACACGTTGGACGGATGAGGAGGCTAGGATTTTAGCCGAGCGGTGGATACATTGTTCCGAAAATGGTATCCTAGGAAAAAATCAATCAACCGAGTCATTTTGGGCTAAAGTGGTTCAAGGTTACAATACTTGTGTGTCAACAAAACGTAACCTTAATCAACTGACCGGCAAATGGAGCAAGATTTCCAAAGACTCAAAAACATTCCAAGCTCTCTACAAACACTACAAAGAAGTTCGCCCACAAAGCGGTGCCGATGAAAACGACGTTATGATTGCCACCCGAAATGCATTCCGGCAACAAGTTGGGCGTGCCTTCATTTACGAGTCATCTTGGAATGTTCTTCAACATTATCCAAAATTCTTTGCCGAGCCGGGCGTAATGATCAACGAAGATTCTTTCCATGAGTTTGTCACCGATCTGGACGCGGATGAACAACCGACTGCAACGGCTCTTGATAATAACATGAAACGGTTGTTCCAAAACGACTACATCCGCCGTCCTCCTGGCCGAAAGGCGGTAAAAAGTACGGCCTCAAGCTCCGCCGATTCATCTTCACGAAGTGTTCAGTCTGAAAAACTGGAAACACTTGAAGCAGTCAAGCAAACCGCTCTCGCGCAACAAGAAGCAATTAAAATGATTAAGGAAAACGCGATGAAAAAAGCCGCCTACAAAGCTTTGAGTTTTTTGTGTAAAAAGCTTCCGAAAAAGGCGTCTAAAAAAGAAATTAAAATGCTGAAAAACGCGAGGAAAGAAGTCGTGACACTCTACCAAGACAAATATGCCAACGACGAATCGAACGAAGACGAGCAAGAAAACGCGAACGAAACCGACGAGTCGAGCTTCGATTAGATTATGTATAATTTTTCTTTTTAGGAATTGTCGTAATTCTTATTTTTAGGAATTGTGGTAATTTTTATTTTTAGGAATTGTTGTAATTTTTATTTTTAATGGAATGTTTTTATTTAAATTATTGTGTTTAATTTAAATAGTTTTGTTTTAATTGATTAAAGAATTGGTCAGTGGGTTCCAGAAAAATGAAGTGACAGAGCAGGGATAGGAGGGGTCTGTCAGTTTCAGTCAGTTTTCTGAAAAAGCTGACGTAGCGCTGACGTGACTTCGTCGGTTTCAGTCAGTTGAGTTTAGGGTTGGGAGTGACCTAACAAGACCATAATCAATGTAAACGTGTCTACTTAAATCTATCAAAAGCATAATAATCTTCCTCGTCATGCATGTTCTTCTGCATTACTCACCTTAATTATAAGAACATTTTGAAGTTTCAAATTTGCCAGATGAAACCTTACTTTCAGAGCTCAATGGAACCTTTAAATCACATATAATTCCGTATCCATATGGAAATAAATCTTTAACCGTTAATCCAGTAGACCTCAACGAAAGTTCCAACTTCAAACCAATATTAAAAACACCATCCTTATTCTCCGATTCATATATCACTTTCTCATCACCATTTAACAACAAAATAATTCGTTCACCATGAAACACCACACACATTACTAATATCATTCTTATGTTTTAAGGAAAACGCCACGGGATGTACTGTCGACAATCTCTAGCCACGATACATCACATCGGCTTCAATCTTATCAATGTGAAGCGTTATGTGGCGGTAAGGGTTTCGAAATGTCATGTTAACCGCAAGGTTGTGGTACAATGTGTTGTTTGTTGGTGAGAGCGTGAACTGAGTGAGAGTGACGTCATTAATGTCGACTTTTGGAACTTTTGTCTCGTAGGATATTATGGCAACGAAGATGAAAACGAGTGTAGCGATCAGTAAGATTCCATTGCGTATCATGATCCGACGACGATAATTTGGGTTGGAGTTGTCGTTTAGTTGTGACATGATTAGTGGAAATGAATCGGTCTTGAAGTGAAGGGAATAAAATGAGTATAAGAAGAATAATATATATTTTGATGGATGATATATAATAGCGAGGAATCATAACTAATACTCCAGGGTTATGGTAAACCATTACCTAATTTCCACGATTTTCACTCCCTTAATATTCTCATATTAATCGTTCCCTTTTTACAAACTGATTATAATATTGTTTAAGTAGCCCTTAAATCCGTGTATATACATGGTCCGTCGAATGTATATTCTATATTTATAATTACGCATATAATATACTCCGAATATGATAGAATTCTATCTTTTTGTATGAGTCAAAAAAGATATACAATGAAGTCGAAATTAAGTTATTAGGTATAATGATAGTGCTAAAAATTTTTAGAGGGAAATTAATTATTCGGCAATTAAAAAAAGTGACGGAGTATAATATAACATGAATTAGATTTTGTATACAGTAAGGGTTGTAATTAAAGCTAATGAATTAGATATTGTATACGGTACGGATAGGGGTGTTAACGAGTCGAGCATTTAACGAGCTACTCGAGTTCGAGCTCGTTTAACTCGAATTCGAGTTTGATAATATTCGAACACGAGTCGAGCTCGAACGAAAAATACTACTCGATTAATTTCACGAGCCGAGCATAAAAAGTTGATGTTCGACTCGGCTCGTTCGAAAGCTCGTTTAGTTTCGAGTCAAACGAGCTATTCGAGTCGAACGAGTCGAGTTTATATAATAAATTTGTCTATTTGGAACTTTAAATGTATGTAACTAATATATTTAAACCTAAGACATCAAGTATAAATGAGCTTACTCGAGCTTGATTTCGAGTTATGGAATGAGTTTAGCGATCCCGAGCTCATAAACAAGCAAAATTGCGCTTGGAATTTTGATTCATAAAGACATTTTCCAATCAAATAAACGAGCATCGAACTCGAGCTCGAACAACAACAAATAATTCGAACTCGAACTCGAGTCGAACTCGAACCAGATAATTAGCAAACGAGTCGAACTCGAGCATCCTGATATTCGACTCGATTCGGTTCGTTAACAGCCCTAGGTACGGATTTTTCATCGTAGGATTTTAGTGATTATCTTTTTTAAGATAAAAGCACTAATACATTAATTACGGGGCTAATTTTCGTTGCATTAATATGCTATACTGCTACTATCGATTTGCAGTAAGCTAGCCTTAGATTATAATTATTTTAAGAATTTTGTTACATGTAGCTCTAAGGAATATGTTTAAGAATTAATTTAATGCATAAAGTGATACTATGTTGAGTTAGTTGTCAGAAGTTAAATTCTTAGGGTGAGTGTTTAATTATGGTACAAACAATTTATGCATATCTGAATTTCTTAAAGATAGCCCTAATTAAGTGCTACGTTTAGAATTTTTCACATTTTTAATACTGTTTTTTTTGCTAATCAGTTTTGAAAATATATATTTTGAGTATGACTATTTTGATTCTGATACTTGAAAACTTTAAGTTTTGCTAACTTAGAACTTTACTTTACGCTGAATTAAAATATGTATAAACAAAGATGATACTCGTATATAATAAAGTACTATTTAGCAAGGTTGAATATTTGGTTACTATCTAAAAGTTATCTAAATTTGATTATTAATTAAATATAGATGTCACTATTCCGTTAAATGTAGTCAATTTCACAAAATTAAGCAATTTTATTGGTTAATTAGATATTAGATGACATCAACAACTCTTTCTTATATCATATTTACTAAATTAAAGACCCGTGTATTCACGGGTTTTGTAAGATAGATTAATTATTTAAATATAAGTAATATGTAATTATTAAACGTCAAACTTAATTAAGTAGCTAGGTATCAATCATATTATCGGTTAATTGTGTAATTAGAGATTATATCAGCAAAATATGTTGACAATCATTTATTAAAATGAAAAAATAAAAGTCGTAAAATACTAATGAAATATCCAACAGTACATACAGAAATAAGAATATTCAAAATATGTTCAGTGATAAAATGGTAACAAAGTAGTCCCTAATGTCGATCATAAGACATCATATTATATTTTAGTACCTTCGTGTATACTACAAGGGTTTCGGAAGGTCATGTTAACTGCAAGGTGGAAGTACAAAGTGTTGTTTATTGGTGAGAGAATGAATCGAGTAAGATTGGCGTCATCAACTTGAACTTCCGGCACGCAATCGTCAGTGAGACCTAAGAAGGTAAAACCATATGTAATGCATTCACATTTAGAGGGCGGGAGAGGTTTACTGCGGTTCAAGTTTTTGTTTGGTTGTTCTGGTGATTCTGACACAGGGACGGAGCTGTGTCGGGGGGGACAGTTAGCCATGGCCACCCCTAACTGTGGTTGTGTATTTAGGTATTTGATTATGTTTTAATGAGGAAATTTTTCTGTATTTTTAAGTTGCAGGTGAGGACCGTGAGGTTGCAGCCTTCCAGGTGAAGTTTGGAGAGGAGATGAATTCTTGTGCCTTTTTCCATCTAAGCCCCTCATTTAATACTTTATATCTTCTTTTAGCCCCCCAGTTAAATATTATGTGAATTTAAACTTCATTCTTAAACATAATTAAATATATATTTCATATAATATTTGTAAAAAGCTAAAATTTTAATGTATTTTACAAAAAATACATATTCAAGCCTCACATACTAGTTTAACATATTAAGTTATCAACTACTCCTTTAATGTTTAATAATCTGTACTGTACATTCAAGCATTCTTACATCTTTGACATGCATTAACAGTTTGTACTGTACATTCTTACACTTGATAACATAATGTTAGTACGTATCAATGTTTGACGAATTTTTCAACATACCCTATCGTTAAATCATGGCTCCGTCACTGTTCTAACATGATTGGAATCGGTGGGATGTTGAAATGTGAATTTTTAGGGTTTATGGGGTACTTGTTGAAGTAATAACTAAGAACAAGATTGATCATATAATAGCTTAGATGAGTTGATGATCTTATATGTTGTAACGTAATGGGTTTAACGATTATTAATAATAAAAGTGACAAACTTTTCTGCTGTTATTGTGCATGTTAGTTACCTATATAAGGCTACTTCATTAAGATCTTCTACTTGTTTTTCGGAGATTTCTGCTGGCGGAAGTAGTCTATAAATGGAAACGTGTGTCATAGTAACTACTACGTATTTAGTTTTGATTTTTTATTAGGCACTTTATTATCCCTTATGATTAATTAGTATAGAAATATCTTACTATGATGATATTTTAAGTTTCATCTCGTTGACTTTTCAAATTTTCTTGATACTTACTTTGATCAAAATCTCATGGATATTTATATAGTTTATCAATTTATCATTACGCGAGCTAATTAACCAAATTTATGTTACAAAATTGATTATTACGTAGTATTAATTTTTTTTTTCTTTTTGAGAAAACTCTACTGACAGTATAACTTTATAGCTACCTTTTTATGTTACTTTTCATAAAATTTTGAGAAGATGTTACTTTAACGTACATTTGATCAATATATATATATATATATATATATATATATATATATATATATATATATATATATATATATATATATATATATATATATATATTCTCCTTATTGAATTATTTTCTAATACTATTTTTATTTATCTAAAAAATGACTTTGCAAAGATTATGTCTAGGTATCTATTACGGAGTAATATTTAGTACAATAAATATGGTAATATGAAGTTTACAAATCTTAACCTTATGTAAATGTCGCAAAAAGAAAAGAAGTTTCACACATATGCCTATACGCATACATCATTAACATATTCTACTTGTTTTTCGGAGATTCTGCGACGGAAGTAGTCTATTAAATGTCCGGTATCAATTTGCACACGCTTTAAAATAATGGGGATAATAAAATCTCATGTTTGACCATTAAATAGAGTCGTGGACATTTAATTTACGACCGAGTAATTATAGGGAGCTTTCTGTGCATTAATTCATGGAAGCCGTGGTCACTAATCAGCATCCAAATTCCAAAGTATAAACCCATGTATATGGGCTTCCATGCGGCCCAACCCGCTAAGCAGATCAAACGAGATCCACTCATCTACCAGCTGATCGTTATGCACTTATGCGACCTTCTCAAATGGGTCGGTCCAGTTCCAACTGAAAGCCAGATGGGCTACTGCATGCGTATTGTTATCGGACTCTTTTGGAGTTGAATTATCAACCCAATCCCGTATTTACGTGAATCTAATAATAGTCATCACGGAAAAATGTAAATCTTAAATTATAGGGAGTATATAGGAAACATCTTTATGGCGGTGTAGAGGTGAACAAAAAAACCGAACCCGAAACTGAACCCGATTTAAAAATCAGAACCGGAACCGATTTGGAACCAGTTTTTGAATACCCGGTTCGGGTTTTTGGACAACCCGGCGGGTTGGTACCCGGGTTGGGTATTTAAATTCTGAAACCGGGTTGAGTTGGAAAACCGGTCAAAAACCCAAAAACCGGTCAAAACCCGGTCAAAAACCCGACAAAACCCGGTTCGGGTTAGGAAAAATCGATTTTGACTTTTTTTGACTAAAAACCGGGTTGGGTTCGGGTTTGGGTCGGGGTGGGCCCAACCCGGTTTAACTTTCAATTTTTCAAATAAGTTCTTTAATTTTAGTAAATTTTAAAATAATATCCCTAACTTATTAAAAATAATAATAATAATCAACTATTCACTAACATATAATTTTTTTTTTTAATTCATTGATTAAAATATTATCCAAATCAGTGTAGTGTTTTTATTTGCAATTCACCAAGTAGGAAATAGAATTACTTGAAAGAGTTAATATAGACTTAAAATAATAACTTTTTTCACTAACTTATTTCAAAAACTTTTGATTTTTTAATCTCTACTTATAAATTATAATCTTATATAAATTCATTCATATAAAATAATATTATCATGGATCAACTAAATGCTTAATATACACTAATCCACTAATTAACCCTCACATATTTTTAAATTAATCTTAAATTCATTTGCATAGAATTAAGATCATCAATCATAAATTATACTACTAATTGTTAATTCACATATATAAAAGGAATATATCAATTCTTTGTAAATGACATTCCATGTGGTGTTATGTTTTACGTGTATCTTTATAAAATTATCACTTTAAAATCACTTTTACTTGTTACTCTTTCAATGCAGCATATACTTTGACATGAGTAAAAATCGAATGTTGAATAAATGAAATGACGTAAGACAATGATTGTCATTGACTCGAGTTCATGGTCATTACTTATCATACTGTGCAAATGCTAAACTTAAACGATATATGTTTTTCGAAAGAATATATTAAAATTCGTGTGATCAAAGTTGTTCTAACAGCGCCGTTAATTTGTTATATTGAATCGTCTAATTATAAAAGACTAATATGAAAAAAAAAATTAACAATTAAATAGCAGACCTTTTTTATCCTTTCGGCTCATATATGGGGTTATTCAATGAAAATATATGTTTATACAAGGTTAATGTAAGGCTAACAATTGATTGATGTGGTATATGTAAATTAGTAGCCTGTTGTTGTTTAAAGTAATGTGATGTATGTATAGAATAATAAATAGATACATCTTCAACTTGGTTTTCTTCGATTTCTACAGCCGGAACTAGTCGTGAATTAATATAATCCGTAACTATTTATTTATTTATTTATTTTACAAATCTAAAGTTTGTTTAATCAAATTCCCGCATGGTTTAACTTGGAAGTAGAGGTGGAAAAAAAAACCCGGGTATTAAACCCTCTCCGGTTAAAACCCGATAATCTAACCGGGTCAATACCCGGTTTGACCCTACCCGGTTTGGGTTTTCTGAGTACCTGACGGGTACGTAACCGAGTAGGATTTTTAGAATTCGAATTCGAGTTGAACCCGAGTTGAAATAGGGTCGGATTGGAACCCCGGTTGAAAACCCGAAAAAAATCCGGGTCGGGTTGATCAAAATCCCGGTTTGTCTTCTTTGACTAAAAACCAGGTAGGGTTTCGGGTTTGGGTCGGATTGAGCCCAACCCGATTTGTGTGCACCTCTACTTGGAAGCCGTGGTTAACGTTCCTCTGTCTAAGAGGCCCAACCCACTAAGGAGCTCCATGACTTGATCAGATTCAGGCCCTTACAAAATGGGCCTCCTCCAGTTCCATGAAACCTAGATGGGCTAAGACATTTGAATACCAACCTACTTTTCTTTTGAAAATAGAAGCCGATTTAATGTATATTTTTGCTAAATTTTTATAAAAATTGATGATCGATTAAACTGTACGTCGCTATCAATATAATATATTTTTTTTTAAAGTCCCAAAATTTATATGAAAATCACATGATCCACATTCACTTTAATTCATCTCATTCACTTTAATTCATCTCATTAAGAGGTATATATTTATAGTACAAAGATAGATTATCCTACAAGAATCAATCTCCCAATTATACTCAAAGATCTCTAATCAATATTATAAATATTATAATAAGATATGGACATCCATTCCATATTTATTTCGTAACAATATAATAATTATTTTTTTAAAAAGTCACAAAATATATATGAGAATCACATGATCCACATCCACTTTGCTTTTTTAAGTTCGTTAATTATAACCAAAATTAAGTCATAATATCATCAAATTTTATAATAAGGTAATACATCAAATCATAACCAAGACAAAAATCCAAAACAGTCAAACTAAAAAAAACAATAACTAGACAAAACGTTTCCTAAATTTGCTAAAGATTTGCAATACTCAAACTAATATATATTAATAATCAAAACCATCTTAATTAATTGATAGCCTTCTTAGAAAGACTTATTAGCAAATTCCTCATGAGAACACTTGGTACTGTCAACTTTTATAGACGAAACCTTACCTTCAGAACTCAACGGAACCTCTAAATTATCACACACGATCTCATACGTTTCTTCATGATTGTAAAGAGAACAACCATACTGCGTGCTATTAATTTATCTTCTCTCCAAGACATTCTGCGTGTGGGATTTTGGTTGGAGTTGTTGTTTGGTGGGACTGGAAGACCGTAGACTGTTGGTTTTTCCTGTGACAGTGACAATATGATTAACGGAGTCGGGATCGAGATGTGAATGGTAGGGTTTATGGGCTAAGCTACGTACGTTGAAGTTAATGAAACTAGACTTGATTATGCATGGACTCCATGAATCTCATGCTTCTTAAAAACTTTCATATATGCATTATGGTACTTGTACGTCGGGCATTGGTTATTTGCACTCCGATGTGTATAGGAGTTGTGAGTCAATTGAAGATATTTATTATTATTATTCGTGATTAACTTTATGGGTATGTTATATCATAAATTTAAATAACTGTATTGGACAAATTTAAATAACTTTATGGGCATTGGATATTTAACTTTATATTATTATGATAAATAAACTTAAATAATTAAGGATGTTATTTTATCAAATTATACTGATAAATAAATATTCATGATGTGGTGATAATGATAATTAAAAAAATTAAGGGATAAGTATCCGAGAAGCATCTAACTCGTATATAATGTTTGTCTTGTGAACCCTGATTCCATAGAAGCTGGATCATCAAAAGTAGTAATATCATATGTACAAACATTTAAAAACGATTTTGAAAAATTCAATGTGTTAGAAATAACGTACTAGATGAGATACACACAATAGGCTTAAGGGACAAGTTTGAATACACTCAAGAATATTTGTCCAATAAATTCAGATGAATTAAATAACATCATCAAAGGGAGAAGCACGTAACATCTGTACGTACGCTCATTGCAAAGTTGAATTTGAATTTATGTATGTACGAGACTCCAGCCATGCATAATCCATTGAAAATGATGATATGTTAATTATTGTGCTAAGTGTTTGTGAATGTATATAATTATGCTTTGACCTAATAGTGTGTATGTAATAAAATTGACCGACGTTACTATATGTACGGAACAATTTATTTTCGTACATTGTATGTAGTTTGATGACGTGTTATCAAATATAAAATGACATGTAGCATCTTTACAAATTGAAAAATTACCAAAACAAATAGTTCCATGCATACACCGTGCAAAATCAACTGTTACGTAGACACTATCAAGGTTAAAGTATAGTTATAACAAGCACCTGATCCTTATTGAAGTAAAATTGAATCAACGATGAATCACATTGATCATGATAATGCTTTATACCAAACCAGTTTAGCAATTCCGCAAAAAAGCAAATAGATATATGGTCTACCTTTGGTTTAGTATAAACCTGGACACAAATGTTCATTAAATAATGGGTGCTTGTTTTCCAACTTAACTCGGGTGAACCTATGGTCGCAAACGAAGATACGAGTATGTGATCATTATTGAATGTAGAGATACACGAGTTCACAATCAATTACAACAATTTTCATTTCTCTTTATGTTTTCACTTGTAGTTATTTCTCTATACTAGATGTGCCCTTTATACATTGGGGTAAAAGAGCTCATGAGTTAAGTTGTATATAAATATATAATACATGAAACTACTTATATTAAAGAATAACAAATGATAAAAATTGTACTTATACAAAGCTGAGTTGTACGTAGGATATATAAAACTACTAAATCGATCTCGTTAAAAGAGATGCATTCAAAACTAAAACATAAAACTTCATGATCGATATTCATCTTCATCTTGTTCAAAACGGGACTTGTATAAATTATGGTAATCTCTTATATGAACACTTCGAACTCTCGGTTTTCGCATATGAAACCTTTCCTTCAGAACTCAATGGAACATCTAAATTATTACATATAATCTCATATCTCTGTGGGTCCGCGAGCTCAACAACATAGCTTCAGACCTCATTCCAAGTCTCAACTTCAAACCAATGTTATAAACACCATCCTTATTCTCCGATTCATATACCAATTTCTTATCACCGTTAATCACGTGAAATAATCCTTCACTTCTTAACACCACAGTCGTATTACTTTTCATTCTTTTGGGGCGTAAATAAAACCCCGCGGGAATCTCTTTCGTCCCCAATTTGTGGCCTCGATACATCAAATCGGCTTCAATTTTATCACAACATTTAGTAACCTCTACCTTGAAAAGATACATCATTTAGTAACCTCTACCTTCAAGTGTATGTTATATGTTTCGAAAAGATACATCATTTAGTAACCTCTACCTTGAAATTAAAAGATGAAGTGTTATGAGTTTCACTTGATTTCTTCAGTATATTATATAGTGGAACACATTAGATATTGTTTACATTAATAAAAAAAGTTTGCTCAGAAATCTATGTTTAATTTGTTTATGTGGATTATTATATCGGTAATCGTCTTGAACTGTCTATAATCAAATATTCACTTTAAGTGAATAATGTGTTTTTCAATTATACTATGTGGATAAAGGTACCTAAGATATAATTTCATAAATATAAGTGGCTAATTGATAAAATCAGTTGTAATTTTATTGTAATTTATTTGAATTTCATGAGGTATGCATACTAACAATCTACTTATACTTTTTAATAAATTTAAATAGTTTGTTCTTTCTAATATGATCCCTATGCAGATAAACTCTTATTTAGTTGATTTATGTACTCTATCTTATTTAAAGTGATTAATAAAATGGTACTTAATACCAAAAATTTTTTTGTTTATTTTTGTGTTCTTTTTCTATATATTTTTTTCTTTATGTTTCATAGAGTTTTATTTTAGGATTTTGCTAAACAAAGCCCTAAGGGCTTTGGTTAAGATATTAAGAGATGGATAAAAATGTGTACTCAAACAATAACTAACTCTTTGTCCCCCTAAATTTTAATTAATGTACAATCATTTTATGCATGTCTAAACAAGTTAAACAAAGCCCTAAGGACTTTATTTAGCAAAACCCTTTATTTTATAATTTATTCTCCCTTTCGAAATAAGTTAAAACTGTTATTAATCATTTAAAAATTGAGTTGGTTGAAAATAATATTGAATTATTTTGCTCGTTTCTATCTATACTAAGTGTAAAATTTGTGTTTTTGGCCTCCACTGCGAACTTTGACTTGTCAACCATGCGAATTGAGACTTGGGTATAAAAGGTAACAGTTTTTGTGAACCGAACTCACTTTTCCACACATATTGCACATAGAGACTAAAATAGAACATTATTTAATAAACCACTTTTCCACACATATTTGTCATAAATATTAAGCTTTGTACTTATATAATAACAATATTTGTCACATAGAGACTAAAATAGAACATTTTCCCTTCGTCCCAAAGTTATTGTTCTCTTTTGACTTTCCGAAGTCTCACTTTTTCAAATTTGACTTTGAATATTTTTTTTTTGTGTGTCATACAATATTTGATGTAAAATATATGAATGGATTGGGTTTTAAATGCATTTTTATTGATATAATTTTCATCAATTATTATGTAACATAAACAAAAATATTTAAGGTCAAAGTTGAAAAATCAAGACTTCGAAAAGTCAAAAGAGGACAATTATTTTGGGACGGAAAAAGTATAAATTTTGTATAGAGTTTATGGTTACACCGAATTGGTTCAAAATCTTCAAATATTTGTTGTAAATTAAAACTTACACCAAATTTGATGAGTCAATTGAAAAATTAATTTTACACTAAAATATCAAATTTAATGCAATTGTGCATGCATTACGGATGATGTAATGAAACCATAATCAAGTAGATCTAGAGAAGGTTTGAAACGAGGCCCGGGGTATTCACTGTTATTGGTTCTGGAATCTGGATCTTTAAATCATAGCGGGCTGGACATCTTGTTTTTAATGGGCCGATCTTTCATTTTGATATGTGGATCCATTACGAAGGCCGTATCAAATGAGAAATAATTAATTGTATGTGATCTGTTTTGATTGTTCCCTAGATATCATAATCTACATTTTTAATATAACATATTTTCTTTATTTGCAATATTTTCTTTTTGGGTGAGTTAAATATTAACGGTATATGGTTTTGATGAATGATGAGTTGTATAATATATATCCATATCTAGATCTAGATATGTGAAATTTTATGTGATCTTTTAAATTGTGTAGTATCCATGTACACGGTTTGGTTTAGGATCAAAAGGGTACATCTCTTAGAGACGATTGGAGAGGAAGACAATGTCAACTCTTAATTTTTTTAATCTGCGGTCCAGATTTTGTATCTTAACGTTACGTCTTGAAAATGTTGCATCTTAACATCATATGATGTAGTTGTTTTGTCTGTCTTCTGCCAAACTGAGCTACAACAATAAAGTTTTAAGAAAGATAAACTCATATACTTAATAAGTAGTTGCAGAGATAATATATATCATACTTATAATTTAGGATGTTGTTATGTAAATAAAGAATACTCCGTATATTATTATGATCCCCATCAAACTTGATACAATAATATTAAGAGTAGAGTTAATCGCATGGTTGGTCCCTGAACTTTATAAATCCCTTCACTTCACTTGTTGCACCGGCATTCCAAAAATATAAAAGTTGTTGCACGGTTAGTCCCTCCTCCAACTAAAATGACTATCATAACCTTAATGTCCTAGTTTTTTGTGTTGAATTTAGTGAGGGTAACTTAGTCATTTTAGTTGGAGGAGGGACCAACTGCGCAACAACATTCATTTTTTTGGACTGCCGATGTAACAATTGAAGTATAGAGACTTACATGCATTTGTGTGTAAAGTTCGAGGACCAATCATGCAATTAGCTCTAAAGAGGAAAGTAGCTTCATGAGTTCGTATAATATTTGACCCAGAATATATTTGGCAATTATACTAGTTAAATTTTTCCGTTCTCTTAATATCATCTAATTAATTTAATATTTTTACATCTAACAATAATATATTTGGGTCTAAATTTAAGCTTACACATCAATTTTTCACATGTAACAATAACATGTTTGGGTTTAAATTTAGACTTACAAGTTTAGACTTACTTACCATTCCGCAGCCCGCTGTTGAATTGGATCTGGGCTTCGGCCTTAATAACAAGCAAACAGCCTGCTACCCTTTGCGGCCCACACAAAAACATGACACTTTTGAATTAACAAATTATATAATTTAATTATTTCTATTTAATTTAATCTTTTCCTTTATTTAGTTTCAAATTTCGTTCATAAAATTTTAAAGTTATTCCTATCAAATTTCATTTATTCCTTTTAATCTTTCTTTATTTGATCGTGCTTAATATATTTTTAATCTTTTCTCTTTTCAATTCAGAAACACAAATCTTCTAGTTGATCTAATCCCTTTAACCAAATTAACTTTTTATGATATAATCTATCTATCTATACTATATATTAAAGGACACTAACGATGACATCATGAAGCTGACGTGTCCTCTTCTAAGGTAGGTTTTGGTGCTTACGTGTCAACAATAGATTCATTCGCTGACATATTCATGACATCATGCTAAATCATAATTGTACCATTTTTATTTTCTATACTATATATTAAAGGACACTAACGATTACGTCATGAAGCTGACGTGTCTTCTTCTAAGGTAGGTTTTGGTGCTTACGTGTCAACCACAGATTCATTCGCTGACATATTCATGACATCATGCTAAATCATAATTGCACCATTTTTATTTCATTAGTATTATGAGCCTTTTAAATTTCAAAGCTCATTAATATTACCAAAAAAATGACTTATTGTTTGCGAGTTTCAAAGCTATATCATACTTGCACCATTTTTTTTCATTAATATTATGAGCCTTTTAAATTTCAAAGCTCATTAATATTACAAAAAAATTGAATTATTGTTTGTGAGTTCCAAAGCCTTGCATGCTCAAAAGAAATAATTGCTTTACCCATGCATATTGTTATCGATTGGTTATCCTTCTCAGTCTCTTCAACTTCTGTGCTAAGCTTAGAATGTGAGAGGTCTCCTAGATCAATTTAAAAGGTTAAGACGATTCAATACATGACATACACATTGTTCACACCCAAAAACATCCTCATATTGGCCCGATGTACTTTTATAAAATTTTAAATTTCATGTATTTCTATATAATTAGTATATTTTAGGTTGTTAGTTTTAATGGAAAAAAATAAAAAAAAATTATATGTATAAATGTAACCATAGTAAACTTCTACATGCGTTTATTATTATAATAAATGTAACCATTTTAGTTCAAATTGTATAGGCTTTCTCCTGATGTACATTTTCTTTAATCGAGCTACTAAATAAAAATTGTAACATGATTACAATTTTTAATATAATAATTTCATATTTGTCAGGGTTGCCACTTGACCTTATTTGGGAAACCAAGTCATCATATAATGACTTCAAACATACTCAAGGAAGCAACATCACAATTTTCACTTTTGTACCTATTAGCATAACACTAAAATATATTTACATTTACATATATTATTGACTTCGATAACTTGATACTATCAATAAATCATGTCTAACAACATTCAAATATAATTTAGATATAAAATTATATCAAAAAGTATAATTAAATTTTATTTTTTATTCAAACGTGTGTTTTCACGGGTCAAAGAACTAATTCACATGTTAACATTGAACTTTACTTGCATTATTAATATCCCATACACGAACTGGATCATAAGGTACGGTATAACTACACATGAATAACCTTTTGAAGTATAAAAAAAAACAACAAAATAGTACAAGTTTGTAATAGCGCATCTATAGACATGTTAAATTGCTTATTTATCTGGATTGCATCATTATGAATATGTATCGATTTATCTATAGGAATTATAAAACAGAGCCATGAAGATCCAGGGCTGCTAAGTCGTGGATGATTAAGCTAAAAAAGACCCACTCGGTCGGTTCTTTTAATGGGTGAGAAAAAATCTGCTAACTCGTGGGCACCCGCTCTGTCACGGGTGAATATACACGGGAATTTTTACCAGCTGGTACAATTGTGGGTCAAAATTTGAACATGATTCCCAGAATTTTGATCCATCCACAGACAAAGCTTTTGTTGTTGTTTGGTTGGAGTACTGGACTACTTTTGAAGGTGCCATTAACGTATGGTGGTTCCGCCGGTGCTACTTTCGATATCGGAATTGCAGGCATATTGAGATGTAAAGTTTACCGTTAAGTTATGATGGGAGCTAGTTTTGAAGTATATATATATCTATTATAAAATACGGTTAAAAGTTAAAACAATACAATTATGGTAACGTAGATTTGTTAATTTTTTACATATATATAAGAAAATTTGCGGTTTTATTAATTGATGTACTATGTACTATACGTGCTTTTGTTTTTTTCTTCTGTGGATACATATTTTTTTAACCCAAAACATATTACCTTCTGAAAATAACATATATTTATACTCTAACTAAAGATAAAGATATCAAAGATAGGATATGTCATATATAGTTGGTGCAAATTAAAATATATGTTCTACGATTTATATAGAATATATACTCCGTAATATGATTTATATAGGTACTGCATTGATATCCAAAATCCAGATCCAGAATATATATATACTCCGTATTACAGAAAAACTCTTTTTACTTTTTCAAATTTATTCGAGCCTGGGCTTCGGCTTAAATAACCAGCAGAGAAGGCGGGCCTGCTGGACTTTTCGGCCCAATGTGTCACTTTTTTTCAAAAACAAGGAGACTTAATAATATTTTAAATTAAAATTTTAAAACAAAACAAAAACAAAACGTACCTGGAAAGATGGACTTATTCACAGAAGTAGCAAATTTCAGTTTAACGCAATTATTCACAGAAGGAGCAAATTACAGTTTTATATTTTTTTAGCATCAATATTTATTTTGTTTTGATTTGATTTGATTTGAAGTTCAACCATACTTTAAATTGTTAAATTTAGCATAGGACATCCGTTGTGTCAAATTTGGTGTTCAAAATTATAGAATGAGTGGAAATAATATATGTTTTTGACACTTTTACACCGTGTTATAAAGGTCAACATTGTGTATTGGTAAGTTGGTAACAAAATTTTCACTTATAAAAGTGCAACTAGTCTTTCAAAACCGTTATAAATTAAACTAGATCTATTTTATTATAAATTAGATTTATCCAATACAATAAGCTAAAAAGGTCTTAATGGTCCCTATTTAGTTAACATCGCACCTTTTCATGTTAATTATATATTTGTTGAAATTGGAAGTTTGTAATTGTTAATGTATTAAGAACGGCAAACCTACGATCTAATAAACGATTACCCCTGGGATTACATCATTATTTAGTAGAACTTGTAATATAGGTGCAAGCTTCACATTTCTCGGTATGTACACTTTAGCCCTATATGTATTTCATATGTAATCATTTCTCTAATAATGTCTCCATGAATAGCACTCAAGTAAGAGCTATTAGACTGTAGATTAGGTTTTGCATATGGCCCAATCCGTTTTCTGTAGTGGGATTAGAGTTTTCATGTTTACCATGCAATCATTATAAATAGTGTATCAAGGTTATTTGCCAACTGTTGGACTTAACCGGGTCACCTCCTAAACCAACAAAACTTTACCTAGGCATTAAACAAGCACTGTGGTAATTAATGGGTAGTGTAGATCTGTTTATCCAAAAACCGTACCGAATTTCGCTGGCTACATTAGGAACAGTTGAAAAAAAGCAGCATTAGCTTATGACCATGCGGCTTGTAAATTGGGTGGAGTTCTTGTGCAACATAACTTTCCTCATCTATATCACAAGTCATCTAATCAAACTGTTTTGATTGCAAGCCGTTTTCGGTAGAGCTTATTGAAGGGGAATAAGATTGACGGCTGTAAAGAGTCGACGTGGTTAACAGGGAACTCAATGGGAAGGGCCAACTTCCGCAGATAACGGTATTCAAGATCAGTTTTGTACAAGGTTACTTGACTCCTTTTGTCCAAATTTCTTTACCAATTAATAGAGAATTAGTACGTTAAATATACATATTATATCCATTACTAGCATTGGCCCGCGCAATGCGATGGGAGAGTGAAATTACCGATGAGAGATGTCATAATGATGGTGATTTTAAAAAGGAGAGAGAATTAGCTAGAGTGTTTGTATGTGTTTTGAAAATATGTAATGCGCACTATGTGTTCCTGTATATATAACTTTTTTTATTTTAATAAGTAAAACATTTATAGTTTGTTTGAAGAGATTGATAATCTTAACGTCTAGTTAGATTTAAAAAGTGAACCATACATATAGTTTTAAATCAAACTACACACATCTTGATTTAAACTACAACGGTGGATGACAGTTATTACATGACGATTATTTATGAAGATGTATTTAAGAACTAATTTATCTACAAATAATACTAAATGGTAGTTGCCAAATAGATCGGTGTTTATCTATGGACAAATAATATATGGAAGTTCTATAATTGGGAAGGTTACTTTGATCAATTTCACTATATATAGGGGCATTTGTGTCATTAACATTCTTTAAAGTTGTAAGTTAATGAATAAAAGGGTTAAATAAAGGGTTAAGGACATAAAAATGCAATTAACTATCACCTGACATTCATAGTATGTATTAAACTATTCGGGTTTCCAATGTATGTAACAAACTATTTATCTCTTTCCATTGTATGTAATTTTCGGCATTTTTTCCAAGTGTCATCTATATAAGGTGCCACGTGTCATCCTTACACGTTGACACGTCACCAAATTGCATACAATGGAAAGAAATAAATACTTTTGTTACACACAATGAAAGCCCGAATAATTGAGTACACACGATGAATGTGAGGTCATGATTAATTACATTTTTATGTACTTAACCCTTAAACAAATTACAAGGGAGTATGATACTCATTTTTAAAAGATGGTGTAACAAGGTTATAACACACATTGGAGACTTTTTGCCCCTGTTTGACCCTTTTCTTTCTAATTATGTCTTTTGAAATTTTGTTCTGCCCATTTGACTTGTTGACAATAAGAAATAATCTGAATCCACCCATTCCAGGAGTACTTTTCTCTGATTATTGTTGTCATTATTTCCCATATATAGCCAATGGTGTCAAAAAGTTATCGGCTTATCGCCAACCAAATGTTTCTTTTATAAGCAACGAAGTCATTGTATTGCCATTGAGCTTTCAAATCTTGAATACATTACTTGCACATTGTATACTCTTCATTATGGAAACAAACCTTTTAGTGAACTTTATTAATCATTTTATGATATTAATTATTTGAAGAGAACACTGGGAATTATTAAAGAGTACCAAATGAGAATCTTCAAACATATGCATCAGGGTTCTTGATGAGGTAGGCTTCCGCAACTTTGTAAAGCCCTAAAACCTTTTCTTTCCCTGCTTTTAGTTCTTCTTCCTTGATCTCAAAATCACCTTGTGTGTAAATAGTTGTGGTCATCTTTGAGATGGTGCCACCATCAGGTGCAGCTTCAAGCTTAATATCATAGGATACCTTTTCAATCTTGTCTGATATGCCGTTTCCTTCAATCAAAGTGTACTTGTATGAGAATGTTTTCTCATCTAGTTCATCTATCTGGTTCTTCACAAAACCTGCATACAAGATTTGATTGAAACATGCGACCACAGTAATATCATAAAGTAGTACTTGGGTTCTTAGTGATATTGTTTTTGTAATCATAGTTACGGCATAATTTATGAGGGTATATGGGATTGCATTTAAACTATAAATAAGTTATCTTCAAACTGATGACTAAAAATAATAAAACGTACTCGTTAGTTGACCAAACGGACCTGACCCATTTTGGGAGTACAAACAATGAACTATTTCAACCTATACAGATTTTGACAATTTGAACCATTAATCAACCCACTAAACATGCCCATATTGCCACCTTCAATTTTAATAGCATCCTACGTGGTTAAGCATGCATATTGGGTTGAATATAACTTTACCTCCAGCAAAGTTAATCTGCTTAATACTTCCAGCCCCACCATCACCTTTGATAAACTCGATGCTTTTAATAGCATCTGGCAAGAGTTTTGGCATCAAATTGTGTGAGTCGACGATCAATGCCTTGAAAATTCTTGTTGGGGCGACTGCAGAAGTGTGCTCATCGGTATATGTCACGACACCCATGATTTCCAAGGTTAAAAGATGGCTTTAAGTAATTTGTTAGTTTCAGTGTTTTGGGTTATGAAGATGGAAGGTTAAGTGAGTTGTATTTATAGTTCGAAATTTTAGATTTTGATATTGCTAAAACTTTGTGCTGTTTCGTGTCCACATTTCAAAATGGGGTTGACCACCATTAACCATTTGAATGAAACAAAATTAAGAATAACTCACCAATTTTCAAGTTGTGATAATAACGTTGTACATCCATTTTATTGGCTGCTTACCTCCCTTGTTTTATTGTAATTATCTGTTGTATAACATTCGTAAAGATGCTTTAAGTAAGTTGTATATACTCCAGGGGTACAGCCACGTTGAAGGTAGGGGTAGCAGTCGCTACGGAGCCATTCGCTATACGTGGTGTATATTTCTTATAAAATTGCAATTTTTGCTGTATTACTTATATGTGCCACATGTTTACAAAAATTGAGATATCCTTGCTACCGGTCACTTCAAATCCTAGATTCGCCACTTAATAGTTGTGAGATGCGAATTATATGAATTTACCAATATTTTAGGTCTTATGTTAATGGCTTTGTATACTGTTCCACCTTATTTTGACAAAACGTCGATAACAAGCCCATGAACTTGTACAATTTGTGGCAATAATGCTCCAAAAGCGACACGTTATTGACAATCTTCCATCTTATTATATACTCCGTTATATATATATATATATATATATATATATATAGGGTAAGGTTCCAATGAGACCATTAAACCATTAAACCATTGATAAAAAACAGGATCGAATAAAATCATTAAACAGAGGTTTGGTTTAGACCAAGTGTGATGTTATCGGACGAAACTGCAGTTGCAGGGATAATATAACATCGAATGCTGACATTACCTTTTTTGACTTGCATTGGTTAGAACAATTAAAATAGGATGAATATTTACTTTTTAACATCAGATCCACATTACACAATTGTAGTATTACGCGGTAAGATTTAACATTACATATGTTATGTTAACACAAAATTTCCATGCATTATTTTCAAGTGTCTATCAAAGTTCAAAAGTATATATAAATTCCTTAGAAAACTAATCTATTCAGATAATTTTTATACAAGGGCGGAGCTAAGAAATTCAAATGGAGGGAACAAAAAATTTATATCTATTTCTTTAATAGTTTGTGGGGGAAATAATTTAAAAATGTTTTTAATACCTTAAAGTTTTTTCTGTTTTATGTATTTTAAAAATTCTTGTGAGTGTGACTGCCTAACTGCCCCACTCTGTCTCTAATTATTGAAATTTGGTTTTTATGTTGTTATTAATGGTTAGTTTTGCTCATTAAACTTTAAAAGTGTTCAAGGTTATTAACATATTGAGCTTCGTTAAAAATATTGAGACGAATTTAAGTTTGTTATTAAACTTATGTTTGATAAACTATATATGTTATGTAATTGTGATCGGACCCAACCCAACCTCGCAAGACATACATTTTATTGTAGCTTATGGACTCACGTGAATTTAGGTTTAGAGGTCCTAGATTTGTCACTACAAACAAGAGTTGTTTGAAAAAGTACAGATAAATTAACGCACTACTTATTTTCTACCTACTTGCAGGCCATATTTCCAACCGGAAAAGAATTGCAAATTAGAGAAGAATATGTGTGTAAAATTGTTCCATTTTATTAACTTAACTAAAACCAAGGACATGATAGATATCATACATCATTGTTTAACATCAATTAAATTTAAATAAATATGTTTTTTTTTTAAATATAGCTAGTATCATCTAAATTCAAAAGTAGTTCCATATACGTTTGTACTCGCTTCGTCCCATACTACATTTTATTTTGGGTTATTCTATTATAAATGTCTATTTTATATTTGAAAAGAGAATTTACTGGGTAATGATTGATATTTTATTAAAAGGGAGTGGAGACTTATGTAGTTATGTAATATGAAAAATTAAAATCCATTCTCTGTATTACGGAAAAGGCAAATTTCAGATTCACCCATGGCCCGTATTGCTCAATCTCTATCTAATTGGATCTGGGCTTCGGTCTAGAAAACCAGCAAAGCAGCCTGCTACACCTTTCGGCCCACAATAATAACAGGCCCACTTTTTTTTTAACAAATACTCGTACATTGTTGATAGTATATTAGTATTCAATCGTTTCCTTTATTTTAATTTCAAGTTTCCTTTCTGAAATAAGAATTGCTAAGTTCACATATCTATATCTATAATCTATAAACTTAATTACATATAATGCATCTCCATCGTATCTTCATTTGGTACTTAACACATAAAAAAGACAATATTGCCCTTGACTTATTTATAATCTTTCCATTAATACCCATATCCCATTATCTAATATTTATTCTCCATTAGTTACACTTCCCTTAATACTCATATCCCATTATCTATTATTTTTTTATTACTATTTATTCTTCACTAACTACATTTTTCATCCATCAAATATTATATTTACCCACTAAAGTTTTTTTGATTGGTTAAATATCAAGGTAGACACTTATAATAGGACAACCCAAAATAATAATTTGAACATTTTAAATGGGACGGACGGAGTACAATATATTTTTACTTTAAACATTCACTTGCACCTCCATCCGTCGTCTCACTTTCACTGTTGTATTACGCGGGTATTATGCTAGTTACTTATAATGCATTTGAGTCATTTGACTTAAAATTCAATTCAATAATAGTTATCGTCTTAATTGCCCTCACAAACAGAAGTTGACTAAATGAAATTGATTGACCTTAACTCAATTAATTGACAAGAATAAGAATTCAATTCAAATTAATATCATTTTTCTTATTTTCTTTTATAATCCTAGAATTAGTGTTATATGTAAAAACATTCAAAAATATTGACACCCGATAATTATAATTTGGCATGCGAGATTGTTAATCCAAGTCGAACAAAACTCAAAGAGACAAATCAAACATGAAATAAAAACAATTAATTGTTGCTTTGTGCGGACATGATGCTAGTAAATTAAATGCATTTTAACAATACTACCATTTACCCCTATAAATTTGTCTTAAATCCCCTCATTTTATACATTCACTTCATAACCTTACAATTGCTAGATAGGCTATAAGTCGTTGTTAAATGTTGATTAAACAACTAGGTAATTTCTTTATTTCCTCAAAGTTGACGAATTTTTATGACAGTACGTTACACTTTTACACATTTTTAAAATAATCTTTTATTTATTATGGAAAAACACTATCCGAATCCGAAAAATTTTGGATGTTCGAAATTTTGGATTGTTTTAGATCGAATTTTCGGATAACGAATTCTTGGATACAAATATTTTTAACACCCCTAATCCTTATATGGAATTAATTCTCATGAGTTGATCCGAATAAACTGATATGATTATAATAATAATATAATAAGTTAACAATAAAATTTACATTTTTTTAATTACATAATAGTAGTTGGAATGCAAATTGGATGTTAATGCAACTTATTAGTTGATGCTTGTATTTATTATGTAGTTATGTAGATATTTGGGGGTTAATAAAGTCTTTTAAGTAGATTAGAAAAAGATTAATGATATCAACAGTAAATGTACGGGTAAATCTCCATTTTAACTTTCTAATTGAATGGTTACGATTTTTTCATTTAGATTTTAGTTAAGGGATTTGCTAACGTGTGCCCCTGTAGCACACGTTAGGGTGCATTTAATGAAGTCGAAATTTCCTTAAATATTTATATTTACATTTAATACTCATTAATTATATCTAATTATTTCCTTTTTTATGCATATATTAATTACAAATTATGTTATTTAAGGAAATTACAACTTTATTAAATGCACCTTAACGTGTGTCACAGGGGCACACGTTAGCAAAACCCTTTAGTTAAAGATGCTTTTTAATTATTACTTTGTTATTATATTAAGAATAAAATAAAATAGGTAGATTATGATATAAGCTATCCTTTTTTTTTAATCTTTAATTTCTCTTATTTGATTAAGCTTTAGATATTTTTTACCTTTTATGTTTTTAATTCAGGAATACAAATCTTTTTAGTGGTTCTATCCCTTTAGCTAAATCAACATGTTTTTATTTCTAATTGTTATTTTATTATTGATGTAATTCACATGTGAACATTGTACTGTACTTGCATTATCCAAGATAGGAACTTGCAACTTATAACTATTATCTTTAAAGATCTCTATTGGTTATTTTATAATTTGAACAATAACTTCTTGCGTTTAGAGCTATATAATATTTTATAAAATGTTAAGCATATCGTATGACATCAGTTGTGTAGAGTAGTGCTATTTTCATATTTATTAGTAAGTGCAAATTTTTTATGTCATTTAGCAACGATTTTATCATCCCTAAAGGGACGGGGAATATGAAATTATTTGGAGTAAAAAAATATACATTTAGCAATGATCGTATCGTAGCTAAAAGGTAAAAGTTTGACCCAGCCTTGGTCAACACGGGAATATTTTTTGTCGTCTAGCGGCCTTTAGCAACGTTTTAATCGTTGCTAAAAAGCCCACGTCTTCTTTTTTTCTTTCATTATTCTTGTAATGTTTATTCTTTTACTTTTAAATTTTTTTGATCATAATACTCAAGAGAACTCATATAAGTTCTATGCACATGTTGAAGTGTAGATATGTATACTAAAAGACTAGGAAGTTTTCGGCTTTGCATACGCATAGCCCACGATCAACATCATTTTTATTTAAAATATACAAATGATTTTAAGTTAGTAGCCGAAAAAAACTAATCACGATTAATGTAATAGGTAATGATAACAATACTCAAAAATTGTTGGAAGAAATATACTTTTAAAGTAAAATAGTATGCCTAGTTATTGAATTTATGTATTTATGATACTTCTTAAAATTTTCTTTTGTAATATCTAACAAAAATGTAAGTTTTAATGCTAGTTTGGTGTTGTTTTTAAAAACATTACCTCATGTGTTTATTTTTATTCTTTTCTATTTAATACATGAGTTTAATATTTAGAGGATGACCTATTTGAAGGGGTTAGTTGATTTTTTTATGAATAGTGCTAATGTGTGAAGATGAAATAATTAACAAAGTCTTTTAAGAACTTTGTTAGTGATTGTGAGGATGTTTCAAATTGTTAAGAACAATAACAAGTCTCAAATCCAAAAAGTTAAGGGTAAAGTTTTAGTAGGCTAAGAATTAAGACTAAGGATGTGTTTGGCAACATATTTCTAAGGGATTATAAGGGATTTTAGGAGATTGGGATTCTCATTTTGAAAATCTCAATCTCTTGTAAATTCATAAACCTTGTTTGGTATAAAAAATTAAGAAAGGATTCTATAAAAAAGTATAAGATTTGTTTTTTTATTTTTGTTATAATATAAGAGTCTCAAAAGTGCTAGAGATTAAACTTTAAATTATCTTTATTTTTTTAAGGTGTTTAAGGGTGTGTTTGGCAAAACTAGTCGGAGATGGAGATGGGGCTGGAGATTGAGATGGAGTTTGAGCTAAAAGTTAGAAGCTGGAGATGAAGATTTTATTTGGGGCTGGAGCTGGAGTTTTAGTTTTTAATATGTGTTTGACAAACTAGTTAGAGCTGGAGCTTATTTATGTAAAATTACATTAATGGACATGATGATTTAAAATTCTAAATCTTTAATAAGGGTGTGTTTGGCAACTCCATTTTAGGGGATGCTAAAGGATTCTAGTAGATGGAGATTCCAATTTCAATAATCTTCATCCCTAATTATTTCACAATCCTTGTTTGACACTTCACAAAAAATATGGCTTCTAAAAAATAGAATCCCCTAAAGAAGAATCTCTTGGAAGTAGCTTGTACAAGAATCCCCATCTTCTAATATTAAAATGACTATATTCCCCTTCTTTTTAACCATTTAAAAATTAAAGTTATATAATTTCATGTACATTTATGTCTTTTTACATTCATAAGTTCCAACCCCAACTAATCTACCAAACACTTGTAAAAATTAAAATCTCCAGCTGTAACACCCGCTATTATGACCTAAGGGTAATTCGGTAATTTCTCTTACTTAAATATTATTATTTGTTATATTATAAATAATTTGTTTTATATGTCTTGATTGATAACTTAGAAAATTTGCTTAAAGGATTAATTGTGACTAGTGAATTAGTAACCGTTTTAAATAGTTATAGTTCACGGTAAAATAAAATAGTTTTCCTGCAAAATGGTATTTAGGTTCCAGACAATAGAATTAAAACGAATATAATAATTAAAAACTAATGGATCAGTTTTGGTGAAGAGGTGCCGACCTCTTTTGTCTAATTATCCCCAAATCTTAAACTAATATCATTCTTGAGAATACATCACCAAATATACCTATACTTCATCTACAAATTAGAGATTAAGAAGCTGTAATTCAAGTGAATTAATATCAAGTTCATCATCTTCATCTTCCTAATACTAAGTTGTAAGTGCTTTGATGTTCTATTTACATACATGAATTTGATTTCATTTAAGTTAGGTTTATGGGTGATGTTGCTTAGAATTGATATTGAAATGTTGTAGTTGATGTTCCTAGATGTTATATGAAGTTTTTATAGTATTAGACTAGTTTTAAACTGAGCTTGATGTTGTATTGGGGTTAATTTCATAGTTAGGGTTTGTGCAGTAGCTAGTTTGCAGGTTGCTGGTTGCTGGGTTCTGTGTTTTGCCTTCATAGCCGATCGGCTATACTGTCTGAGCCGATCGGGTATGTACCTTCTAGCCGATCGGGTAAAATTAGCCATACGGATGAAATAGAACAAAACATAAACAGAAATTGGCGTTTGAATGAAGGTCTCAAAAACTAGTTATGTTAGCCAATCGGGTCAATATGAGCTGATTGGGTAGAACCTTTTAGCCGATCGGCTAAGGATATGTAGTTGATCGGGTACATGTTTATAAAGGATCAACAATCAGCTTTGAAATTGTTGTACTTATGTATATATCTATGTGATTATTAATGTTTAATAAATTATAATTGTTGACATTAAGAGATATGTGTTCCAGATAAGTTGTATTGTGTTGTATAAGCTACTAACTTATTATTTTGTGGTAATTCCAGATACACCAAAGACTCAGTGACATAGAACACTAAGTGGAGATTGAAGTGGATAGGTGAATAGACTTGAAACTTCAGTGTTGTTTAGTTGTAACATATTGGTTACAACGGAATAAACATAGTTGATTATTGATTGTTGTTGTTGATATATATATAATTGTGATGTATTATTTTGATGACTTGGAGGTCAACGATTTGTTGGATTTAGGGCTGTTCATTTTCGGATATCCGACATTTCGGATACCCGAAGTTCGGATATCCGAATGCTTCGGATAGTGATTTCCACTACCCAATACCCGTATCCGAAATTTCGGATATCCGAACTTCGGGTATCCGAAATTTCGGATACGGATATCGGGTTATCCGATACACAAAGTGTATAACTGCAAATCTGGAAAACAAGGCAATCTGAGCTGCTATCTTCATCATTCATGTTGTCACTTTCATCAACCAAATTCTTAGTGTCTATATGAAGCCTACAATTAAGTATTTGTAAGAAGATTGATTCAGTATTCAACAATCAACAGTACTGACATATGAAAGATTCCACCTACTTTTACTTTTTATAATTAATCAAAGATCACCCTTTAAAAGCATGATATTGTTGTCGTTGTATGTTTGTATCATCACAAGTACACATATATTTTATCATTTAAGTTGGCAAAATTGTACAGAAGAGAATAGAACAGAACAACAGCCCATTCACCACTCAAGATTCTTAGAAGATTAGAAGTGATACCACATACCAAAAGTAAAAACAATAAATAAAGAAGGGAATTGTTAGTTTGTTACCACTTACCAATTCGTAGAGGTGGAGGTGGGTGGAGAGATGGTGATGGTGGCGATCGATAGAGAGATGGTGACGAGTGACGACCGGTGGAGAGATAGTGGCAGCCGATGGAGACAAGTGTCCTGTGATGTGGATCGAGCGATTTGGGTATTATGTGAAAGGAAGTGTGAATGTCGGCTTTGAAAAACTGAAAATGGGGTTTAGGGTTAAGTTTCTTTTTCTCATGTATTATATATATAATGTATAAAAATATTATTAAAAAACAAAAGGTTGGAATATTTCGGATATTCGGGTACCCAATTATCCGACTTTTTGTAAAAGCACTACCCAATATCCGAATCCGAATTATCCGGTATCCGGATTTTCGGGTATCCGAAATTTCGGATACTTTTCGATCGGGTATTTCGGTTAATCGGGTGTCGGATTCGGATATCGGATATTTTGAACACCCCTAGTTGGATTGGTTGCTACAGGTTAGTCAATGTGAGATTTGTGATCATGTGTTGAGAATGGAACACATATTGACTAAAGGTAGCAATCAGTTATCGGTAAATCACTGAATTGGCCTGCAGTGATTATAAGTGTCGCTTGGTGGGCCACCGCGGACTGAGGGCGCCACAAGGACCACCGATCCTCTTGATGATGTAGTGTCTATGTGTTATTTATTGTTAAGCAGTATTGTTAGGCTAAATCTGACTGTTGTAACAGATTTATTCACTTAGCTTTGTGCTAATCCCGTTATTTACTCCTTGCAGGTCTTGAGATGATTTTGGGCTGGGCAAGGATTGGATTAAAGAATGTTTGACTAGGAATCACTATGATATTATGTTGATACCTTATAACATGTTTTGTTATATAATGCCCAGGATATATTTTGATAGTTTGTAAACTCAAATAGTTTGTATATATAACTTATGTACAGTTTTGTAGATGACGTCAGGTCATCTATGTACAACCTTATAAATGGGATCTCGCTTCCGACTTTTTAAAAAATAATTATGGTGTGTTTTATCAGCTCCATCCCCAAATATAAGCTCCAGCTCCAGCTTCAACATTCCATCTCCATCTCCAGCTAATTTAGCCAAACACACATTAATTATGATAAGGTAATTATAGTAATTTAATAATTAAGAGATGGGGATTCTTTGAGAAGCTAGTTTTAGTAGCTTCTAGTTAAGGGGATTATTATCTAAAGAATCCCTATTCTAGTTTTTATGCCAAACAAGCAATGTGAATTTTGAAGGATGGAGATTCTTGAAATTAGAATCTCAATTTCTAACAATCTCCAAGAATCCCGTAAAATTGGGTTGCCAAACACACCCTAAGTTTGTGGATATATTAAAATTAAAATTAAGATTTAAACGTGTTAACAAATTTAAATTAAAAAGATGTGTATTTTTTTATTTAGCAAGTAAGTTATAGAATGATTGTTTTTTTTGTTTAGTTGAAGACACATATCAACAAATTAGGTGTATATATGTTCAAATATTAGGGTATGTAGTTCTTTTTATATAAAGGTAATGAAATGAAATGAAATGTAAAACCAATTATTTTTATTATTCTTATTATTTTGAAACCTACAACGGTGAGATAGAGTGAGAAAGATCGATCGTGATTAGGGGTGTGCATGGTTCAAAAATCGCACCGAACCGGACCACGAACCAATTAATGAAAAATTAAGCACCACGAACCGAACCATGTAATTGCGGTTCTGGTTCGGTTATGATGGTTTTGGTTCAAAACCACGAACCAAATAAGTTAGGCGTACACGTTAACAAACTCCTAGAGTAACTCATTTGTGAATGAAGTTTCTTTCGACAATAATAAGAAAATAATCATGTGCTATTGTTGTCATGTATCTAAATGGCTTCTTAAAACTTAGCTAATATAGTCTCTAAGTTTTTATTATCGATTTCTTATAAGTGCTTACAGAATTGACACATATGAATGTTGAATAATGACGTATACGTAGATAATAACATACTTTATACGCAATTCCAATATTAGATATACGTAATAAATTGAAGATTGAAGTTGTACATTATAGTAAGCTGTTAAAACATGACTTAATATAAGAAAAATAATATTACTAAGTATATTTCGGTCCGGTTATGGTTTTATACGGTTTTAACAGTTCTGGAACCGAACCGAACCGCGAATCATTAACGCTAAAATATTATAACCAGGAACCGAACCTAACCGGTTCGGTTCTGGTCCGGTTTACCGGTTCTGAAGGTTCCAAACCATTTATGTACACCCTAATCGTGATGGTGCAATACTACAATATACATATAGTAGCGGAAACAACTGAAGATTAAAACTTCTTGCTGTTAGAATGAGGAGGATATGGTACAGGATGATGTTGGATGATGATGAGAACATGGGTTTAGGAGGTGTCAGTATTTTTAATTTGAGGCAAAACGACGTAGTATTGGATGTTTGTCATATAAGATTATATGGTTGACAGCACCATATTCACATTCCTCTTATCTTAATATCATTTTATGATATATATTAGTATGTCTTCTTTTAACGAAAGGTCAATCATTTACTCCTTTAACTAAGCAGATATTAATATTGTAAATGTAATTACGAGATTTAAAGAGAACACGAAATGCAAATAAGAGATGATTATAAGGTACCAAGATTTGTCAAGCATATTTTAGCCATTATTTATCTATTCCTTTTAATCATATAGGAGGTGTTTGATATGATGTTTAATTTACGGCATATAATTTTCATATGGCCACTCTGCAGGTAAAAGCAACTCTGGAGGAAGCTCCTCGATTCCCTTACGCTCTCCTCCCTCCACCTTCACTGTTTCATCAACCCCCAATGGCTTTGCGGAGACATCTTCTTGCATTATTGGTCCGCCGAAACCATTACAGGCACGTTTCGCTATAACAAGATAAAACGATACTAAAATTAAAAAGTAATTGGTTAAGATATAAGTGGCTTAGCTTCGATTACAAATTAAATCTTATTCTTCTTGTTTGTTTTGACTAATTAGTTACTAATCAAGACACTCACTCACACTCTGTTTTTTTTTGTCTTATAGAATATCAATTACGAGTATGAGAAATGGAACACCTACAAAACTGGTATATTAAGTTAATCAAACATATCATATACTTTTTTCCTTTATCTATTTTTAGTTTCTTCATGAGTTTAATATGTCATATCGTTTTGTAAAGCTTTTATAACTTTAATTAGCATTTATAATAAATTACTTAACTAAATAAATATATTGTAAAAAAGGAAGTAAATATATATGACACCATTTACCTATAAAATATTAACAACCTCATGCTAAAATACAATGACTTTGACCACAAAAACTAAACCATCAAACACATGCAAATGTTATTCCAAGAATAGGAAAACAATGAGGAATAAAAATTCTATGTACACAAGTTAGACTTTAGAATATTGTCTAATCACAAGTCATTTCGAAATTTTGCAAAAAGAATTTTGGAAGATCGATATATAAAACTTTTGGTATAAATTTTTACATAAAACATGTAAATACAAATGGGTGAATAATAAATGCTAAGTTACACACATATATGATAAGAAGAAGAAGAAAAGAAAAATAAAAGAGTCCGTGTGACATAAATTTTACACGGACTTTTAAGGACTTCATGTAATGAGGGTGATATGTTATAGGTTTAATTTAATGTTAAAAGAGAGGAAGTCTTCAATTTTAAGTGGAAAAAAAAAGAAAAGAAAAATAGACGTATACGGATAATGAAATTTACATTATATATATAGTTAATTTACGATCCAGTGCACATGATTCAATTTGTAGTTGTATAGAAAAATGAATGACTAGAAATACCATAGTCTATTGCCTTTTACAACTACAACTTTCTAAGTCAAAACAACTTTTATATGATAAGATTTCTAACTTCTTTTGACCAAATTAGAAAATTAGTGTTCTTAAAAGTGTTCGCCTTTTTCAATTACTCATATTTGATAATACAATCATAAAATAGTTATACACAAAATCATCATTTTCGTTTGGATCTTTACCTTTGGTGGATCGGTTGTTCTTCACATACACGGGTAAGAACACTCCGGTCCCTTCCATCGGCGGAACAATTGGCCCAATCACTGAATTCTTGACAAAACCACCCTAATTAAGCATATAAGTAAAAAAAATAAAATTATTAATCAAAGATTTGAATGCAAACACAAAAGGATTTGAATTAAAATTCACTATATATAAATTTGTTTTAAAATGATAGATCATGGTATCCGAACGAAAAAAATTAATACAATTAATGGCCCATCAAAAAATGACCCATTTCTTTTCACACTTAGAAACATATCAACATGACTCATCATATATATTTAGTATAAACTTTAGAATAACTCAATTCCAAAAACTTTACATGAACATTGATAGAGGAAACACCTTTAAATCAAACGGACTCAAATCATCAAAGAGTCGAAGTGGACGCGCAACATTATTCTCTTCAATATTTCGAAAAGCTACAGAGCCATTTCCATCACCAATTCCGCCATGAAAGCGGAAGTAAGCCTTTGCATTCCCGCATCCATATATCCCCATATGCTAGTTAGTTAGTTAATATAAAACCCAAACAAAATATGATCAATCCACTTGGAAATAATAATAATAAAAATACAAATAAAAAATCCAAGGGAATTAAGGATGAATATACTTTCTTACTAAAGTCAGCATGAATGTCGTGTTGAAACTATATTATAAATCAAATGTACGTAAAGTAAAAAAATATATATTATATTTTCGCTTTCATTTTTGTCTATAGATAGAATAAGTTATTATAGAATTTTTCAATATAAAGTGTTGGTTGATTGTGCAGTAAAATTTCCTTTCTTTATAGAACGACGAGCCTACACTCTAACTCACGTAGCAGAACTATTTTGATTTTTACGGTAACATACATCTAGCGATACTTGTTCGTAGTGGTGATACTCAGTGAAGTGATTACGCATTCTGAGAGGGATTGTGGTGGTGAAAGCATGTAGAGTTTATTTTTATAGAGGGGAGATAGTAGCAAAGTGTATGAGCAAGACGATTATAGTGTGAGTGATGAAAGTCACGTTATTGAGGACTCACTTGACACGTAGGATATTGTGTTGAAATAAGTTGACTTTACTTTAAGAAAATTTATAATATTATACATATGTAAGAAATAAGATATGAGAGTTGATATATACAACAAATAAATTACTTCATACACCAAACAGTACAGTTATTAAAGTTCATTGTACAAACAGTGTGAACCATAATTGGTGTATGAATCAACAAATTTGTTTTATTTATCACCTCCTAAGATATTAAAAGAAATTTGCTACGTATTTTTTATTAAAATCAGAATAACTCGATGTTTTAGACACAAGTAAAATACGCTTAATTTAGAATTTTACCTACCAACAATCGATATTATTGTAATTAAAATAAAGACGAGATAATTATGTATAATAAAAGTAGTTATGTTAAGATATATGTGTGTTATATGGTGTTAAGTGCTAACTGGTAAGGTAAAATTTAACATAATATTCACACATTTAACGGTTAATACGTACTTTACCGCATTTAAAGTTACGTGTTGATATCAACATACTTCAATTCTCCATCAATTAATTCTCAAGGCATTGCAATAATTTAAAGTAGTGTTGTTTACTTGTTTTCATGGTACCGATGTAAAATGTGACCGATCGATGTCTTTATGTTTATATATATATACTGATGAAGTCATAGTTTGACGAAACTTGCTTGAACCGGCATTATTCGAATCTTTTTATTTTTTTTATAGCGACAACTTTACTAATCTACCACTATACACATGTTATGTAACTAACCCGATTATATATAGGGTTTATTGTTTCGTTATGCTGTTAACATTGGACATTTTGCTATTGTATACTCTTAACTTTCAAACATTTTACTGTATGCTTTCAACTTTCTAAAACCTTCTATTGTATGCTCTCAACTTTCAAATATTCTATTGTATGCTCTCAACATTCTAAAATATTTTATTGTATGCTCTTAACTTTTAAACCATCTATTATATGTGCTAACATTCTAAAACCTTCTATTGTATGATCTCGGTGACTTGAAAATGGGAATTGACTGATGTTAGGGGTGTTCAATATTTGGTTTGAAACCGTTTAATCGAAAAATCAAACCGAATAAACACAGAAAAAAATCGAACCGAATTCAAATTTGATTTTCGGTTCGGTTTTGGTTTAGAAAGGTTCGATTTCAGTTATGTTTTGGTTTTTGAATTCGGTTTCAGTTATGTTTTGGTTTTTGAATTCAGTTTTGGTTGGGTTCGATTTTCGGTTCGGTTCGGTTTCAAGTCACCAAAACCTAACTGAAACCGAATTTCTATTTTCAAGTCACCGAGATCATACAATAGAATGTTTTAGAATGTTTAGCACATACAATAGAAGGTTTGAAAGTTAAGAGCATACAATAGAAGATTTTAGAATGTTGAGAGCATACAATAGAATATTTTTAAAATGTTGAGAGCATATAATAGAATATTTGAAAGTTGAAAGCATACAATAGAAGGTTTTAGAAAGTTTAGAGCATACAATAGAAGGTTTGAAAGTTGAGAACATACAATAACAAAAAGTTCAAAGTTAACAGCATAACGAAACAATAAACCCTTATATATATTCTGTTGGGAGAATAGAACGGTTTTAGTGTCGGTAGTATCTATCTATCTATCTATCTATTCATTTATATGTATAAAACAAATATTCTTTTGCTTATGTATCATCTATTTAATCATCTTCAGATGATATGTCTAAAATATAATTAATCCAAATTATTCTTCAGATTCTAGGAATGTCATATGGTTTTCCATTTCTATTAATATAAAACAAATATTTTTTTGTTTATGTATCATCTATTTAATCATCATTATCATCATTAGATGAGAAGTCTAATATATAATTACTTCAAATTTTATGGATGCCACATGGCTTTTCATTTTTTATTAATTTAAATATTATTATAAATCATTTTAATAAGGATTAATAATAGTTTAATCTTCACACTTCTATTTTTTTTCGTTTTAACCCTATTGTAGGTTTCCGTACCGGACCTAATCAGATCGTCACCTCAATTGAATGCGCGGAATACAAACAATCTAGTAATGAACGTTTAACGAATCGAACACACAATTAATATAAGCTTTTGTATGTATTAACAATTGATTAACGAAGCTTTACAAACACAAACTCTGTCTCTCTCTCACTCTCTAGGGTTTGATCAACCCACAAATGAAATCTTACACTTCTATTTATACTCACACTCTGACCTACTAGCGACACAACTTGTGTCGCTATTGTGACCCTTGCGACACAAGCTCTGTGTCACATGAACAGTATATTGTCTATTTCACTATTCGTTTACAGACTCGCATATACACACTAACACTTTACATATTTAGACTAATTGACTTTGACAAGTACAAACGTTGACCAAGTGACTGACACACAAAATGCACCAACAAACTCCCCCATGTCAGCAGCTTGGTTATGTAAATCCCTAGTACGTGGATCGATAACGAGGTTATCTTAGGTATTAAGGTGCGGAATTCCTCAATACTTGGTTCACGGTATGTGAACGGTTTGTTTCGCAAGAATAATAGCGAATTGATTAATCAACAAGGTTTTGTATTAATGTTAATCGATCAATACCTAACCTTATGAATGCTTAGAATCATGTTTTTGTTCTCTGGAAATTGAATGGCCAAAGATACTAGCCGATTTGACCTAGCTTAGTATTTATATGTTTCTGTCAAACTCGGTTCGCAGCCCGATGGCTCTGCGAGTTGAGTTCAACTCGCAGCCCACAACCAAGTCTAGTTCAACTCGGTTCACTGCTCTGCGAGCCCAGATCTCATCTCGCAGGACTAAGTTCTGCGACTTGAGATCTCATCTCACAGACTTTAGTTTGTAACTTCGTATTCGATATTCGTCTAACACTTTAACATACTAATATATTTAACGAATATTAATACCAAACCAATATCATTTACAAATCCAAATCAATTGTACAAACTTGATTACAATAATCACTAGTACTATTACAAGCTAGATCTGTTGTCACACATACATGTCCCAACAGGTTAAATAAGTTTCCAATTAGTCTTCACCAACAAACTCCTTCATGTTTACAACAATCGAAAACTCCCCCATTGAGATAGCATGATATTCAGACAATCTTGATGTCCTGATTCATGTGACCGACACACATTTATCATACAATAAGATATTAAAACTCCGTGACCATCTCTCAATCATTATCAGCTTCTCCAATAGAATTTATCTTCACAGTCTTTGGAGAATAACCAACATCCTTTACATCTATTTGACTTGAACAAGATATGTGATATTGAAGAAAATAATATAATAATAAAATATTTTGTATTTTTCTTTAATAAACAAAAGGCAAAGAATACCTAAAAAATAAATAAATCGGGGATAGGATTGTTTTAGGTCTGCTTAGAGATCATATCAGGCCAACATGCAATTATTAGGAAATAGTAAGTGTTATTTCGATTATCAGTATATTTGTCCACTTTAAATTTACTTAGCACACTTAAAGCACCTTTTATAAAAATTATTTCAAGACGATTACTGGTATTGTTTGTCCACTTACACATGTTACATCCGAGTCTGTGAGTTAACCTTTTATTGTTAGTATGAATATTTCTCCGTGGTCCCCACCTATGACATACCCCTGTAACCCAGACATGAGCATAGCTTTCGAATCCAGAGAGAATATAAGAGTATCATTTTTAAGAATTAAGTCAGCGGTAACAGGTCTGTACAAACGTACAACAAAGCGACATAACTTGATTCAGGTTTAAGCAAAACCAGACTTGGTCAAACCATTTTGGTGACCTTGTTAGGTATCTTATGATTTAAGACTTTTTCAAGTTCATTGACTTGCGTTTGCTTAACTTTTAAGTACTAATTGAGACCAGGTCTGTACTTACATACAACAGAGGAAACAATCAGTATGGACCCCCAAATGATTTCAGATAAACCTTAGGTATAGAAATATGTCATGTTACGTTAAGGAATTAAGACATTTAGTCGTACATCAGATGGTGTTTACCATAAGATCATAGACACGTATTAGAATTACTTCTTAAGAACCCAGAAACCGGTGTGTATCATGCCTACCAGTACATCATATGATAAAGCTAATGTTTATAAAAGCTATTTTAAACATGTCAGATAAACCTACTGACACATCAAACATAAACTTTAAAATTTCAATTTTGTGCATGTCATCTGATGTACAATCATTTCCCATGTTGTTTACAGACACAATCCAATATCTTTTTCAGGAATAAGAATCTTGCTGTTCACATTTCTGATTCAAATAATCAGAATTTTAATTACTCCCCCTGAACAGTAAATTCTTTTCAAAAATCCAATTCAAAGGTACTCCCCTTAAACATTAAACATATTTTGTAATTTTTTTATTTTAAGATATTTCGCAACATTGCATTTCTTTGATACTAAAAAGTACAAAGAATGGCTGTTGTAAAACTAATAAATAAAAAATAAAAATTCCAAAATAAAAGTTTCAAAATCACATATCAAGTCAAATCAAATACCTTTTTAGCACTTTAACCACCTGAACTTCAAAAATTTCATCATTCCAGTCACCATTCTTCCAACAATATCCACATCCATGCAGTCACTAAAAAACATTTGCTAACAAGAAACTGACTGCATCACCACAAACAATCAAACATTAAAGTTTATGGGACACTCAAGCCTTGATAAACTTGGGTTGTCTATTATCGTCCATAATCATCACATCCATGAGTTTATGATATTTTAAAAACTCAGTTGATTTCATAGATGTGTTGTTTGTGGATTTTGGTTTTCAAACCTGTTTAGGTCTAAAAATGCCCGGGTAAAATGAAAACTTTTCCATACTAAAATTGAACACTTTTAAGCCTATGAACAAAATTTGAAAACACAAAATTGAACACTTTTAATGAAACTTTTTCCAGACTAAAATTGAACACTTTTAAGCCTATGAACAAAATTTGAAAACACAAAAATTTTCGCGACTTTGCCCGCCAATTTTTTTTTTTTTTTTACCCTTGGCAAGGATTAGCGACACAAAGGTTGTGTCGCAGCTTTGTGTCGCAGTTCAGAAACTCCAAATTAGCGACACAATACTTGTGTTGCAGCTTATTTCGCCTAATCAAAGGATAATGTCGCAAATGTATGTCGCGAACTTGTGTCGCACTTTGAAAACCCTAATTAGCGACACAAAGCTTATGTCGTAGGTTGTGTAGCAAAACGGCGCTGGGCAGATTCCAAAACCCTAAAATCGAAAATTTTCGAAACCCTCACGATTTACGAAGAATGAACGACGAACAAACCCAGAAAAACTCTCCAGAAAACGAAATCTTCAAGCAAACTAACCCAGAAACGAAGATTAATCAATAAAACCTTCGCGAATCAAACCGAAAACGTTCAAATCACGATCCGAAACCGTTGAATAACCGATTCACGGCTCTGATACCATTTGTAGGTTCCCGTACCGGACCTAATTAGATCGTCACCTCAATTGAATGCGCGGAATACAAACAATCTAGTAATGAACGTTTAACGAATCGAACACACAATTAATATAATCTTTTGTATGTGTTAACAATTGATTAACGAAGCTTTACAAACACAAACTTTGTCTCTCTCTCACTGACCACGCCTCTCTCTCACTCTCTAGGGTTTGATCAACCCACAAATGAAATCTTACACTTCTATTTATACTCACACTCTGACCTACTAGCGACACAACTTGTGTCGCTGTTGTGACCTTTGCGACACAAGCTCTGTGTCGCATGAACAGTATATTGTGTATATTGTCTGTTTCACTATTCGTTTACAGACTCGCATATACACACTAACACTTTACATACTCAGACTAATTGACTTTGACAAGTACAAACGTTGACCAAGTGACTGATACACAAAATGCACCAACACCTATACATTATTGTGCATTGCACGAGCTCAAAGACCTACAAATTTTTACGAATACATATAATATTTATTATTTTCTTCGTACAATTCTTCATTGTGTTTGACACCATATAATAATTTCTACAATTTATTATAATAGTTTGATTACTTTATTATATAGTTTGGTTTATGCTATTATTTATTTTCAATTCTCAATGATAATTGAACATTTTAAGTTAACAACATTAATTTATTAGACTACTTACAAATAAGCATATAGCTGTAATATAATAACGATCGTGTATTACACGGGCTAAAAGCCTTTTATAAAAAGCATCCAAATTATGTCACATCATTAAATTAGTTTTTTCTCAAAAATTCTTCAAAATTTTTAACATTCTTATCTTATCAGTTTTTATAATTTTAAATTCCTAACAAACTATTATCTTCTATTTTGTTGTAAAGAGTCATAATTCAATTTTATTATACTTCATTGTAATAGTTTTTTTTTATAAATTCATTAATTACATTCTATGTATAATGATTTTTTATACATAAAAATAAATTAATTTTCTTATTGATATCTCATTGATTGCAATTTATTAAACATTATCATCATCAACTACCATGTTTTAAGAAATTAGTTTTACTATGATATATGAAATTCATTATTTTCTGTGCATATTGTTATATGTTACTACTGACTAATAATAATAAATTTTCAACATCAACAATATTAATAAAACTGAAAACTTAAAAAACACAGGGGTGATTTTACTTTTCAAGCATCACAAGTGCTTAACAAATGTATTGTTAATTAAAATAAATTTGCAACTGATGGTTGTTACATTTGTCATTCACACGTACGTTGACAATATCAGTGATAACGTGTGAAATGGGCAGTGACATAAATTTCAGACGCTCTTAAGTAAATGATATACATTATCATGCTTGGTATATCAATTGTTGAAAAAATAATACGAGTCCATCCATTATAATTTGATTTATGTAACTAAATCATTTTATTTCAATAGTAATTGTGTCTTTTAATTAACAAAAGTAAACTTACAATAATTATAATTATATTTTATTAATGGTCGTGCATCGTACGGCTTCATGCCTATTATATATATATATATATATATATATATATATATATAAATATTCGGTTTCAAAATAGAATGTTAAATATCGTAGGAACGTAGTAATGACTTTTCAAAACACTTTGTAATCATCAACACATTATTTTTTTGAAACTTTTTCAATGACTTATTATTAAAATAATTGTTGGAATCTTAAAAATATATATAAAAAATATAAACTTTTTTTTGAACTTTTTTACGGTCACTATTGCTATGATTATAAGAAAATCTCCAATGAAGACTTTTTCTAAAGCTTTTTTGAACAAAAGAAGCTTTATAAAAGCTTTTTTGAACAAAAAAAGCTTTATAAAAGCTTTTCTTCATTGTAGAGAAAGCTTTTTTTAGCAAAAGCTTGAGATTTCTCAAGTCTTGGATGAAAGACTTTTTTAAGAATGTGTGAGTGTGATTTTTGAATATAAAAGTTTACAAACCTTTTTATTATTGGAGACAAAGCTTTTCACAAAAGCTTTTTTTATATAAAAAGTGATGTGGCAACTAATAAAGCTTTTTAAAGCTTTTGTTCATTGTGGATGCTCTTAATGATAAGCACAAAAATAACATAATAATCACATGTGATTATTCTCTAATATAATTTAGTTTTCACGTGTTCGAGATAATTATCACAAAATAGGACTTGATAATCACATAACTTTCATGTGATTATCAAGTTATAAATGTAATTAAAATGAATAAAAAATAAATTATCGATTTTTTAATTGAAAAATAGTTTATAAAAGTTATTTAATAAGGAGCTATAAAGAAAACTATATATAATAACGTATTTCAAACATTTTAAAAAAAAAAATTGAAGTCAAACGTCCCTATGAAATTTTCCTTTTTTATTTGAACTCATAATTATAAGTAGTAAGAAACTAAGGATCCCTGAAAACTAATTATTATGTGTGAAAACCATGATGAGCACTTAAAAAAATTAGCTTACAATTGGTTAAAAAATCCTGGCAGGGGAAATTTCATAAATTAACATTATATTCTAATATAATTTAACACATTGATAACGTTATTTTGAACCTTTAATTCAAAATTACTTTCATATTATTAAAATCATCACCGAATATTAATTTACAAATACTTATAAATAATAACTTGTTTGTATTACTCTAAACTTAATTTTCTATTATAGTCAATATACATATATGTGTTAGTATAGAAGCAAAAGCATTTTTGCTTGATGGTAAGGTTTTTTCCTATTTCATTTTGGACCTTAGTTTAAATTCTAAGATAATCTTTGTTTTGCACCTTATTTTGTCGCACCTTCAAATTCGGGTTAAGGAAGCGAATCGGGTCGGGGCGCGACTAATCAATAATCACAATACAAAGATATAATGAACGACTCTATATGCGTCGTTTTTCAACTTGTATTGATGAAATCAAAGTTTACATCAAAATGTAGTTTACATTAGCTCAGTTTGAAATTGAGAGATTTACATACATAATTAATTTATACAAAATATAATAATGCAGCTAAATCTCTGAATGTTTTGCATGATGACTCGAGCTAATGATGTCCTGAAGGCAGTCCAACTTACTGCTGAGTACTTGTGATACATGCTAAAATGGGTCAGCGAAAATGCTGGTGAGCTCACACATGTGTATGTCAACACATATTGTATGAACTGCAAGATTTAATTGAATTTAAATTGCAATTAAGCAAAATAAAAGTTTTACAGCCATGAGCACATAGTCTGAGCTTAACTCAAGGTGTCAGGTCCACATTTAAGGTATCCTGATCGAGGTGCCTCCCACGAGTGCCTAATCTACGCTCGTCTGAACAAATATTAGTACGTCCGTTTACCCAGTTAGTGCATGCTAACCCGGACGAGGAGGGTCAATCCTATATGGTACCATATACTAATATTCACGCTACAACGTATTATCAAACTATGCTGAGGAGGGCTTTGAAAAGATTAGTGAGATAACTCATGTAGTATTTGTTTGATTTCGTACTTGCGTTCATATAGTAAAATAAAACGAGCAATGATATCACACCCCTGAGTAAAACAGTAAAATAGGGGCTATGAGACTCACTTGAGTCTTGAGAGTTTAAATTAATAAACTTGAGTTGATTAGCCGAAATGAGTTGTCCGAAGACTGGTAACCTGGGGGTGTCCACGACACGCGATGGTTATAAATGTGAGCAGGTATCTAGAAAGAATACCTTTGTAGTTGTTCGTCCAACTAGAATGTCCAAATTACTACGATTTGGTTGATTTGATTATGTTTTGAAAATGTGTACGGCCCATTGGTGATTGTTTGTAATAATAATCTTCAACATTATTATTTTGATTTCGAAGTGTGGTGTGTTGAATCTAGTTATTAAATTTATCGTTGTAAAATAAACAAGAAAGTACCGCGCTAGACCAAAACACAACCGGGCAGTGGACCCTATCATGTAGTAGTATAGTTGGGTAAGTTCGGGTTTGAACGCAGGGAACTTAAGTTTAAGAAGTTGAAGTTAAGTGTGATCAATTAGATAAAAGAAAGTAAAATTGGGTTGGGTGTGACCGAGTTGCCACGATGCTTAAAATTACAATTTATAATAAATCAGAGCGGTGGACTCAGGAAGAGTCAAATTGGTTGTTTTGAACTTTCAAATATTAAAAACAATGCTTGCTTGGACTATTTCACTAGTGATTTCGGGGTGTAAGGTTATAACCGGTTAGGATGTATGCTAAAGTAATACTCGTGAAACATAAGCTAGGCGTTAGCTAAAACCTATTGTTCAACTTCAATTAGCAACCTATGATTTAATCTAGTAACGGACGTTCACCATGGTTACTAACTTGCACAAATTAACTAAATCATTTAACGCATTCCAAATTACATTCGCAATTTTGTTCGATCATTCATAGACAAATAATCAATAGCAATTCACTAGTTGAAAACGTTCGCTATATCGATTAGTGAATCACCATATGGTTAAATTCTTGAGATAAAGCCTAATTACACAAGGTTCTCCGATTAAACATAAATTTAGGACGGTGAGTCTGTAAATCATCCACGCGACAAACATTCGCCATAATCGCTAACTTGTGTGTATTTGACTTGAGTTGTTACAATCGCCAAATGCTTTGTCCCACAAATGACAAACAACTTATTGAGGTATTTTTTATAAGCAACAAACGTTCGCTATAATTGCTTAGTTAAAATGCCAAAAGTTTACTAACAACAACAAGCTATACTCATACAAATACATGGATGATTCACAAGCTCAAACATAAATTAACACCAAAAGGTTACACCCCTAATCATCTAGTTATTTCATCCAAGCAAACATATAGATAACTAGCCACTCATAATCACAACAACTAAACAAATCTCATAAACACAATACAAATCCATAAATAACTTCAAATTAGATTAAATTGAAATTATACCAAAGTTGTTACACAAATGTCTCCAAGAGAAGTTGCTTGATGTCCCACTCACAAGCTTCACTTCAATGCTAGTAGAACTTAGGTAATAAAAATGGTGGGTGAAGATTAAGTGAAGAGAAGTTAATGAATGAATTGGGTGTATTGAATGAGAGTGAAGTGAGTTGGGTTGGGAAAAATTGTGTGTGTTTTTGATGGTGAAGATTATTTTTTAAAAAGTGAGGATGGTGTCCCTTTTTCTTCTCCTTCCTGCAGCTCCCAAACTCCCCTCTTTCATAAAAAACGGTTGAGCATTAAATGCTCAACCAATCAAAATCGCACAACACACCAATCAGCCTCGGACTTTGCTCAGATCGAAAGATAGCCGATCGGCTTTAATGTCTTAGCCGATCGGCTTTTAGGGTCCAGCCGAACGGCTTCTAAAGCTCAGCCGAACGGCTTCCATAGTAAAAAACACAAGCTTCAGCGAGGGAAAACTCTGTAATGAAAATACACTAAGATAGCCGATCTTCTAAGGGAAGCAGATCTGCTGAACATTAATAGCCGATCGGCTTTGAGATCTTAGCCGATTGGCTTTGCTTCTTTTCAGCTTCATTTTCAAGCCCAGCCAGCATTGGTCCAAACTTCACCAATTCTTCACCTATTCGCATGCGTTTCTAGCTTTTTACCTGAAATAGATTTCCAAACAAAATAAGTATCGGAAGTTCTTGAAATCTAATCAAATACATATGCAAAACAATGATATCGCGATAGATTTATATAGCCAAAATGAGCGATATCAAAGTGTTATACTTAAAAAGTAATTATAAACTTTAGGTGACGGGGGTCCGGGGGCAGCGCCCCTGTTAGCGGGGTCCAAGGGGTGGCAACCCCTGGCGGGGTCCAAGGGGCAGAGACCCTGGCTGGGGTCGATCTGCCAGGTCGCATGGAAATTTTTTATTTCTACTATATTGTTATAGTGAAAAACGTATCTAAAATTTGAATTTGGGTGAAATTAAGTGATAAAATTTTAGATCTTGACACTTAGTAAAATATGTGTTTTCTAGGTTCTGTTTCATGTGACACTTATTGTGACACTTAGGGTTTATGCGTCACTCAGTAAGTGTCGCATAAAATTATGATTTTAATACCAGTAGCGTCACTTGAGGAAGTGACACATCAAGGGCGACACTTAAGCGAGTGTCGGCCGCAAGTGTCGGATAAAGGTGTTAGGCGTCACTAGACAAGTGATGGATCAAATCAGAATTCGGTTGTAGGCGTCACTTAGGCAAGTGACGCTAGAAGTGTCGGATGGTAGTGCCGGGTCTTGAATTTGCGACACTTAGACAGTGTCGGGAAAAATGGGTTTTATGCGGCACTTAGGCAAGTGACGCAAAATTAGGGTTTTTAGCGACACTCAGTCTATGCGACACTTACGTCTGTTGGCCGGATTTTGAGCCGAAAATGTGTTTTTCGGTTTTCGTTTGGTCTGAAACTTTTACCCAACCCATATTTGGACATTTCAAGCTTAAATAAACAACAACATGTTAAAAACACTTGAAATCGAGGAGTTTCGAGATTTTTTCGGAAACTTACAAGTTAACGCGTGAAGATTTCGAAAAGATGGGAAGGTAGATCGTGACTCCGTGATTCTTTTTTTTCAAACGGGCTAGGTGATTCAAGGTCGTTTCGTGGTAGTTTTTGTGAATTTAAGATTGTGGTGGTGGTGTGTGGTTGAGAGAAGAAAGAGAGAAGAAAGATGATGGGGATGATGAAAATGAGAGAAAAGGGTGGGTTTCCCCCCTTTTCTTGGCTGATTTCGGTGGGGGCCTACTGTCGCACCCCCAAATTCGGATTGCGGAAGCGAATCGAGTCGAGGCGCGACTAATCAATATACACAGCACAAAAGATATAATGAACGACCACTACATGAGTCGTTTTACATTGATATTGGTAAAATAAAAGTTTACATCAAAATATTGTTTACATTAGCTCAGTTTGAAAATGAGAGATTTAAGTACATAATTAATCTATACAAAATATAATAATGCAGCTAAAATCTCTGATTGATTGCATGCTGACTCGAGCTAATAGATCTTGATTGAGCAGTCCAACCTACTGCTGGTCACCTGTGATACATGCTAAAATTGGTCAGCGAAACGCTGGTGAGCTCACAGGTTTGTATGTCAACACATATTTGTATGAACCGCAAGATTTTATAATATAATTGAATTTAAAATGCAATTAAGCAAAATAAAAGTTATACAACCATGAGCACATAGTCTGAGCTTAACTTGAGCGTCAGGTCCAGTTAAGGAAACCTAACTGAGTTGCCTCCTACGAGTGCCTAATCTACACTCGTCTTCCCAAATGCTAATACGTCCATTTGACCAGTTAGTGCGTGCTAACCCGGACGAGGATTGTCAATCCTATATGATATCATATACTAACATTCACGCTACAGATGTATTACGAGACTATGCTATGGAGGGCTTTAGTGATTAGTTGAAAACAACTCATGTAGTATTTGAGTGATTGGTACTTGCGTTCAACTTGTAAAATAAAACGAGCAATAATATCACACCCCTGATTGAAAAGCAGTAAAATTGATGTCCGAAGACTTGTAACCTGAGGGTGTCCAAGACACGCAATGGTTATAACATGAGTAGGCATCTCGAAAGACTGCCCTTGTAGTTGTCCGCCTAACTTAGAATGTCCAAATTACCGCGATTTGGTTGTTTATTTAAGTGTTTGAAAATGTGTACGGCCCGTTGGTGATTGTTTGTAACAATAATCCCACATTATTATTTTGATGATTTTGAAGTGTTATACCTAAAACTAAGTTCCAATGTGTTTTAGAAGTTGTGTCGCATTCGTGTTTGATGTTATACAAGTTTAATACTTTGTGTGAAAGTTTAGATGTAACACCGTTACTCGTGAACCTAGGGTAAGGGCGAGGCCCGTTAATGACGGGGGTCCGGGGGCAGCGCCCCTGGTAGCGGGGTCCAAGGGGCGGCAGCCCCTGGCTGGGGTCCAAGTGTGGAAAATTTTTATTTCTACTAAATTGCTTTGGTGAAAAACGCATCTGGACTTGAATTTGGGTGAAATCGAGTGATAAAATTTTAGGTCTCAACACTTAGTAAAATTTGGGTTCTGTTTCATGCGACACTTATAGCGTCACTAGAGGGCATTAGGCGTCACTTGGGAAGTGACGCATGAAATGGCAGATTCTGAGTAAGGGCGTCACTAACGGAAGTGACGCATACTGAGGCGTCACTAAGGTAGCTTGGGCAGCACTTAAGAAGTGTCGCATAAGATGTGAAATTCTGAGTTTAGGGCGTCACTTAGGTAAGTGACGCATAAGGTGGCGACACTTCATCAGTGACGTGTGTAAGTGTCGGTTAGGCGTCACTTAAAGTAGTGACGCATACTTGGGCGTTACTAAAGCAGTGTCGGGTTGTTAGTGACGGTAAGGGTCCTAGGCGTCACTAAGCAAGTGACGGAGGTAAGTGTCGGGAAAAAGGGGTTTTATGCGGCACTTATGCAAGTGACGCATGAAGTGACGCTATACTGCACCTTCGTTGCGACACTTAAGGCTGTTAACGAATTTTTGAGCCAAAAATGAGTTTTCGGGTTTCCGTTTGGTCTGATTCTTTTACCCAACCCTTATAGGGACATTCTAAGCTTAAAGAAACCATATACATGTAAAAATAAGTGAAATCGATGAGTTTCGGGAATTTGTCAAAAACTTACAAAGCGGCGAATCAAGATTCCGAAAAGATAGCGTTGTAGATCGTGATGAGGTGAATGTTTTTCTCATCCCATATTAATTCAATTAATTTAATGTCTCTTATGTACAATAACTATAAAAAGACACAAGATATGCATAACATTATACTTTTGTGTTCTAGATCTTGATTATAGATACAGAAAAGCTAATTATTTTTTTCCTAAAAATAAGTTTCGATGAATAAATTACGTTTTACCATATTTTTAAAATTCTAGCATAAATTTGAACAAAGGATATCTTTTATTATAAAAATTTTTAATTTTTCAAATACCTTAAACTCATAAATTTTAATTACCTAATGCCTATTGAATAGGAAGAAATATACCATTTCAAACTTTTATTAGCTAAACCTCATTAAATTTACGAGGTTGTTAACTTGAATTGAATTACGTATATTGTTAACATATATGGTTATAGTTTGGGTTAATGTACAAATTCGTTACTGTACTTTGCAAAATGTTCATGTGGGTTACTGTACTTTAAAAATATGCAATTGGATTATTTTAAATGTAAAAATGTTCAATTAGGTTACCAAAATTTTGACATAGTTTAATTAGGTTACTGTACTTGTAAAAATGTATTTAACAATGTGTAATTGGGTCACTAAACTTTCAACCAAAATAAAGTAAAAATAGACGTGCTGACACTTTTTACAAGTAGAGCATGAAATTGAACATTTTTAAATTTTAATAACCCACATGAACATTTTCGCAAAGTACAGTAACGAATTTGTACATCAACCCTTATATGTTAAAGAGATGAAAATAGAGGTGGAGAGGGAGAATGAGAGAGAACACAAACTAAAAGGCAACGTATAGTACTAAATGATGTTTCGCATAGCGTGGGCATTCAATTCTTGTTTAAATCAAATAAACAAAATCAGATCATCAAATTCTGTTTTTGATTGTTCTTAACTTGTTGTAGATCAAACTTCAAAAATTAAAAATAATACAAATGAAATACTAGATGCATACATACTTATTAAACTCGGTATAGTGTTATATTGAATAGGCACAGAAGAGCAATCATCATGTATCATGTATACTTATTATAACAAGTGCTTAAAGCCATCATTCTATATACCGTATGGAACCTGTTATGGCAATTTAAGAGACTGTAAACCGTCGAGTACAGGTTGGGTCACTCTTAAACCATTTGACCCGTTTCGTTACGTTAATCTTACTTTACTTTCTTTCTTTATTTTTTCTTTTTTCCGAATTTTGCGTAATGTGCATGTGTCAACAAAATGTAAAGCCCAATTTGACCCATAAATTTATAGGGCTTCAAGTTGTGACTATTTTGTTATTTTCATTGGACTGCAATACATATAGTTTTATCTGTATGCAGATAAAAATGAAGAGTTCATACGCGTCATTACATAAATGATCTGTGTTTGAATTAGATTCTAATAAGATGAAACTGTGCTGCAAGGGGAGAGTCAGTTACGGTTGTCACATTTGTTCTGGCAAGCTCTAAGAATTCGGAAAAGAGCACCTGCTCCCAGTAAAGGTGCACACTTTTTATGCAACAAAACCATATAATTGCAGTTTCATTAATCAATCTATAAGTGTGTTTATATGTTAATTCCCAAAAGACTGAACTAAAGAATATATAACCACCACCTGTTGAAAAGAGATGCACTACGAGTTTATGACCGACTGTTGAGAGTCAACGCAGTTCGCTAGAAAATTATAGTTAATAATTTATCTTTTCAAATTTAGGAGAAGTTAACATAGTTGTCATAATTCTCCTGGATATAAAGAATGTCATAACGATACATGTTCTAACATGTACTACAAAACTACCCATTGCCTAAACCATTATAACTGCCCATTTTTTGTTACCTATAGTCTGCAGACTGCAGCAACCCCATTTTACTTTTCTATCATGCAGATATGAATTACTCTCATGTTACAAACCATTTGACGAAAGTATTTGTAGGCGAGCTGATACAAACAATCACACACGATATAGAGAGCAACAGGGACTGCAATGACAAACAGATGATCCATTACTTGATCAGCGAGGGATTGGAGAGATTGAAGGGTTCATATGAGATGCTTGATATGCAAGGCCATTGACTACTAATTAAAGTCAAAAGCAAAAATAGCTTTGGGGATATAATGAGTGAAGTTTTTGAGTGTCAACGATCATGGCCTAAGTTTTAATGGACCCTTAAAAGCGTTGTGTGCGTGTAGTATCTTTGGGGTCAGAGGTTATCAAGCTTGCCTTATAAACAGATGTCTCGGTTATTCTCAATCTATTCAAAGCTTCTGATCTTATTAAATCAAATACAAGTTTACATCTTCATCGATATACATATCTTCGTTGCCTTCAATCTATTACTGTAAGCTGTAATAACATTTGTTTATTTCGATTCCATCTGAAGAGCAACAAAGAAATGATGTTTGAGTTGTGCTCTAAACAATTGACAATATATACTACTGACTGCATAATCTATCAAATACTACATTATCGTTGTACAAATAAAATTGAATTACTTGGTATGAATTATTGTGTTCTCATTATATTCTTCAGTCTCATCTAAACAGTTGTATTTGAAGTTCGACAAAAACAAGATAATTGATCTAATTGTACGATTTGGGAAAATATCATAAATCCAACAAAAGCACATACCTTTACGTATGATTATATCGAATCATTCTATCACTGTTAAAGTTATGGTCACATTTTGTTCTAAGTTTCATATACCTATACAAATGATTTAGGGTGCACTTGGTTCAAAGTGGAGAATGAATCGATAAAGGGAATACTAAGCAATGTAATAGCGTTCTCAACTAATACATTTGTTATTGATGAATCTTAATTAAAAGTCCATACATTTAGCGGGAAGGCTAAAAGTATGTTACTATTAAATGAAGGGTATTGATATATACAACAAGTTTTTTTATACATACATCAAAACTGTGTATTGAAGTGTTATACAGTACTGCATTAACCTGCATAAAATTTGATGTGTGAAGCAAAATATTTGTTGTATATATCAAGGCCATTAAATGAATAGTGGCTTTTTCTTTTTCTAGCAAAAAAAAAATATTTCTTTCAACCAAAAATTTTTAATAATAGCAAAAATTGTTTTAGCTTATACTACCTCTCTCTCATTTGAAATGTTCATGTTACTATTTTAGAATGTCCCATTATAAGTGACCACTTTGATATTTAACTAATCAAATAAGATTTTAAGGGTAGATTTAATATTTGATTGGTGAAAAGTGGAATTAGTAGGGAATCCTAAAACTACATGCAATGTAACGTCCCATTATAAGTGGTCACTTTGATATTTAACCGATCAAAATAAGATTTTAGTGGGTAAATTTAATAATTGATTGGTGGAAAGTGGAGTTGGTGGGGAATCCTAAAACTACATACAATGTAACGTCCCATTATAAGTGTCTACTTTGATTTTTAACTAATCAAATAAGATTTTAGTGGGTATATTTAATATTTGATTGGTGAATTTGGAGTTAGTGGGAAATCCTAAAACTACATGCAAAGTCAAAGTGAACATTTTAAATGGGACGGAGGGAGTAATATTTAGTCTCCTATTTATTTATTTATTTATTTATTTTAAATTATTCTACTAACAACAAAAAAAATGTTTCTTTCAACAAAAAATTTCTAATAATAGCAAAAATTATTTTAGCTTATACTCCCTCCGTCCCAAAATTATAATTCATCTTTCCTTTTTGGGATGTCCCAATATAATTGTCCACTTCTCATTTCAACCAATAGGAGGAGACTTTAGTAGGTGAAGATTCCATTTGATTGGTTGAAAGGTGTTGTCGTCTCACTTTTATTAACCTGTGTGTTTTTTGTTGGTGGACAATAATTTTGGGACGGAGGGAGTAATATTTAGTGTCTTAGTTTATCATTTAAACGAGTTACTATTGAATGAATAGTGATTACATTTTTGCCCTTTTTTTATAAATTATTCTACTAACAATGAAAAAATGTTTTATTCAACAATAAAATTCTAATAATAGGAAAACAAATTTTAGCTTATACTCCGTAATATTTAGTGTCTTACTTTATCATTTAAATACATAAAATTATATAGATTTTCTTTACAAAAAAGTTATAAAATTATATTATTAATTTAAGTTTTTGCAATTATACACATTGAGAGTCCCGAATTCACTATTGATTAGTGAAATGGAATCCCAATAAGTAAGTTTAATTGTAGAAGGGGGGGTTGAATATAAATAAAAAGTTTTCCTGATTTTAACCAAGTTACTTAGACAGTTTTTAATTGTTTAATACAAACAGAGGATGCAATAATAGATATGACAATATCAAAGTAAAGGAGTAATAGTAGTTGAAGGGTGAATTATATTAATCATAAAATTCACTAGTGTTGATTGCGGAATGGAATAGCCCAAGCTAATCCAAATCAAACACACAAGCTAATCTATTACAAATGAGATGAACAACAGTGGACAAATACGCTGACTGTTCACTCACTGAATCGACAATACGTGCTTAGACAAACTACTCACTGACAAACAAGTGATTAACACGTATGAACGACTAGCCTCTAAAGTACAATATACTGGACTATTTATACTACAAGAGTTCCTAGAATATCTCCTACAAATTACGATCTTGGAATGACACGTGTCGCTGCTTGATTGGCTTGATCTCTGATAAACCCACATTCTGCGGGTCCCAATTCTGTTACCGCAAATATCTCTCTTCCTTTAGACCAATCCTTCGCAACCACGTAATCCTTCTGAATATTCTTCAAGTATGAGAACTCTTGCTGATGCATATATAAGTACAATACCTTTGTACTTTTTGATTGAGAGGCTTTATTGAATAGTCACTAAAGATGCACTAAGTCTCCTCACTCACTGCGAACTAACATGCTCTTGTAGAGTGACTTTTACCTTTATTGATTTGAAGATGTAGAACTCTCGCTGCTTAATATCAGCGACACACATAGTTGAGTTCTAATTTTCCTCAGCATATCAATTCCTTGAGAATAGAATAAATAATGATCAGCAATAACAGACTTCAGCAACAGCAGCTTTGATAAAATTCATTTCTTCATCGAGTAGTGTATAGTTGAGATGGTCAGCGACCAGCAACTTCAGTATGGTCAGCGGCCAGTGACTCTACAATCTCCCCCTAAATGATTGTGATCGAAGCTCCCTAGACAAACTTGTTGCTGTGAAATTTTATAGTCAGTGTTTAAGAATTTAAACATTCAGTGACTTGTACTTGTGATCCATTCATTTATCTTTTTAAATTCTTTTGATATGATCTGAGTTTTGCACTTTGGTTTTCTCAAAAGATCATATATTGAACTGTAAAATGATATGAGTTACAAAGAGTTTCAGTTACAATAAACCTAATCTATTACCCCTAAATGGTTTTCTCAAAATGATATGAGTTACAAAGAGCTAGCTCGTATTTCTCTGTAGAGGGCAAAAATCTGAACTGTCTTGCTAATCCTTCTTCCAGAATAGCTTTTCTCATCACCGAATCCTTTGGAAGCATACTAACAGATCTGATCAACTGCACAAGTTGCTCATGATCTATCTTTTCAAGCTCTGACTCTCTTTGAAATCTTAATACACCATTGAAGTCTCTGTAGACGAGTCCCTTCACACCTTCAGTTACATCAGTACCCTCAATTCTTGGCACACCATCAGGGAAAGAAAGATCTAATCTTGAAGTGTTTGGAATTCTGTATATGCTGCTGGTACCTGACCTATACCTTGGGCTAGGTGGTTGCACTATGTCTTCACCTAATATGACAGTGTCTTCTGGTCTAAGTAGTTGAAGTGCAATCATCTTCTGGAATAGTCTGTCAATCTCATTCAGTACTTCATTCTTGGCTGCACTAGAGGAATGACTGATAGCAAGTCTGATTTCATTCCATTCTTCCCTGTGCAGCTTACAGACTTGATCAAGATTGATAGCCTGAGTCTCCAATCCTCTGTGAATAAGCAACTGAGCTTTAGATCTATTCTTTGGCTTTTTCAAATGTACTTTGGTGATAGGTGCAGGATTTGATCTTCCAACCATTCGAGCAGCATATTTTTTCTGTCTATTTCATTCCAAAGTTTATCCACTTTTGGATTTACTCCCCCGTTTCTTTTTCAACCCTTTGCCCCTTTTCTCAGCATCAAATTCTCACCGAAGTTCAGATTTTTCAACTTCCTGAAGAAGATTGGCCATATTAAAATCAAACTCTTCTTGCTGCTTCTTCAAGAATATTTCTCTTTCTCTTTGTATAGCTTCATCTCCACTTAATTTTAACAAATAAGCTCTATCAGATTCTGATTGTTCTTTCAACATTCTTTTTCTTTCTTCTTCTTCTCTAGCATTTGCCTCAGCCTGAATTTTCAGAATCATCTCACACTCTCTATCCTGTCTAGCCTTCATCTTTCTAGAAATTCTCTGTTCATCAGTTTCTTCTGGAAGTAGATTTTCTGATGAAGAATCAGAGGAGAAAAGGAGAGCAGGAGCAGAAGTCTCTGGCATTGTAATTTCTGGATAACAGGTAACTGTGTGAATAGAAGATAATGTGATGGTCATTGGTGTTGCTTCTGTTGGTTGTGCTGCTGTTTCTGTGAGTGGAATTGTGAGTTGTTGAGTAGCTGATGTGGTGGATTGTGGATTTGTTGTGATGGTCACTTGTGTTGTGATTGGTAAGGTTGCTATTGGGTTGATCTCAGATATGACATTCTTTATTTGAGCTGTTGTGGGTGAATCAGGCTTATCAAGTATGGTTTGAAGATGAGACATAGTTGCTGATATATCCTCCTCACTGATGATTAGCTTTCTGTGCTTGGAGGAGGTGGACCCTGATGTAGACGTTTTGCTGGTTCTTTTTCTTTTGATTAAGATAGAAGAGATGTGTAGCTGATCCTCCATGTTTTCATCAGTATCATCTTCTTTGTTATCAGTATCTTCATCTTTCTTATTATTATTATCATCATCTCCATCACTTCCATCATCATTATCATCTCCTTCATTCATGATAACATCATCATCAGCATCTCTATTCATCCATTGCCAGCGAGCTAGTTCGTAGCTCACTGACTCCCCCTCAATCCTTGCTGCCTCATCAGCAGCCCACTCCTTGATCTTTTCATCATACATCCTGAGTTCATCTGGATGAAACTCAGGAAAATTAATTCATCAAACTCATACTCCTCCTCATCATCTTCATCCATTTCAACCCAAAGTAGCTCAGCTTCCAGTTCTGGCTTTTCAGCGATAGGGCAAAGAGAGAAAGATTCCAACAGAATATTTCTGTGGTCAGCATCTTCATTGATGAAAACAGTATTATCAGCAACCAAACTCTCCCCCTTTTCATCATAGAAAGATGCTACACACTCCTTGATCCAGCGATACAACTTTTTGTTATCAATCTGGAGAGCAGCAACTTCAGCTTTAGTAGCATGATGATGTGCGATAGAAACAATTTTATCAGTGGCCTCAATATACTTTGAAACAGAAGCTGCCTGTTCCTTTTGTTGAACATAGAGAGCTTTGATGGTTTCATCATGTATGTTGAAATTCATGTTTGTCATGGCAATGGCTGCAGAGAGAGCCTTAGATTGAGTATTCAGTAACTGAGAATGAGAGACGCCAACATTTGTTAAAATATTTATCTTGTTACTAACCTCTGAGCTCCAGGTAGGAATTGGTTCATAGACATTTGTTAGAGCTTTGACAGCAGAGGTGAAATCAGCAACTTGGCCTTTGAGAGATTCCCTGTCTTCAGTGAGAAGCTTAATTTGTTGCTGAGACGACACAATATAATCCATCAGCAGCTTCTCAGAAGTGGAGGGAGTGGATGATGGAGCTTTGTCATCAGCTTTGGGAGATGGAGGTGGATGTGATATTTGGTGATTGTGGTGGTGTAGGTAAGGGTTTGGATTGTGCTCCCTGATCCCCTACACCCATGGTAGTTTCAGTAAGGGGATCATCACCAGCTACCTGAGATATGTTATCACTGGAGAGAGACATTTCGTTTAGCTCCTGAATTGGTGAAGAAACAATAGTAGCTGGTGGAGCAGGAGGGAGTGATGTGGATGCAGCAGCAGTAAGTGGTGGTTGAGGTGCTTCATCTTCAGAGGTGGAGGTATTCATTGGTTGGGTTTCCTCATCATCACCAACTTGTGTTCTAGCTAATGGATCATCAGAAATAGAGGTGTCATCCTGTATCTATCCATGTGACTGTGGAGAGACATTGGCGGCTGGTGCAGTGGTAGATGAGAGGTGGCTTGGGTCTGTAGCCGGTGGTGTGACATCAACAATGAGTGTGTTATCACCCGCTGATGCCACAAGCCCTTTATCTGAAATGTCATCCTTTTATGAGGATGACAAGTAGCTGGTGGGGTGACTCAATAAGGGGGTGTGGGTTGCACCCAAATCACTGCTACCAATGGGTTGAGCCATTGTAGCTGTCTGTAGGTTTCCTTTTTTAGAGTCACTGGACTTTCGGGAGTCTAGCGAAGCATTTGAAGGATTAGGTTTATCAGGAGTGCCTGCAGGGATTGAACGTTCAGTCTCTGCTTCACCCTTGGCGTCCTTAGACGTCTTACTTTTGCTATGTCCCTGATCCTTTATTGTCAGGGACCCTAATTTGGATTTTTTTTCTTAGGAACAGTGGATGTTTTCTTGATTGGTGGTTTAACCACAGTAGTCACTGGGGGTTTTGTCAGTGACGTGGTTGATGGGGGGCAGAAGATGACGGATGTACAGTTTGTAAAGGCTGAGGTGCAAGTATCCCCTTTGTTTTCATGAATTCAGGGAGAGACACAGTCACTGGTTTAGAAAATATTTGAGAGCCAACCATAGTAGGTTCGAATCCTTTGAATCGGACTCTATCATACTCAGGAAACTGATCTTTAAAGATCAGTGAGAGGAACCTACAGTATGGAACATACTTGCTTCTGGTATTCTTAGCGACTCTATGAAGCAGCTCATTAAAGATCACACTTGCATAATCAACTCTTAGAGAATTGATCAGTGACCAGCTGATTTGTGCCTCTAGGGTGCTGAATTGATCATAGCTCCCTGTTTTTGTGCCCAAACATTGAATAAAGTTTGAAAATAGGGCATTCCACACACCATCCATTTTGGTTTTATGTACATTGGAGTATTTATGATGACCACTGCTGTCAACGGAGTATTTACAGTCAATCCCAGTGAGATTGACTATGCCTCCCTTGGCCACATCTCCATCAGGCAGTGGGACATAGACATCGTGTACAGGGAGTTGTAAAATAGTACGAATAATGGTGGTAGAGATTGTAATCGTTTGAGTCCCATTGTCAATAAATCCCTGAAGTTGGGATGTACCATTAACAACTAAATGAGTATAGGTATACTAGAACTCATTTAGCCATTCAGGGTTCATCTCTCCAGGGGACAAAGTGAGAGCAGGGAGAATAAAGTGATTATTTAGAAAATTGATTATCTCCAGGTACTCTGTTTTTGAACAGTTAAGATTACCCAAATAATTCGATTTTGGAACCGTAATGACAAGATCTTCACTCACTGCAGAGGCTCGATGAGCTTTAATCTCTGCGGTCGGTATGTATGAGTTCAAAATAAATTTTGATTTTTCCATTTTAGAGTTCTAAAAATTGATTTCCAGGTTTATTAGGGTTTGAAAAATTAGAGGATTTTTGAAAATACGAAAATCAAGTATGCGTAAAAATGAATATGAGTTTTAAGTCACTGATTTATAGTATACGCAACTTGATGATCGTGTGGTTAAAACTGATTCGTTGTGGACGATGGTGGTGGTTGATGGTAGAGGTATAGGGGTGATGATGGTGGAGAGTGGTGGTATTAATGGTGATTTGATTGGTGCGCCGAAAAAGTGCATTGACGTAAGAAAGAGAGTGTAAGAAATATGCGACTTTTTCGATATACCATAATACATTTAATTTGAAGTCCGTTAAATTAAATACAAAACGTATTTAATCTAAGGAATTTTTGTCAATTGAGAAATCACCATTAATTGATACATCAGCGAGTCACTGATGCATATAATCAAATAAATTAATTATCCACCAAAGAAAAATATAAATATCAAAGAGAGATAAGAGTAATCTTATATCTGGCTGTGATGTTATCTCGCTTATTTATTCACAACTTAGAATATTGACTAAATCATAGAGATGTAGCCACAACACAGATATAAATCAAAAACTATCAATCTTTAGATGATTTAAAAATAAAATGAGTTTAGATTATGTTTCATATAAACTGTATAGCACATTACTATATTAACTTTTGCTGATCCAGTTACAACTTAAAATACTAACCAGATTAGTTAGAGAAAAACATAGAGCAATGCTGTAGAATTAATATTAAAGCATAATAGATACTCATGAGACTATAAGAATTATAAAATTAGTTGAACATAACAAACTGATTATTACGCTTGCTGATTAGATCAGTTAAAATTAATTAATCAGTGACTATGCTCAACTAAAGCTATATTTTACATAGACACATTATTAATATATATATATATATATATATATATATATATTAAAAATAACACTAAAACATCAATAAATAAACAAACTCAAGGAGTTCATTTATTCATTGAAGTTTAGCATGCTGATAACATGATTAGTTCAATTGATGAACCCGTCCAGAGATGGGTTAATAGTAGCCAAGCCTTGGTTTTGGCTTCCACTATTTTGAATAAACAGTATCCGAATGCTCACTGGTAATTATCTGTTTTGAGAAGGGTATAGCCGAACATTCAGATGACACATGTTGCATGTTACCACACTTATAACACTTCTTATTTGCATAAGTGGCCTTTCTTACTTTCTTTGATGATAGTTGCTGATCTGTCACTATCAAGCAACTTTCCCTACTAATCTTTACCTCTTGCATCTTTGACTTAAGATCACTGATAGAGTTGATATCAGTGACTGATGCAGTATCAGTGGATTTGCTGATGATAACTTTTTCATCAGCGATGGTTTTGATGAGATTAGGACTTACTGATAATTCAGTTGTTAAAACATTCATCTCATCATTACCATTTGATGTATCAGATTCTTAAGTGACCAATTTTCTTTTTGTAAAGTAATTTGGTCTTGGTTCACTGAGAACTGATATTGGTTCAAATACAGCTTCTGAAAAGGTACCCTTAGGGTTAAAGATGGGATCAACTTTTGTTGAATCAGCAAGTGAGGCAGCATGTCCATAATCTCCTCCCAATATAGCTTTAGCTTGTCTTGGAATTTGATTATTAACACACTTATTTATTTTTCCAGTGGACTTACACCAAAATTCAGTGACCTTTTTGAGTTGTAAGAATTGTGTTTCAAATTGTACATTTTCTTGAACAAAAACTTGATTAGCATAAATTTGAGCTTCAAGATCCAGTTTTATCCTTTTTAATTTTGACCCGTTCTCACTTTGATCACTGAGTTGAGATTTCAAGTCACTGATATCACATTTTTGTCTTTTCTGAATGTCATGAGCATTTGATAAGTCAACTATCAAAGACTCGAGGACATTATCCTTTTCAGCAGCTGAATATGATTTAAAGCAATGTACCTTGTAGATAGTTTTAGGATCCCATACAGATGCTGAGCATTTCTGAGCGACTTCCTTGATGTCTTTATGGGATTCAGCATCATCAGCCATCAGACAGTACTCCCTGTCCTTACAAATCATTGCTTCTTCTTCTTCATCAGATGATGAGGATGAGTCAGATTCGCTAAGTGAACCTTCTTCAGCGATAAAGCCTTTTCCCTTCATCTTTCTAGATTTGGACATTTCCTTTAGCTTCTTTTACTTTGCCTTGTACTTGTTGTACTTGTCATTTCTGAAGCTTGGCTTTTGTTCAGGGATTGGATTAACTGACTTTGATCTACAATCAGCTGCAAAGTGACGAGGTTTGCCACACTTGTAGCATTCACCTTTTGATTAGAAATTATCAGATGATGACACACCAACGAATCTTTTTGATATGGTGTTCATTCTGAAATTAGCAACCATCATGGTCATGTCTCTTTCCGGCTTATTTAGACCCTCATCATATTCATACTCTGGTTGATCATCAACCTGATCACCTTCTTCATCAACTTTCAGCGACTTAGAGCTCAGCTTGGAGGCTTTTGACTTCTGTCTCTGATCGATTTCATCCAGCTCAGCTACAAGGGCATTTGATATCTTATGACTTCCAAGAGTTGCACGAATATGCTCATTCTTATCAACTTGCTTCTCAGACTGCTCCCAGTTGAGCAAAATACCATAGACTTGAGTAAGATTCAGTGTTGTATAATCATTCCTCTATCTGGTGAATGTTGCAATGGTTCCCCAAACTTTCCTTGGCAGCAACTCCAGAAACTTCTCAACAACAAATCTCTGTACCTTACCTATACCAGTCTTCTTCATTTTATTCATCAGCGACTGGTATCTGGTATAAGTAGAGGATAAAGACTCATTGGGCTCCATGACAAACAACTCGTACTGGTGAGTGAGATTCACTTCCCTGCATCGAATAATATCAGGAGTTCCAATATAGATATTTCTCAGCGTATCCTACATGTCTTTAGCAGTCTTACAAAGTCTAACAGATTCAAACACTTCATCAGGGAGTGTCATGCCTATGTAGATTTTAACTTGTTTATCCAACCTAACCAATCGTCTATCCTCATCTGACTACTGTTCCTCTCTCTTGGTGTCACACCCCACCAAGCGGTAATTACAATTAGTTATGATTAGTTTGCGGAAGCTTTAATGACGTGGCGGGGCTGCGAACAGTATTTTCAACCCAACAAATACATACATACTCGGAGCATATGGTTATCGCACAACTTTATTTATCGAGGATGCCAAGTTTAACAGTTGTTACAAAAGTAGTACGACTATGTAAGTCGTAACAGTAGTAGTGGAATTTAAAACATTTTAGTTTTAACAATAATACATAAGTTTAAAATAAGATTTCATAAGTATGACCACAATGTCTGCAGTTATACAAATGAAATCCCCAAAAGCGGTCCCAACAGTGTGTGGCATCCTAAGTAGTCCAAGGTTGTCCATCCTGAATGCATGCGATTACTTACCCAGCTAATTTCCTAAAAAACATAGAGAAAGTCATCAACAAATATGTTGAGTGAATTTACAGGTTTATATATGTATGTGGTTAGTTACACCAAGTTTATATAAACGAATTGTTATTCATTTATAAAAATACAAGTTATGTAGGGTTATTGCCCTGAAGTATAGTTTTATGTGGGATGTCATCCCAAAATATATTACTGGTTGTTTACCAGTATAAAATAAGTTGCCGGTATGTTTTCCGGTATTTAACAGTTGTAGGATTCGTTCTTCCTAAAAGTATGTGGGAATTTACTTAGACCATGATCCCCTGTAAGGTGAGCTAAACCTCACAAGTTAAAGTAACGCGACCTAACCCTATAACCAAACCACAACCAGAACTTATGTTGTTTGCCTGAATGGACATTTAAGTATACGCTCCACCGTAGGAGGGTCGTCACGGCAATAGTACTATCCGTATACTCAGTGGCTAGAGTCACCTAGCTAATGGTTACAGTAGCATGTCATGAGGTCTTTTCGTGCACACATTCCAAGTCTAGGTCCGTACTAGGATACTTTGTCTAATTCCCAAAATAATAGTGAATATGTAATATCACAATTTCAACAGTTGTATAAAAGCAATAAAGCGTTTATAGTTTGATTGTATGTGTTGGCATGCAATTTCTATGTTTAACACCCATGTGTTTAAAAGCAGAAAACATTTAAAAATAGGGGTTGTAAACTCACGGTGGTTTGCTTGGTATGAATGCTAGCAGCCGATAGGTGAATGTCCAATGTATGTCAACCTATGTACAATACATGTATTAACATAAGTACGCTTGGTTTGTTTAATCAACTTATATTAACAGTTTGTTGGTTTGAAGAAATTGTTGATTTCTTAATAATGTTAGTTGTTGAATTTGTTGGTGACATTGTGTTGAAATATTATTTCGTCTCCATTGTTCATATATTTGTTCTATATATGTATGCATATGTAAATATACTTATTGTATGAAATTGGGCGTCACTTCGATGAAGTGTCGCTAGATAGTGACGGGTCACTTGTCACTTATGGTCAGTGACGCTAGTATTTGGGTTTCCGTGTTCAAGGCGTGACTGGTGGAAGTGACACATAAAAGCTTTGGCTTAGCGTCACTTAGGTCTGACCAGTTTTGGTCAAACTACAATTTGTACAAAAGTCAATGGAAGTCAACTCGCTGGTCAAAGTAGGTCAAAGTTGCTGGTCAAAGCTGGTCAACTCGCTGGTCAAAGTTGCTGGTCAAAGCTGGTCAACTCGCTGGTTAAAACTGGTCAAAGCTGGTCAAAGCTGGTCAACTCGCTGGTCAAGGTTGCTGGTCAAGCTAGTCAACTCGCTGGTTAAAGCTGGTCAACTCGCTGGTTAAAGCTGGTCAAGGTTGCTGGTCAAGCTGGTCAACTCGCTGGTTAAAGCTGGTCAACTCGTTGGTGGAAGTGACTTAACTGGTTGGTCGCTGAAGGGGTCAGCGACTAAAAGTTGTGTCACAAAAGGGTCAGTGACTTAAGAGTTCAGTGACTTAAGTTGTTGGTCGCTGGTCGCTAAAGGGGTCAGCGACTAAAAGTTGTGTCACATAAGGGTTAGTGACTTAAGAGTTCAGTGACTTAAGTGGTTGGTCGCTGAAGGGGTCAGCGACTAAAGTTGTGTCACAAAAGGGTCAGTGACTTAAGAGTTCAGTGACTTAAGTGGTTGGTCGCTGAAGGGGTCAGCGACTAAAAGTTGTGTCACATAAGGGTCAGTGACTTAAGAGTTCAGTGACTTAAGTGGTTGGTCGCTGAAGGGGTCAACAACTAAAAGTTGTGTCACAAAAGGGTCAGTGACTTAAGAGTTCAGTTACTATTTTAAACAAAAATAGTTTCGAAGTGTGGTCAGATTTAGTCCAAAACAGACATATGTTCAAAGATCGAGTTATACACGAAAATACGGACATTTCTGGAAATGGTCAAAGAAGAACATTTTGTAGAGGACAAAAATACCAAACTTTTTCAAGTGGTCTCATACATTTATTTAACATAGAACTCAAGTTATGAATATTTTTGTGAGTCGGTTTTTGGAAGACAGAAACTGTCTTTATATACATACATGAAAAACGTATTTTAATCTTTGTTTTGGACATTTCATGGTTAAGTAAACAACTAAACATGTTAATACATCTGTTATAAGTAAAATACAAGAGTGATGAAGTCTCACAATGGTTTATGAAGAAACGAAGACGGTAGAAGTGATGTACGCGCGTAGGTGATCGTTTTGGTGTCTTCGGCTTCGTTTTTCCTTCAAAAATGAGGTGGTGGCCAATGGTGGATGATGGTGGTGTTATGGTGGTGGAGGGGCTGCCCTTTGGTCGTTCTAGAGAGAGAGAGGAGAGAAGGAGGAGAAAATGATGGGAATGGATGGAGATGTTTGATTGTTTAAGTCAAGGGGTAAGGTATGGGGCATGGCCTCCATAAATCTGCAGATTTCATGGGTCCCACACCTCATGTGGGTGTTTAAATTTGTTCCCCAAAGTTACTTTTTATTTAGTTACTTAAAGTATTTTATCAAAATTGTTTCTGTTCGTGTTATAATACGTTTTATGTTAAAACGTATATTTAAGTCATTTCATGTATATGTTATAGATATATTAATACTCGTAATTAATAATTGAATTATTAATTATTTTGGGTCATCAACTTTTGTTAATTATTTTTTTCGGGTTCGTTCCGATACGTTTGTACACGATTATTATTATTAATCACATAATATGTAATACTTTTTTGTTTAAAAGTACTGGGCTTGCTAGGCTTACATCACGAAAAAAAAGTTTTGTTTAAACTTAACCAGGAAATTAGCGTAAGAATGCACATGCTTAGTGTTTAATTAATACCTAATTTGGAGAGTTGTCACACTTGGCCACAACCATTTTTGGTATAACAGGAGTAGTAGCTGTAGCAATAACAGCAGGAAAAATTGTGGTTGGAATGTGGGGACCATTGGTTATTGTATTGCAAAGATGATCATCAACTAGGTCCAAAAACATCATCATCCGGGACATCCAGGTTTCAATCCTAGAGGGATCAAACGCTGGAGGTTTGGTAGTAGAACCATTTCCCATTGGATACTCAGAGTCAACACAACTGTACTTTACTGATTCCATTGCAGATCTGGTTAATTGATTTAAACCAACTCTGCTCTGATACCAATTGAGAGTCCCGAATTCACTATTGATTAGTGAAATGGAATCGCAATAAGTAAAGTTTAATTGTAGAAGGGGGGGGTTGAATACAATTAAAAACTTTTCCTGATTTTAACCAAGTTACTTAGACAATTTTTAATTATTTAATACAAACAGATGATGCAATAATAGATATGACAATATCAAAGTAAAGGAGTAATAGTAGCTGAAGGGTGAATTATATTAATCATAAAATTCACAAGTGTTGATTGCGGAATGAAATAGCCCAAGCTAATCCAAATCAAACACACAAGCTAATCTATTACAAATGAGATGAGCAGCAGTGGACAAACACGCTGACTGTTCACTCACTGAATCGACAATACGTGCTTAGACAAACTACTCACTGACAAACAAGTGATTAACACGTATGAACGACTAGCCTCTAAAGTACAATATACTGGACTATTTATACTACAAGAGTTCCTAGAATATCTCCTACAAATTACGATCTTGGAATGACACGTGTCGCTGCTTGATTGGCTTGATCTCTGATAAACCCACATTCTGCGGGTCCCAATTCTGTTACCGCAAATATCTCTCTTCCTTTAGACCAATCCTTCGCAGCCACGTAATCCTTCTGAATATTCTTCAAGTATGAGAACTCTTGCTGATGCATATATAAGTACAGTACCTTTGTACTTTTTGATTGAGTGGCTTTATTGAATAGTCACTGAAGATGCACTAACTCTCCTCACTCACTGCGAACTAACATGCTCTTGTAGAGTGACTTGAAATATTGATCTTCAGCGACTAGCTGTTATTCTGGCAGTGACTTTTGCCTTTATTGATTTGAAGATGTAGAACTCTCGCTGCTTAATATCAGCGACACACATAGTTGAGTTCTAATTTTCCTCAGCATATCAATTCCTTGAGAATAGAATAAATAATGATCAGCAATAACAGACTTCAGCAACAACAGCTTTGATAAAATTCATTTCTTCATCGAGTAGTGTATAGTAGAGATGGTCAGCGACCAGCAACTTCAGTATGGTCAGCGACCAGTGACTCAACACACATACATGTTGGTGTAATATGAATAGTAAATTTGTTATTTTTTTACACTAAACTTATATAGATAGTTATGAATATTATTTTAGTTTATAAATTTCAGTGTTTTATAGATCAACTTATTTTATTTATATCTTTTAATACTTATATGTTTTGTAAATTGCATTGAATATTAATTAATCGTTAAACTCGGTATGAAAAAATAAAAAGAAGCTTAGATGTGTTTTGTTTCATATTGAGTGTTATTTATATACGATCATTAGACAATTTTATTTATATTTGATAAATTAAAACTATAACATCTAATTCAAAAGTAAAGACTTTAAATGTACTTTTATTGTTACGCCATATAGTAAATGATCGTTAAACATAAAAGTTATCTCCATACATAGCTCCTTAAATCATTCGAAAATACTCGAATTTGACTACATTTAATTGGCATATGTACCAAATTATATAATAAACTAATATAAATATTTTTGTTCCGCGGCAACGCGCGGGGTAAGAATTTACTTGTTCATACAATTAATCAATATTACGAGTAGGATAACAAATTGAATCGAGTCAAGTTTGACAGGTTTAAAGTACCCAAATCGAACCCAACATGATTTGATAAACGGATTGACGGATCGAAAGTACCCAACTCAGACATGATTTTTAACATGAGTTGGTGAGTTAATTCCGCATCAATTTCATGGGTTACCTTTCGATTGACGGTTTGACCCATCAAATCGAACCTTGACCCACATATGATTGTTAAATCATTATTGATTGTTAGATATAGCAAGATTGTTATTGGTATTTGGTAGGCCTACTTAAAAGGGGCACATAATAAGAATAAGACCAACAGAGACCTTATAAGGAATTACGTGTTCATAATTTAATACTCCTATTACTTAGATATACAATATACAATTACATCGTATTGTTTTCATCTTGCTAATTGTAACTAGCTTGCACTATGAAATCATTAAAACAGATACTTTATCACAAATATGTAAATTGTTCAAATGTCTAAGATTATTGTGTAAGAATTTAATATTATTCACAAAACCCGTGTATGATCTGTAAATTCCTATTACTTTAACCGTATATATATAATTTTCTTATGCAAATTTTTTATTAAAATTTTGAGGCAACTTTAATATTTAGAGTTAAAAGTTGTTCATTAGCTAAATGAAAATTTAAAATTAAAAGTTGCATTTAATCACGTGTTATCTATAGTTACACCACTCTCATTCGTGACTGAACTTAAATTGACTCGGTCACGTATGCCCCATATCAACTTTTTCCAAAATTGATTGAAATTACGAGTCTCTGCTATTATTGACACCGCCACATTAATTTTTAAGTCTCACATTTAACAATTTACATTTATTATGAACACACACAAAAAAAAAGAAAAAAGAAACTGACCACGTCGATTTTTCGATGAGACCAACCGACGAGGCGCTACCATTGGTGTCGGTTGGACCGACGATAAGGTTCAAATGATCACAACAATAATTAGTAAGAATGAAAGAAACAATAAGAATGTATCACATGTCACAAAGCTAACTTTCTCATGTTTTTAAAAATTAGATATCTCACAAATGATAAGTTGGAAAATTTTAAAAAGTGCACCATTAAAATCAGCGTTTATGTCTCTTCGAATAGACATCTCACAAGGTATATTTTTGATGACTTTCGTATCTTTCATTTTCGGTGGATTTTGTATACTATCACATGTGTTAACGACTATAACAGTTATAATACCAATTAGTATCACACGTGATTCCAACTACCATGACATGTGATACCAACTAGTATCACACGTGATACCAACGAGTATCACACGAGATACTTATTTTGTACAATTGGTAAAACCCATCAAAATTAAAACTCGTTGAAAGTATATATTGTGAGATGTCTAATCGAAGAGAGAAAAAATGTTGATTTTTATGGTGCAATTTTTATAACTTATCGACTTATTATCTGTGTGATTTTTAATTTATAGAAATGTGGAGAAAAGAATTTTTTATTGATACATGACATTTTTATTAGTTTCCTCATTCTTACTAGTATTCTAATTCTCATTGAAGCTCACCCTTTATATATATAATCGATTCATCTCACTGATAATAGTAAGTTTTTTCTTACTCATCTACTTTATCGTAATAAAACGTGTTATGTTTCTTGAGAGTTTATTTGGGTAGTTACAAAGGCTTAAAAAATGTCCGATTACCTTTTAGTAATTACTACATGTCATTACTTGCAGTCTTGCATCTCCAATTGAAGTCCCTACAGAATGTCATCATGAATTTGTGTTTCTTACTTTTTATGATGAGAATAGAAGCCGAAAAAGAATTATTCAAAATCTTCTCTTCAATAATGAGAAAAATTAGAATGTCATATTTCATTTGTTGCTCTAAATCGGGAACACAAATAAAACAATTTTTTATAGTTGATGAAAATTCAAAATTAAAAGTTGTTCATTAACTGAAAATCACATGTTATTCAATAGTTAATCGTAATTTGGTGCGGTTGATAATTAAGGCAAAAAGAAGAAATGGAAGTATTTATTTAATCTCTAGTAGTCTAACGGATAGATAAACTAAATGCTAAAAATACATTTAAAATTACCATGAGAAATTCAATCTTGTTTTATTGTAACTTAATCAGTATGTTTAAAATATCATGATGAATATTCAATTCATTGGTGAATTGATTATAAGAGATAATAGTAGGTGTTTTCTTTTCAATTTTTTTTTTTTGGTAATAAATGTGTTATGCTAATTAATTTGAATAGTTAAGAAGGTTTTAAGAAATGTACAAGTACCTTTTAGTAATAATAAGATGTTATAAATATTTGTGTTAATGACATGGATCACTAACATGACTACGCACTCTTGTATCAAATTAGGTTAAGAACTTATTTCATTACTTATGCAAGTAACGAACTTGTTGTTTTTGTGCTGATATATGTAACCAACCTTTTCCTTTATCGGTCTCAATTTAAAAATGCTTACATGTACATGTCAAGTCATTTTATTATAAAAATGTGGTTGCGACTTTATAATACATTGCTTATAAGGCTTTTTTTAGAGTTAATTATGTTCCCAATCCCTCAAGTATGTCATTAATTTAACTCCTCATCTTCATGTCGAAATTTTCGCAGATTCAGATCTTGATCTAGTATTTCGTTTTACTACCCGTCCCTCAAAGGGTAAAAGTATCTTAAAAGTTTAAGGATATCTAATCATTTCATGATGAATGAGGGACAATGAGTGAAATGAATAACCATGTTAAAGGAGGTTAAATGACGAACTCATTAAAATTCGACTCGAGAATGGGGAGTGATATTATATTAATACATACTTCAGGGACGAGGATTGTAATTTACTCCTTTTTTATTATGAATTAAAATTATATACTCGTATTGTTATATATGTTTTTCTCATGTTGCAGCCTCGTTAGTTAAAAGAAATGACACGTCAGCATTTTAAAAATATTTGGGTGCCTTTAATTACCGGAAAACTCCTTGTTTTCTAGAAAAATTATCTAAGAAGACAAGAAAATAGTAACCGTGTTCAAATTCGAGTTTTCTAAAAAACTTATATAAGAAAAGGAAAACCCTTATTTTTTTTAAAATAACTATAAAGTTGAAAACTACTTTTGATTGTTTTAGAGTTTTCCATCTCTACTCTTCTTTAGAAAAAGAATACTCTACCCCTTGCAACTAAACACGTTTTATAGAGAGGTAAAACACTTCTCATTCTATAGAGAAATGAAAAAAGAAAAATGAAGATATTTTTCCGTAACTAAACGTGCCCTTAATTTTTCTCTTATTTTCGACACAAGAACACAAAACTTATAAGAATTATTATAAAAATATGAAATATTATATAACCTGAGGTGAGAATAAGTGAATAACTACTCTACCATTTTCATTTGTTATCACAATACGGAGTATTTGATTTGGAACAATGTGTGATCTATAATTTTGAACATTATTTAAGAGTTAACTTTGATTTGACATATATTCACTCCCAGATTAACCATTAAGTTTTAGTTATGTGGATGAAAGACCATTCATTTAGCAACTGGTTTCTATATAGAAATAAAACTTATACAATAATAAATACTTGTTTCATTTTAGGTCCCATATTAAAACGGGAAATTCTTTCTATACCATTTAAAATTATTTGTTTTACTATTTAATGAATAAAAAATTAGTAAAAGTACAGAAAAAAGTACAGAATAATACAGAAAAAATGATGGAATAAATTACAAAAAAAATACAGATGAGGTAATTTTAAAAAAATAAGTGGTACAGATAGTATGACTCATCAAAACTCACAGATAAAATAGTAATAACTTCACAAACCTATCATGAAACCTTTTCAAAAGCTGAATGTCAAACACTCAAACTCATGTTGGCAAAATCCATATCCATCATTTTAACATTTATTAACCCATTTTTTTCCCCCTTTTGGCTTTTGTCAACCTTTTTAACAATACCCCAAACTAAAAAAATAAAAATCAATAAAAAGGTCAATAACCTCAAAATCAAAAACTAAAATCAATCGATATTCAATATTAGATTGAGAATTATAAAATACTAATTATATCAACGCCATTACAATTCAACTAATAACCAAAATAAAATCCATGGTGTCTCAACTCTCACCACACGTCACGCTACACATGATCAGTTGATCATTCCTTCTTCTAGTTCTTCCATCTTTTCTATACAAAAAAGAAATAAATCGAACATTCTAGAAACATCTACTTGACCGTGGACGAGCAATTGGTCCCGCCGGTGACCGGAAAAAACCTACAATTACCTCATCATATACACAATGATGAAACTCTGCTTTCATCCCCTGCTTTTCCGCTACTGTACACTCTCCGCACAATGATCGATTCCGATTCACCTTACTCGAAACCCTAGGATACACTTCATCAATCGCCGGAAAATTCATACTCATATTCATATTCATATTCAACGGCGATACAGGATCATATCCGTACATCGAATTAGAATTCGATAACATCATGTTCATGTAATTATCTCTCTGCATCATCATCAAATCATGATTATCGTAATAGTACGGATTATACGTATCGTTATAATCAGCATAGTAACTCCGATGAGCACGTGATAAATCATCCGGCGGTATCATCGCCGTACCAGGTTTTCTCCGGCGATCTCTTCTAGACCGTTTTAACACCACAAGAAAGTAACAGTTGATTTCTCGAACTATAACAGCAAAGTTTACCTTACCGGTGATCAGAATCTTCCGCCGGTCCGCTGAAATCTTCAATTTCTTATCATCAACTAAGTAAGTCGTTAAGTTGTTATATGATATACCTAATAATTGACTCAATTTCATCTGAAATTCCTTAAAAGTAAGATCTGGATGAATCTTCAAGTTTCCGACGTTCATCTCGCGCTCGCCGTCGAACAATACGACCGGAAATACACTCGATGTCGTCATCGCCACCGTATCTTCATCATTTTCCGTCATTTTTTTCCGATTGATATGAAATGTTCTAGAGAGCGCTTGAAAATAAATTGAGATCGGTATTTATAGAAACGGTGGGTTCAGGGGTAGAAAGTGTAAATAACTAAGACGGTTAGGGGTATTTTGGTAATTGTGGTGTGTTAAGTTGCTTGGGGCTTAAGGGTGGTACTTTGTACGGTGTAAGCCTCGCTATAATTCCGTTTTGTGGGTTTATGTTACGATTAAATCCCCTAATTTATCGCATGTGTGTGGCTATTTCAGGACGAATTTGACCTTGTAATGCTGTAAGAAACTTCTTGGAAATTAGACTTGAAATTTACTTTTGTTTACTTTTGGTAAAAAGTGAAAATCACCGTGAAAACCAAAAGTTTAAAATGTCGTTCGAGTGTGTGATTTTTAACCAGGTGGGGTTTTTTTTTTTTTTTTTTTTTTGGCATTTTGGAAACTGATCAAATTTAAATGATTGGTTCAATAAATTATGTAAAATGTTGATATATTTACTAATAACTAAAAAAATATAATTACGTGAAAAATCCACATCTAATCTTATTTGGATGGTTTATATGATTTATATGTAAATCAATCGGTTAAAAATAACTTAAATGTGTTTTAACACGTCATTTTATGATTTTCAATGTTTTCTACTTCTATTAATACCTGTATAAATATAAATATTCTTAAGTGATTATGTGAACAAATACATAATTTAATGGTTTTCACGTGTCGTGAAACCTTCACGGTTAAACATAATACGTTAAAAATGTGATATTGAGGAAGCAAACAGTTACTAAAATAAGAATTATGTGACTTCTTCAATTGAAAATATTCTTATCTTGTCCTATAACAAGGTTCATTTGAGTTCAAGTGACTCGTCAAGTGCATATATTAATTGACAAAAACTTTTCATCGACATTGCTAGGAAGGTCTAATATACATATGATCGATAAGGAGAATATAATAGATTTTAATTTAATTTATTTAGTGGTCCGTTAAAATATATATTATACAAACCATTTATAATAACGCCAATAGGTTCGATTAACGCCATTTATTTATTACATCATATATCTCATTAAATATCTAGAACAATCGGTATGTCAACATCACCCAACACGACTCGATCTTTTGTTCCACGTACTCAAGCACCATCCGATAATACACTTTTTCTTATTACAATGGCCAGATTCAAAAACCGAATAAGCATTCCGAAAGCCGGTGAACAGTAGTACTGATTATTTGATTAGCTGAACTGGTATTTTTTTCTTTTCTTTTCGTTTGGTAACCCCGAAACGTAAAAGAGTTTGGTTTTCCATTTCAGATACGGTTCATGAACTTTGGCCACGGACAATCAACCACAAAACAAATGAATCCAAAATAAGGAATTTCGGCTTTATTCAAAAATGAACATATACATATTTATAAGTTCAATCCATATAATAAATAAATAAAAGTATGAGTAACAAAATAGTAAAAAAAAAAAAAAACCGTAAAATTTAATATATAACGATCCTATTAACTTTTTTTAAGGAAACATACCTTTTTGAAGTTTAACAATCCATGTCCACTAGGAAGTATAAAACTCGAGTTATTACTACTACGTACTATTGAGGTCCTTAATTATGTTTGATACTAAAAAAAAAGTAAGAAGAAGACGCTAAGTTAATTAAGTTACAATTATATTAGTTGTTGAGCTAAGCTATCAATTATTAAATTGATAGTAATGATTTAAAATGTGATCACCTTAATTCCCTAAGTATGAAAATGGTGTTTGAATGTCTAATGATATTTTAACACTAAGATTATGTTTTTAGGACAGCTAACTAGCTAAGTATCGTTGCTCGATGGGCTTAAAAGCCCATAAATTTTAACTACTAAATTAAACCAAACCCATAAATGATATTTCATTTCAGAAAATGGGATCACGAGAGTACAATGAAAATACCAATTGGAGGGTGTCATTTGTACAAAGAGAATACAAAACTCATTTACCCTCTAATTTAAATATCTCATAAACGACAAATCGAAAAATTATAAAAATTGCACCATTAGATTCAACGTTTAATCCTCTTCGATTTGCCGTTCATCAAGGCATACTTTCGACGAATTTTTTTTCCACGTTTTTTGGTGGGTTTTACAATTTACTAACACATGTGTTAAAGTGTTGCGGTTATGGTTTAGGGTTTGGGGTTTAGGGGTTATGGTTTAGGGTTTGGGTTTTGGGGTTTCTCCATTTCAGTGATATATATAATGGAGTATATAATAAGATGGAAGATTGCCAATGGTGTGTAGCCGGTTGGTAATGGGTGAGGACATTATTACCACAAATAGTACAAGTTCATGGGTTCGAGTCCTAACACCCCATAACCATAACTATTGAGGGCGTCATGTATGCGCTCCAGATTATGCATAGGTAGTCGACTGTATACTGGTCTGGATTTCCTGTTATCGATGTTTTGTCACAATAAGGTGGAAGATTATACAAAGCCATTAACATAAAACTAAAATATAGGTGAATTTCGCATCCCACAAGTATATATCACTTAAAGTGTCTTTAAGAATAATATCCAACAGAGGAATACAATAAAACAAGGAGGTAAAGTGCCAATAAAATGGATGTACAATAAAATGGATGTACCACAATATTATCACAACTTAATAAAAATTGGTGAGGCTTATTCTTAATTTTGTATCATTCATATGGTTAATTGAGTTCAACCCCATTTCAAATGTAGACAAGAAACAGCACAAAGTTTATAATATAATGATCAAAATCTACAGTTGCAACCTATAAATACAATCCATTTAACCTTCCATTTCCACACTCCAAAAAACTGAAAGTAACAAATTAATTAAGCCATCTATTAGCTTGGAAATCATGGGTGTCTTGACATATACTGATGAGCATACTTCTGCAGTCGTCCCATCAAGAATTTTCAAGGCCTCGATCGTCGACTCACACAATTTGATGCCAAAGCTTTTGCCAGATGCTATTAAAAGCATCGAGTTTATCAAAGGTGATGGCGGGGCTGGAAGTATTAAGCAGATTAACTTCGCTGGAGGTAAAGTTAGATTCAAACCAAATACAATCATGAATTATGCTTTTGTTATGATTACAAAAACAATATCACTAAGAAGCCAAGTACTACTTTACAATATTACTGTGGTCGCATATTTGATTAAAATCTGTATGCAGGTTTCGTAAAGCACCAGATAGATGAAATTAATGAGAAGACATTCACATACAAGTATACTTTAATTGAAGGAAACGGCATATCAGACAAGATTGAAAAGGTATCCTATGATATTAAGTTTGAAGCTGCACCTGATGGTGGCACCGTCTCAAAGATGACGACAACTATATACACACACAGTGATTTTGAGATCAAGGAAGAAGAACTAAAAGCAGGAAAAGAAAAGGTTTTAGGGCTTTACAAAGTTGTGGAAGCCTACCTCATCAAGAACCCTGATGCATATGTTTAAAGATTCTCCTTTTAACTTTGTGGTGTAGCTATAATTGGTATTGGTATTTTCAATTCCCAGTGTTCTCTTCAAATAAATCATCAAATCATTAATAAAGTTCGGCTAAAAAGATTGTTTCCTGATATAATGAAGAGTATACAATGTGCAAGTAATGTATTCAAGATTTGAAAGCTCAATGGCAATACAATGACTTCGTTGCTTATAAAAGCAACGTTTGGTTGGCGATAACTGGCGATAACTTTTTGACGCCATTGGTTACGGGAAATAATGACAACAATAATCAGAGAAAAGTACTCCTGGAATGGGTCGATTCAGATTATTCCTTATTGTCAACAAGTCAAATGGGCAGAACAAAATTTCAAAACACACAATTAGAAAGAAAATGGATCAAACAGGGGCAAAAGTCTCCAAATATGTGTTATAACCTTCTTAGACCATCTTTAAAAAAATGAGTATAATGGATATAATATGTATATTTGACATACTAATTCTTTATTAATTGGTAAAAAAATTTGGACAAAAGGAGTCAAGCAACCTTGTAAAATACTGATCTTGAATACCGTTATCTGCGGAAGTTGGCCCTTCCCGTTGAGTTCCCTGTTAACCGCGTCGACTCTTTACAGCCTTCAATCTTATTCCCCTTCAATAAGATCTAACGAAAACCGCTTGCAATCAAAATGGTTTGATTAGATGACTTGTGATATAGATGAGGAAAGTTATGTCGCTCATGAACTCCACCCAATTTAGAATCCGCATGGTCATAAGCTAATGCTGCTTTTTTTCAACTGTTCCAAATGTACCCAGCGAAATCCAGGTACAGTTCTTGGATAAATGGATCTCCACTACCCATTTACCACAGTGCTTGTTTAATGCCTAGGTAAAGTTTTGTTGGTTTTGGAGGTGACCCGGTTAAGTCCACCAGTTGGCAAACAGCTTGTTTAATTCAGATGGCTTACTGTGGTCAACCCTATTTCAAATGTGGACAAAAAACAGAATGTATATACAGTATACCCCACCAAATAGACAACCTCTCGAAGCTCTACCCATTTCAGAAATGAACCAGCTAGTACGTTTCCAGTATCAACTAATAAATACAACTCAGGTCAACCTTCCATTTCCTTTAAGTTTAGCAACATCACTTTAGATTGGTATTTGAATCACTCAACCAAAGCAACAAGTTGGAAACGGAGCCAACCCGATTGCTTTAATTGCACTCCTTGCAAAAACTGTAGAGGCATGACACAAACCATTGGTTACTACAACGATAGCAATAATAAGCATATTCTTCTTTTGGAAGCCGCTCTAATATGCGCCTTAGGTCAGCGTGCCAGTGAATCTTTCTAATCACATCTGCACCTCCAATGTGGTTTCCTTCAATAAATACTTGTGGCAACTGTATGTCCTCCAGCCAAAAATATTTTATAATTGATCCTTGAATGATGGATCAATGAGATTTAGGTAGATGAACTAAAAGGTAAAGTCACATTTACTTAATTATGTAGTTCAATATGCACTTAAATCTCAATCACATAATACCGTTTCAATGGCAATATGGGTTTGGGTTGACTCATGTCACTTTTTATTACACTTGGGTCGGGGTCAACCCACAATAATTTTTATCCATTATTATGTTAGTAACAATATTGTTTATTATGATTTTTTGTAACAGCAAAGCTTTATTAATATAACTAAATCTACATTATTGCTCAGCATTTGGCTGTTCAAAGAATTAGTTCACAATGCCAGAATCAGTGACATTATTCCCACAATGACACAAATTAAAGTAGTCTAGGCTAACGTTATCTTTTAAAAATCTAATAGGATCATAATTATTCTTGTCACATTCAGCAAAATCAAGAGTGCACACACAATATTCACCAGGTACTCCAAACCCAAAACAGTAATCAGTATACAGCCAACCAAAACTCCAAAACCAAATCATTTAGGTAGTATTCGTCGACATTAACTTTAAGTGATTTGTCCATTACATTAACACAAGCTATATATTACTAAGTCCTCAAAAACAATATAAGAAGTCCATGAAAATCTCAATTGTTGAGTATGAGGTTATATCTAAACTTCAATCAGATTCACTACATTCACCAATACCAGTTCTGAGTTTTTATATTGTGTTCAAAGATCCGTTAAAAATGTGATGTATATGTAAAACATAGCATATGCGCGAGTGGATAGAACAAAGACAAAAGCAGTTAGCATACAATGACATTAATTAAACTTATCAAACAATAATAATTTAGTAGCTAGACAAAGGTTTAAAACTTTACAAGCACGGAAGAGGTGTAAATTTAGCACACTATACAATTAATGCTTAACATAGATCATTAACTATCTTTAAGACCATGATGGAGGCCCAAGTGTGGAAGAACGGGCTCTTGTGTTTCTGGAGGGCCATGATTGTGTAACAAAAAGGGGCTGCACGAAAAAGGCTATAACTTGGGCTACAGAGCTCCGTTTCAGGCCCATGAGCTGGCGAATCGAAGCTTGGAGCGAGGCCCACCAAGTCTTTAATTGCCAAAGGCGGTTAAGCCCACCCTCGAGGCCCAAAAATGACTCGTTTAGGAGATATGACCCATTTTATATTTTTTCGGTTGTATTGGAACATTCAGTTTTGAGTTTTACGAAAATCGAATTCTCTCTCAAATTTTGTTGATAATTTGAGTCGAATTTGCCTAACAATTGGTATTCTTTGTGAATCAACATTTGTTAGAAGGGATTTCTTCCTGGGTATTCTTTGAATCAACAGGATTTAATTCATATCTTATTTTACAATCTACATCTAACCACAATACCAAGTACTAAATGTCAACATAAAGTCACTGACTACTAGCTAGCCAAAAGTAACATATAGCCCAATAAACCTACAAATATGACATCTTTGTCTTAAAGAAGAAACCACCAAAAGGTAAGTTTCCACTTACAGAGATTGATCATCTATTTTGATCATTTCTAATCTATCTTACACTTGTTGATCTCATAAACATGATCGTCTAGCATCGGCATCTTTAGCCTGCTACTCAAGCTTAGATATTTTAACGATCGACAGGTTACAGCAGCAACTGACTTCACATCTTCCAATGAGACACTATGACAAGAGAACAACTCAAGTGTTTCAAGTGTCTGGTGATTACAAAGAGCACGCAAACCAGCACCAGTTATAGCCTCACAACCATTCAAACAAATTGTATTCAGTTGCAAACATTTGGTAGCAATAACAAACAATGAAATATCCGTTACGTTAATCAACCAAGACAAATCCAGTACGAACATATTCAAAAGTTGAGATAACAATTCCACAATCCCATAGTCAATAACCCTAACCCCACACCTTAATAAATTTAAATACTCTAGAGTAACCATATGTTTCAAGTAGATGATACCATCATCACTAATCCTATCACATTCGGATAAATCGAGATTGTGTAGTCCCAAATAACACCAAGCAAAAGAATTAATATAAACTAAGAACAATATGAAGAACACAAAGAAGATTTTGGAGACCAAATCCCTAATCTTATTAATAAAACTAACAAGACAGATACAACTTTTATGTCTATGTATCGGGGTTTACAAAACCTTAGGGATACAACTTCTATGTCTATGTATCGGGGTTTGCTAAAAAAGGTTTTCAAATTAGGGGATGAAGGTAGGATATCAAACAGAAGATAAGGAAAGGAACTGTGTAATCTCTTTATATAAATACATGCAGCTTTCAAGAATTGTTTAGAAACTTGAAAATATGAAGTTTTTGTTGGTTTTTGGCTAAAATAAAAATGAGAGTTTTGTCCGGATGGAACAAAGGAGGGTGTGACTCATTGGTTATAAAAGGAGGCCTAAGCCTTGGTTTCAAAATGTACCAAATCAACATACATCTTAAGTATTTGATTCTTTCTTTCTCCTTTTATTTTAGACACTTGTTTTAGAGTGACTAAGGTGTGAGTCAAATCTTTGGAGGGTGTGAGTGTTGGTTGGGCGGTGGTTTAAGAGATTAGTCTATGTGATTGTAATAATTTTTCATATAGTGGAATCTTTTCTCTTTAGAGGCCCGTGTTATTTCTCCGGTTTTGGAGTTTCCACGAATATTCTTGTGTTCATATTTCTTTACTGTTTTTATTGGCTGGGTTGTTGGAGAATCTTTGAGACCGTTTTCCCCAACAAGTGGTATCAAAGCCAAGGTTTTGGTGGATGTCTCGGTTTTAGAATTTCATAGTATGCTCTGTAGTTGCAGTTTTGTCTGAACTTCCACATCAGAAATAAATTCTATTTATTGTATTGGGGGTATCCTATTTCTATTGATTGTCTTGTATACGATAGAATTATATGTGAGCCTGGAGTATTTACACGTGTAGAAAAGGTTTTGGCTAAGGAAAGACGTGGTACTTAAGCGTGTCCATTGTGACCCACCACTCTTTCCTGGGATCCTTTTTCTCTTGAGTGTATTACTAATTGGCTGGAAACATACCTTTCTAGTATACAATACTGGTAATTTTTTGAGATACAGAATTCGATGTCAAAGTTCAGTCCAATAAGGTTCGATGTAGAGAAATTTGATGGAAGGATCAATTTTGACTTGTGGCAAGTTCAGGTCAAGGATGTGTTGATTCAATTCGTGTTACACAAGGCATTGAGGGGGAAACCAACTGTAACACCCCTCTTTTAGTATCACAATATTATATTATTTTACTCGGAAGCGTATAAATTTAAAACATATCTATATATTGTACATTAAGATAATGTACATACACAGTTACATATTCAAATATATCAACGTAGAACTGTTTAAAAACTACATATGTCGGGGTATTATCTATTACAAAACAAGGTTTATAACAAAACCATATCAGAGTTATAATCTGTCAGACATTCCCTGTGAAAGCATCCTTCCTGACACCCACATATATATCAAAAACCTGCAGGAAGTAGGATGAGGGATTAGCACAAAGCTAAGTGAATGAATTTATCACACACAATTCAACTTAGCATAACAATCTGTTTACAGCAATTACTAATAAACACAATCTTGTTCAATGAGGATCGGTGGCTCTTGGGATATCATAATACCCGGGGATTCCCAAAGAACACTTAACGTCAATCTGTATGGCCATTACAGAATAGACCGATAACTATTGGTTATTAAACTCATACACAGGTCTCGAACACAACAAATGAATCAAAACCTGTGTAATTCACATAATAACCAAAAGTCCAACTACACGTTGACCTCAATAATATGATACACATAGGTTCACATATCACGTAGATTCATAATCAATACACAGATTAACAAATTACATAATCAATCTACGTATACTTGTTGCAACCAAACAGTTACAACTAAATCAAATGGTGAGTTCTAAATCCACTCACCGATACCTCGGTAGAATCCACACTCAGTTTCTAGTCACTGAGTCTTTGGAGTATCTGAAATATCATTAAACACACAAGTTAATAACTTGTTATCAATGAGTAATACTTGTGTAAACGAACGTATTACATAAGTGAGTATGTCATGTTAATGAAAGTTTATTGTCTTTGAATTATATGGTATTATACATAGCATTCAAGTATCACTATTAATGTAACTAGACATGGCAAAGGCACATATAAACAAACTGATTTGATCATGGTTTAGCTCATACCCGATCGGCTGGCTAATCATAGCCGATCAGCTAGCTTATTACTTCCCTACACTTTCTTTCGATTCTAAGTTCTGTGACAATTTTGTAATAGCTTAGCCGTTCGTCTCATTTTAGCCGTTCGGCTTAATTAGCTTACCCGATCGGCTTATCAACATTACCCGATCGGCTAATTGTTTACATTTCAATGTGTTTAGCCCAAGGTCACGTTCTGTGGGAGTTTTGATCTAGCCTAACCGTTTGGCTAAAAGTAGCCGTTCGGCTCAGGTTATATACCCGATCGGCTCATCATTCTCAGCCGATCGGCTGAGGTGCAAAACCCAGAAGTCCCCGTCTGTTCATCAAGTTGCAGCTAAAACCCTAACTTAAATCATCATTTCAGCTCAGCAAGTACAATTCACAGGTTATCAAACACCCAAATGTAACTATATGTTTAAACTAAAACAATATCTAAGCTTCAATTTCATCTATACATCAATTTGATTCAAACCAATTATACTAATACAATTTCAACTTACTATTAAGAAACCCAATTGAGTGAAGATGATGAACTCAGTATGATGTTGATAGAATCAAAGCACAAGAACTCTTTGAATCAATCCAATTCACAACCTTTGATTTTGTTTGAAAATTTGGTTAGGGCATATGAGCTTGTGAAAGAAAACTGAGGTTGAAGAAACAACCTAAAGAGGAGGTCATCATCTTTTTAACCCAACTTCAGTAAATGGGTATTTTATACCCGTTCTAAATCTATTGTCTGGAACCTAAAAATCTTTCACGATAAATATTATTTTATGATACTGTCATCTATAGTAATTTAAAACAAGTAACAATTTACTATCCACAATAAGTTCTGAGACTTATTTATATAAGTTTCACAATTAAACAATAATATTAAATAATTTCTAAAACATTTAATTAATCACTTTAAAATTAGAAATTACCAGACCCGGCGAGAGGATGTTACAAATCTCCCCTCCTTTAGGAGATTTCGTCCCCGAAATCTAAACTCGATCAAACAATCCAGGATATCTGGATTTCATAGATTCCTCGGTCTCCCAGGTCAAATTAGAACCTAAATTGTGTCTCCATTTCACTAACACTATTGGTATCTGTTTCTTTCTAAGTTTATTAACCTTTCTATCGAGAATTTCAATCGGTTCTTCAACTAATTTCTGATTTTGATCAACTTTCAAATCTTGCAAAGGAAGAATCTGAGATTGATCCTCGACATTACACTTTCTCAAATAACAGATATTAAACGTGTCATGAATACCAGCAAGCTCAGGAGGAAGATCCAATGAAACTGATTGATTATTAACCACCTGACGAATTCTGAAGGGACCAATATATCTAGGTGCCAACTTTCCTCGTTTTCCAAATCGAATAACGCCTTTCCACGGGGAGACTTTCAAATACACCATCTCACATTCGGTAAAGGTAACTGGTCGCCTACGTGGGTCTGTATACTGTTTCTGTCTATCACGTGCAGCTTTTAACTTTTCTCGGGCGATAGTCACTTTATCAGCTGTGATCTGTACAATATCTGGGCCCGCAAACTGCTTTTCTCCTGCTTCTAACCAACACGTGGGGGTTCGACAACGACGACCATAGAGCATTTCATAAGGAGGCATACCAATACTGGAATGATAAGAATTATTATAAGCAAATTCCACTAAAGGAAGGTAAGAATCCCAAGAACCTCCATACTCTAATACACACGCTCTGAGCATATCCTCTAACGTCTGAATCGTTCGTTCTGACTGACCGTCTGTCTGAGGATGATAAGCCGTACTGAGATTAACACGTGTACCCAATTCCTGTTGTAAACTCTGCCAGAAATGAGAAATAAATCGAGAATCTCTATCTGATACAATCGACAATGGAATACCATGTCTCGAGACAATTTCATTAACATACAACTGTGCGAGTTTACTGAGAGAAGTAGTCTCACTAGTAGCCAGAAAATGTGCACTCTTGGTCAATCTGTCAACAATGACCCAAATCATGTCATTCCCTCGAGATGTACGTGGAAGTTTAGTCACAAAATCCATAGTCAAATGTTCCCATTTCCATTCTGGAATCTCTAATTGTTTCAACGACCCATATGGCTTTTGATGTTCAGCTTTCACTTGAGCACATATATGACAATTACTAACAAACCTTGCAATATCAGTTTTCATTGTGGGCCACCAGTACAAAGGTTTTAAATCATTATACATCCGTGTACTACCAGGGTGGACAGACAAACGAGATTTGTGAGTTTCAATCAAAAGCATATCTCGAATATTACCAATCAGAGGAATCCAAACACGAGACTGAAAAGTCTTTAATCCTCTAGAATCTTCAACCAAGAAGTCTTTTCTTTTTAACATAATTTCTGACTTAAGATTACGTTCCAACAAAGCTTCTAACTGTGCAGCTTTAATTTGATCCACTAAGTCAAAAGAAATATTAACTTTCAGAAAATAGACTCGGTCAGAAGTACCTTTTCTGCTCAATGCGTCTGCAACTACATTTGCCTTTCCTGGATGGTAACGTATTTCACAATCATAATCTTTGATTAATTCTAACCATCGCCTTTGACGCATATTCAGTTCTTTCTGTGAAAACACATACTGCAGACTTTTATGATCAGTACAAACAATGCATTTAGTACCATATAAATAGTGTCTCCAGATTTTCAAAGCAAATACAACAGCTGCTAGTTCTATATCATGTGTGGGATAATTCTTTTCATGAGGTTTCAATTGACGAGATGCATAAGCAATGACTCTGTCCCGCTGCATCAGAACACAACCCAACCCAGCATAAGATGCATCACAATAAACGACAAAATCATCAGACCCATTGGGCAATGCTAACACTGGAGCTTGACATAACAACTGTCTCAGAGTCTGAAAGGCCTGTTTCTGTTGATTATCCCATTCAAACTTTTCATTCTTGCGGGTTAATTTGGTTAATGGGCTTGCAATTTTAGAAAAGTCTTTAATAAATTTCCGATAATAACCAGCCAAACCCAGAAAACTTTTAATCTCAGAAGCATTCTTTGGAGTTTTCCAGTTCATTACAGCTTCAACTTTGGAAGGATCAACTTTAACCCCATCATTACAAATAATATGACCCAGAAACTGAACTTCCCGAATCCAGAACTCACATTTAGAAAATTTTGCATATAACTGTTCTCTTTTCAAGGTTTCAAGAACTAACCTCAAATGCATAGCATGTTCTGATTCGGATTTAGAATACACAAGAATATCATCAATGAAAACAATTACAAACTTATCGAGAAATGGTCGACATACTCGGTTCATCAGATCCATAAAAACTGCTGGAGCATTAGTCAAACCAAAAGGCATCACCAAGAATTCATAATGACCATACCTGGTATGAAAAGCAGTCTTTGGAATATCCTGTTCACGAACACGAACCTGATGGTAACCCGACCTCAAATCGATTTTAGAATATACAGAAGATCCCTGCAACTGATCAAAAAAATCATCTATTCTAGGCAGAGGATATTTATTCTTTACTGTTCTTTTATTTAATTCCCGATAATCAATGCACATTCTGAATGACCCATCTTTCTTTTTCACAAACAAAACCAGTGCACCCCAAGGAGAAGAACTCGGTCTAATAAAACCTCTATCCAATAATTCCTGTATCTGACTCATCATTTCTCGCATCTCAGACAGAGCTAATCTATAGGGAGCTTTAGCTACGGGAGAGGAGCCAGGAATAAGATCAATCTGATATTCAACTTCCCTAACCGGTGGTAAACCAGGTAATTCATCAGGAAACACTTCCGGATATTCAGATACAACCGGAACATCAGAAATAGATTTCTTTTCTAATTTAGCATCAATGACGTAAGCTAGATAAGACTCACAACCTTTAGACATCGACTTCCTAGCTTTCATCATGGAAATCAGAGGAATACACCCACTATCCCGTTCTCCTCGAGCCACAACGTATGACTCTTCAGAGATTGGGATTCTAATCAACTTATGGTGGCAATCTATACTTGCTTTAAACTGACTTAACCAATCCATGCCGATAATAACATCAAAACTTGGAATTGGCATTAACAGAAACGAAATTGGAAAAGTCTGACCGTCTATCACAATATTAGCTCCAGTCACCGAGGTGGTAACAGGAACTAATTTGCCACTAACAATCTCTACTTCTAAGGGCTTAGTTATCACAGTAGGGATCAATTTCAACTTATCACAGAAACACACAGATATAAAAGAACAATTTGCTCCAGAGTCAAATAATACACGAGCCGGTACAGAGTTTATAGGAAAAGTACCAGTAATCACATCATCTGTGTGGACAGCCTCATCGACTGTCATCTGAAATGCCCTACTCGTCGCTGGCGGAGGATTCTTCCGCTTTTGACCGGAAGATGACGAACTCCCGACCGAACCAGAACTCTGTCTTCTTGCCTCCGGACACTGCCCAACTCGATGTCCTTCTTTCTTACAGTTCCAACATACATAATTGGGAAACTTACAATTCTTAAACTCGTGACCCAATTCACCACATTTAACACATTTGTTCGTCTGAATTGTACAGGGACCAGTATGTTTAGATCGACAAGAAGTACACCAGTTAGAACTTCCAGATGAACCACTTTTATTACTCAATCTTTGGCCCTGACGATTTCCCTGCCACCTGGACTTTCCTTTACCCGAAAAATCTGTTTTAGCTCTTGGAAAAGAAGAAGAGGTACTTCTAGCTTGAGATTCTTGAAATCCTCTAATGTCACTATCAACCGAACGTGCAAGAGTAAATGCTTGAGATAAATTACTAGCTAATCTTACTGTGGTTCGATAATTATGAGGCAATGTTTCCACAAACTGCTCTATTTTGGTTTTCTCATCTGGAACCCAATGTTGTACAAACCGTAACTTCTCCGAAAACTGTGTGATTAACTCATCAATAGTCATCTTATCGGTTAATTGAAGATTCATAAATTCTCTTCTAATACGTGCCATCTCAAAGTCTGAACAATACTGGTTACAAACAGCTTGATGAAATTCAGGCCATCGAATAGCTTCTTTCTGCTGTTGAGTCAAATGACCAGTCATCGAGTCCCACCAAACCATGGCTTCATCTTTTAAACATTGAATAGCATAAAACACTTTAAATTCTTCTTCACAGTGAGTAACATCAAATTTTCGTTCCATATCTCTTAACCAGTTTAAAGTTACTGATGGATTGGTACTCCCTCTAAACTCGGTGGTTTACTTGCCATAAACGTTTTAAATGAACACTGTTTATTTGATTGCAAGGAAGAGATATTACCAAACACAGGTATCTGTTGCTGAGAACGTTGCTGAGATGATGCAGTTTCAGCCTGTCTTTTAAATTCTCTGAGATTAATCACCTCGTCTTCTAACTGGAAAAGATAATCATCTCGATTAGATTCTTCGTGGGCAGGAAAAGAAGTACCCTCATGATCATGTCTCTCAGTATGAATATCAGAAGGAGGAACATCGATCCGTGAGGCATTATTAGGGTTGGTGGTCGGTTGCTCGTTATCTGCCATATCTATATTTCACACAACAACTTGAAATTTGTTAATCGTTAGCACTTATCTACTAACAGATTCATACACAATGCTAAATCCCATAACCAGGAATGTTTGACATAACAAACTCTAGATTTAGGATTGAACACTTTACAATGCTCAATTCACCCAAATCTATGCTCTGATACCAAGCTTGTAACACCCCTCTTTTAGTATCACAATATTATATTATTTTACTCGGAAGCGTATAAATTTAAAACATATTTATATATTGTACATTAAGATAATGTACATACACAGTTACATATTCAAATATATCAACGTAGAACTGTTTAAAAACTACATATGTCGGGGTATTATCTATTACAAAACAAGGTTTATAACAAAACCATATCAGAGTTATAATCTGTCAGACATTCCCTGTGAAAGCATCCTTTCCTGACACCCACATATATATCAAAAACCTGCAGGAAGTAGGATGAGGGATTAGCACAAAGCTAAGTGAATGAATTTATCACACACAATTCAACTTAGCATAACAATCTGTTTACAGCAATTACTAATAAACACAATCTTGTTCAATGAGGATCGGTGGCTCTTGGGATATCATAATACCCGGGGATTCCCAAAGAACACTTAACGTCAATCTGTATGGCCATTACAGAATAGACCGATAACTATTGGTTATTAAACTCATACACAGGTCTCGAACACAACAAATGAATCAAAACCTGTGTAATTCACATAATAACCAAAAGTCCAACTACACGTTGACCTCAATAATATGATACACATAGGTTCACATATCACGTAGATTCATAATCAATACACAGATTAACAAATTACATAATCAATCTACGTATACTTGTTGCAACCAAACAATTACAACTAAATCAAATGGTGAGTTCTAAATCCACTCACCGATACCTCGGTAGAATCCACACTCAGTTTCTAGTCACTGAGTCTTTGGAGTATCTGAAATATCATTAAACACACAAGTTAATAACTTGTTATCAATGAGTAATACTTGTGTAAACGAACGTATTACATAAGTGAGTATGTCATGTTATGAAAGTTTATTGTCTTTGAATTATATGGTATTATACATAGCATTCAAGTATCACTATTAATGTAACTAGACATGGCAAAGGCACATATAAACAAACTGATTTGATCATGGTTTAGCTCATACCCGATCGGCTGGCTAATCATAGCCGATCGGCTAGCTTATTACTTCCCTACACTTTCTTTCGATTCTAAGTTCTGTGACAATTTTGTAATAGCTTAGCCGTTCGTCTCATTTTAGCCGTTCGGCTTAATTAGCTTACCCGATCGGCTTATCAACATTACCCGATTGGCTAATTGTTTACATTTCAATGTGTTTAGCCCAAGGTCACGTTCTGTGGGAGTTTTGATCTAGCCTAACCGTTTGGCTAAAAGTAGCCGTTCGGCTCAGGTTATATACCCGATCGGCTCATCATTCTCAGCCGATCGGCTGAGGTGCAAAACCCAGAAGTCCCCGTCTGTTCATCAAGTTGCAGCTAAAACCCTAACTTAAATCATCATTTCAGCTCAGCAAGTACAATTCACAGGTTATCAAACACCCAAATGTAACTATATGTTTAAACTAAAACAATATCTAAGCTTCAATTTCATCTATACATCAATTTGATTCAAACCAATTATACTAATACAATTTCAACTTACTATTAAGAAACCCAATTGAGTGAAGATGATGAACTCAGTATGATGTTGATAGAATCAAAGCACAAGAACTCTTTGAATCAATCCAATTCACAACCTTTGATTTTGTTTGAAAATTTGGTTAGGGCATATGAGCTTGTGAAAGAAAACTGAGGTTGAAGAAACAACCTAAAGAGGAGGTCATCATCTTTTTAACCCAACTTCAGTAAATGGGTATTTTATACCCGTTCTAAATCTATTGTCTGGAACCTAAAAATCTTTCACGATAAATATTATTTTATGATACTGTCATCTATAGTAATTTAAAACAAGTAACAATTTACTATCCACAATAAGTTCTGAGACTTATTTATATAAGTTTCACAATTAAACAATAATATTAAATAATTTCTAAAACATTTAATTAATCACTTTAAAATTAGAAATTACCAGACCCGGCGAGAGGATGTTACACCAACCCCTGTTTCTAGTGGTGATTCTAGCGGAACCGATAAGATCGGTGATGAAGAATGGAAGATATGAATTTGAGAGAGGCAAGTGCTATTCGTTTGCGTCTTTCAAAGAATGTTCTTGCAAATGTGCATGGGTTATCAACGGCAAATGAGCTTTGGGATAAGCTTGAATAGTTGTACCAAGGCACGTGCATCTCAAATCGGTTTTATCTCAAGGAACAGTTCCATACTCTACGTATGGAAGGAGGTACAAAAATTTTAGATCATCTGAGTATTCTAAATGGTATCATTTCAGAACTGGAGGCTATTGGAGTTAAGGTTGACGATGAAGATAAATCATTGAGACTTATATTATCTTTACCATCCTCCTATGAGCACATGAAACTTATTATGATGTATGGGAAAGAGACCCTGAAGTTTGAAGATGTTATTGGCAAACTCCTATATGAGGAGAAAAGACTGGATAGTAATGACGGGACTTCATCAGAAGGTACGGTTTTGATAAGTGAAGATAGGAAGAAGAACAACTCCAGGAAAAATCTAATATGCTGGAAGTGCGGAAAGTCTGGGCATGTCACGGGGAATGATGAGTTCTTTTGAAATATGACATCCTCATGGTGTGTTTGCGCCACCATGGAAAATGGACGGTTGTCAACGATTCCACAGGTATTTACACATGGGCATTGGTTTGGCTTAAAATGCAAGGTGTGTGGTGGAAATTGATGTCGATGGCTGAGGAACTTCCAGGTGAGCCAAACAGGGGAAGTTGCACCATAAACAGTTTCAATAAGTTTTTTCGACATGTGCCGAGGTGAAATGCTTAGAATGCCTTATTCTGAGTGGAGATACTCTTTTATGGTGGAGTATGATAATTCTCTTCAAATTATGATTGTCGGTTGAGATAATGGTTCTGATGATGGAACAAAGTTATTTTTATTTTATCCATGATGAAGATTGTTGGTTAAAATAAAATTGGGAGTTTTGTACCACATTGGTGGATGGAACAAAGGAGGGGGTGACTCCTTGATTATAAAAGGAGGCCTAAGCCTTAGTTTCAAAATGTACCAAATCAACATACATCTTAAGTATTTGATTCTTTCTTTCTCCCTTTGTTTTAGACACTTGTTTTAGAGTGACTAAGGTGTGAGTCAAATCTTTAGAGGGTGTGAGTGTTCGTTGGGCGGTGGATTAAGAGATTAGTTTATGTGATTGTAATAATTTTTCATATAGTGGAATCTTTTCTCTTTGGAGGCCCGTGGTTTTTCTTCCGTTTTGGAGTTTCCACGTATATTCTTGTGTTCATATTTCTTTATTGTTTTCATTGGTTGGGTTGTTGGAGAATCTTTGAGATCGTTTTCCCAATAAGAGTTTTATCATTTGGGTTGTCAAATTTGTTCAAGACAAAGATGAGTTCATCATCTCTAAGTGGCTCCATTGATATTATGGTTTAAGAATTGGGGATCTGATCTCCAACTTTTACTGATTATGTGTGTCCAAACTCCAAATAAGAGATACTTGATATCCTATGTGAAATGCCACGTCATAAAATAATTATCCTACATGGAATGTCACATTCTTAAATAATTATACAAGTCAGCGCCATGTAAGTACATGTGCAAATAAATCAGTTACAAACATACCATGTTACTCATATTAGCACAAAACATAAGAGTTTGTATCCAACATTGGTAATAAATCGAGTATGTTACCCACTTTGAGATAAAAACGAAAGTATGTTACCAATTTATAGCTTTTACCCATCAAATAATGATCTTAGTTTAACATGAGACAAGTAACTAAAATACATGTATGTAGCAGTTTAAGATATTACCTGCTTATCTACATAAGCTAAATAGAACACTAAAATCCACCATCAAGAAGACCTACCCATGCGACATGATAAAAACAAAACATTGACTACATATCCGTCTATAAAGAGCCATTATAAACGATTCACCCTGCCCAGTTCATTGAGAGCTCGATGGCTTACTATGAATTTACTGTGTAGACCAAAAAGGTATTGGTGTACTCAGAAAATGCCATTCATCTGTTAATTCTCCGTGCTAACCACTTACAGGCAATGGTTGGTTGACAAAATGTTAACTGAGAACGTTAATGATTAAGCGTGAGCAGAATTTTTCAGACATTCTTGTGAAAAGTTAACGACTGTAAGCACACAGAAGTTTGCAAGGTACCACTAGTAGCAATTTTGACGCAAATTAGTTAAGAATGGGTCAATTCAACTATTGAAGTATTTTTTATATTTGACAGGCAACGTGAAGAACAAATTCATAATAATAAATAAAGCAAATATAACAAGGTACAAATGGGTCAAAAGTCTCCCAATGTAAGTTATAAACTTCTGAATTCATCTTTAAAACAAAACGAGAATATGTAATGGCTTAGTGTCTGAGAATGTACTAAACTTGTACCCAATATAAATTGTGTGAATCATACTTACACTCGTCATTTTAATGTATCCAACTTTCAAAAAGATGTTTTAATATATTTTGCGGATGTGTCACTTGTTTAAGGTGCACGTGGCATCATGAGAGTTTGGCACATAGTCAAAACAAAATATGATAAAACAGATCCACCCCTCTTCTTTTCGTAATGGTGACTTTCAAAAAAAAGAAATATATATATATATATATATGGTAGTGATCAAGAGGGAAGTGCCTTTTTTTGGGGAAGGGGGGAAGCGTTAGTATGCGTCAAGAAGCATATTACAATTATCAATCAAAACGTCAACAAAAAACTATTTTTATCAGTAAATAGTAATCAAAATCGATGCTATAAAGAATATTTTAACGAATGAATTTCATTTTTTTAAGTCATAACATTAATTAATGAACATTTATTTAATAAATTGTTAATATGCAGTGTGATGCATATTAACTAATATGCATCGCGATGCATATTAAAACTTCACATTATTTAAAAAATATTGTTATTGTTAATATGCATCACAATGCATATTAACTAATATGCACCACGATGCATATTAATGGATTTGGATCAAATATTCATAAATCGATGCTATAACTTGAAGAAAGAATTTATCAAGGAAGCTTAACATTCATAGTATCGATTCTGATTAACATTTACTAAATTTCAGTTTGCTTTTTTCGAGATTTGTATGGGTGAATGTAATATGCTTCCTGATGCATACTAACGCTTCCCCCATTCCCCCAAAAAATGCACTTCCCTCTAGATCATGCCACTATATATATATATATATATGATACATCAAAACACATTAAAACAAGTGGCACCTTAAACGAGCGACACACATAGAAAATACATTAAAACACCTTTTTGAAAGTTGGATACATTAAAATGACGAGTGTAAATATGATTCACAAAATATATTGATATCGTTCCACAAGTTTAGTGCATTCCAAACACTAAGGCCACGTATCTAATGGACATAATTCACTATTTGACACACTAATTATTTGTTAGGTCTTTGGACAAAAAGTCTTTTCGGTCAAGCCACATTGTAAACCCGTTATCCACCTCTACGTATCAAAGCTACCTGGTATCCTTGATATGTAGGCACTCATTAGCTTAATAAATATATATATAAATATATCAAAAGTTACTACAAATATACAAAATGATACTCTTACAATCCGCAAACCATACAATAGCATAGAGATGCACAAAAACTGGTTTGGCAAAAAACCCAACCCGACTCGACCCGAAACCGGGTTTGGTCAACTTTGGTCAAAACCGGGTTGGCCAAAACCGGTTCGGGTTGAACCCGAATTTGGCACCCTCAAAACCCAACCCGAACCAAACCGGTTTGGGTAGGGTCCAAACTGGTTCGGGTTATAACCCGGTTTTAAACCGTTTTTTTTTAAATCGTATTTTCGTTCGTACGCGAAGCGTTTTAAGGAAATTGAATGTTTTCACTAATTTTTTTTCATTCAATTCGTAAAACATTAATAATGGAAACACAATTAATAAATAACTAAACCAAAAGGCTTTTAAATTGGATCGAAAAACTCTATATAATTCAAGATTCGTTGAAACGTTAAGCGTTTTAAGGAAAAACAACGTTTGAGGTAAAAAAATTTCATTGAGTTCGTAGAACATCAGTATTGGAAACACAATTGATCAATAAGCTAACCAAAAATCTTCTAAGTTTTCTTAAAAAATTTATTGAATCCAAAAAGTCTATATAATTCATACACGTTCGAGCGTTAAGGTTTTTAAGGAAAAACAACGTTTGGGTCAAAAAAAATTCATTGAATTGGTAGAACATTAGTAATGGAAACACAATTGATCAATAACTTAACCAAAAGTCTTTTAAGTTTTCTTTAAAAAATTATTGAATCTAAAAAAGTCTATATAATTCATACACGTTCGAGCGTTAAGGCTTTTAAGGAAAAACAACGTTTGGGTCAAAAAAAATTCATTGAATTGGTAGAACATTAGTAATGGAAACACAATTGATCAATAACCTAACCAAAAGTCTTCTAAGTTTTCTTTAAAAAATTATTGAATCTAAAAAAGTCTATATAATTCAAAGTAAGCTGATACATTCAAGAAATTTTTTACTAAATGCAAAGAAACATGTGCATAAAAAGTGGTACTCTAAGCATAAAGAGTTGTACTTTTCCGTGTATCTAGTAAAAACTTCCTTGCATTTATCAACTCCCAAAACAAAATGGTTCGAGCGTTAGGCTTTTTAAGGAAAAACAATGTTTGGAGCAATTTTTTTTATTGAATTCGAAGAACATTAGCAATACAAACATAATTGAACAATAACTTAAACAATAGTCTTCTAAGTCTTCTTGAAAATATTATCGAATAGAAAAAAGTCTTCATAGTTATAGTAATCTTCAAAGTTGTATTAATCTTCAAGCCTTCAAAGTTCTTCAAAGTCTTCAAACATTTTCAAGTCTTCAAACATCTTCAATGTCTTCAAAAGTCAAAATCTTCTTCGAATGTAGCCTCGCGCGAAGCGTGATCAAGAGCAATTTCTTCGTCGGAAAGTGATATTGTCAAACCTTCCTCCACCTCGATATTGTGTATATCTTCTTCATATTCCATTTCACCTTCAAGACTAGAAACATTTTGTATACGTTCCGCGGCGTCTAAGTGATCCTTCAAGCAAATGCACATCTCTAAGGAGGCCGGTGTGAGTCTTGTTCTTCGTATGGATAATACCCTACCACTAAGAGAAAATACGGATTCCGAAGCTACCGTAGAAGCTTGGACGGTTAGTAAATCTCAGGCCATGATGGTTAGAACGAAAAATTGAGATTCCCTCTCTTTCCACCAAGCCAAAATATCAAATTGTTCGAACTCATTGGGTAGAATAATGGACAAAAAATCCGTTCCGGTATATCTCCCATATTCGCTAGAGGTGTTTTGGTTACCTTCACCCCTTATCCGTTTATTGTTTTCTTGCCTTAAACTATTATATAAGTTTAGCATCGCATTGGAGGAAGAAGATTGAGAAAACATTGTGTTAACCGAATTTGATTGCACATGTGATGTTGTACCATATTTTTGAAAATAAACACCAAATAAATCTTGTAAACTTTTATTAAAAGATATTTTTGCATTTTCCGAAAACATTGGGTCCACCTCATTCAAATCCAAATTGTGACAAATTTTATCGATAAGCATTTCCACCCCGGTTGTGTTAAAACATGGGTTCATTGCGGCGGAACAAGTAATTACCGGTGACATTTCTTGAAAATATTTTCTTAGTTTTTCTTTCATGGGAGCCACCATTTGTTAAAATAAAGGACCTTCATATAGGTAATCATTTAATTTTGTAGTCATTAACCAAATTTGATTAAGCACCAAATGACTAGTTGGATAATAAACACCCGATAATAAAGTAGTGACGGTTTTGAAAAGTTTGAGCAATTCGACTATCTTTTTGAAAATCTCCTAATATGCGATTGGAAAAGGTGTTGCAAGACCTTTTTGAACAAGAAGATCATGAAAAACTTGTAGACAATCGGGTTGGCGTAAACCACATACAAACATATGGTAAGTCGAATTTCATCTAACGGGCATATCCCAATTAGGGGTTAAAAAAATAGAATTCGTTTCCTTACACAATTTCATATAAGATTTGTATCTAGCTTTGCCCCTTTGAAAAATGTCTTGCAACATAGATTTATAAGCCGGTTTTATTTCGTCTACTTCTTCAACCGCTAGTCCGGCTTGCACAACCAAGTTAATGATGTGTGCAACGCATCGACTATGATAAAAAATGCCCTTCAATGGTGGTGCGTATTTTAGTATTAATTTTGAAACGGCGAGTGTATTATTACTCGCATTGTCAAAAGAGATTGAGAAAACCTTTTCTTCCAATTTAAAAGTTTTAATCACACTTCGTAACATGTAAAATAAGTTTTGACCCGTGTGAGGATACTCAAAGTCTTCAAAAGCAATGGTACGTTTCATCATTTGCCAAGTTGCAGGATCAACCCAATGTGCGGTAACACAAAGGTACGAACCGGGCAAACCATGAGGAGCCGACCAAACATCGGTTGTTAATGATGCATTTGTATTTAAGTTTTCAAAACCGATTTTTAGTTGTTTTTTAGCTTCTTTCCACAATTTAAGGGCATCACGTTTAAGAGTAGTACGACTTACATTGTTATATCGCGGTTGAAGTGTATTTTGAACCACCCTAGTAAACCGAGGGTTATCAAAGTGGTTGAACGACAAAGCTTCTTGAATTACAAAACCCGCAAAAGCTTCTCGACATCGTTCCGCATCATATGTAAAAATCGTTCCATCTCGTGCCACTGAAGCTTGACCACTTGCTTCCGGATTACCTTTGAGTCCGGAACAAGGCTTCTCACTATGATTTTTCAACGTTGTGTTGGATTCGGATTTTAAGAATTTCCCACAACGTGTACAATGTGCCTTAATCGTACCATCCGACATCAACACTTTGTCGTACATTCCCCACACCTCTTGATTTCTTTTGTTAGGAAATTGTCGAACAATCGTTGGTGCATTTGAAGAACCAACATTGTGAGAAGTGGAAGAACATTGAGTCGACATTTTTGAAACGAAAATTTTATATGTTTTTTGAGAGCGTTTTATGCGTTTTTGAGCAATGTATGAGTGTAAGAATTGTGTGCTTGAACCTAAACTAAAGGGATATATTTATAGTGAATTTGAGATGGCAAATTGGTAATTATTTGGTAAAAAAAAGGGTCAAAAACACCCCCAAACGGTCATATAACGTTCAGCTCAAAAAACCAGTTTTTAACTGGTTTATAAACCAGTTTTTCAAACCGGGTTGAAAAAAACCGGTCCTAACCCGGTTTTCCAACGGAAATATCCAAACCGGTTTCAACCCATCGGTTTTAGGAAAACCCGAACCGGGTTATGGAAAAACCGGTTTTTGACCGGGTCGGTTTTCGGGTTTGACCGGGTCAGGTTTCGGTTTTCGGTTTTTATTCAACAGACTGACTTAGCATAACTGCTAAGTGAGTAAATCAACTGGCTTAGCATAATTTTACTGAAGTATTTAAAGTGGTGGGATTAGCATAACTGCTAAGTGAGTAAATCAATAAATAACATACTGACTTAGCATAACAACTTGTATACAACAAATAATTATATGCACACAACTCATCTGTTTACAGCTTATCACATCACAATCAACTGGCTTCATAGAGGACCGATGGTTATTGAGTAATTCAAGGAATTTATGGAAGATACTTGGAGATTATGGACTCGTACTACAGTAAAATCATGGAAGAAAAGGGGACTGTCAATAAGGACAGGAATGCAGGAGTACCCACTGCAGATTACATTGTTCTTGATGAAGACAATGGAACATACATGATTGCTGGAAATGAAGAATACGAGGAAGTGCAACAAGAAACAGGAACTGCTGGTCAAAACCAAGAACACCAAGAAAGGGAGGCTGCTAATTATGGCCATGGGCATGTTGTCTATGATGATGGAAACAAACTTGTGATAACATCTGAAGGAGGAAGTGACAGCGAGGAGGAAGACCCAAGCATTGTTGAATATTGTGATAGCAATGGAAGTAGCAACAGCACAGACTCGAAATAAGGACTGATAGCAGCGAAGACTTTGTTATTAAGGGGGAGAATGTTGGACCTTTTAATAACAAAGTATTATGTATAAGTACTAGGAATATTATGTGTAATAAATAAGGGTTGCTAAGTGTAAATATGACAGTTAATAAACTGCATATACGCAGCCATCTGTGAACAGGTATATCGGTTCATTGATACCGATTGGATACCTATATATATGTATGCTTGTAATCATAAAAACATATCCCATCCGTGTAAACTTACTCTCTATATATCAGTTATTTGTTAGTTATTATATCATTGTATTCGTAGTTTTTCTTCCTGTTCATTCGATAACAATCTGTTGTTCATTGAGATATGGTTCGGCCAGAACATCAGAATGTACAGAGGGGTAAGCGAGGCTCGTCAGACTCGCTACAGGTGGTGGTGGTAGGGTTTAATTGGTACGTGTTTAACAAGTAAGGTTGTATTAATTCGGTGGATTTTCCAAAAGAGAAAAAAAAAACCCTTAAAATCCATAGTTTTCACGTTTACCCCTTGTAAATATAATAATTAACTTTTAAATACTCAAATAATTCATTGTGCCCCATATGATCTTGCCAATTGCAGGGTGCAACGTATTTCACCAGGTACGACCTTACAAAGCTCTACCACTTAGAAACTGAACTAACAAGCTCTCCATTTTAAACCTATAATTACAACCCACGTCAACCTTCCATCTCCGTCTTCCTAAACACGCCTCCTGACAGAGAGGTTTCATGGCCTCAATAATCAACAAAAAAAATTCCAGACGCTATTAACAGCATTAAGGTTATCAACGGTTATGTGGGACTGGAAACTTTTGATAGATCAGGTAAAGTCATATTGTCTTTACACTAAAAAAAATGTTATTTATCACACTTTTTCTCTACGCTTCTAGAAAGTGTGTAAAACTTTTTGCATAATATAAGATTTTGATACCTATATGTATTGTAAAAAAAAAGCTCACACTTATAAATGTGAAGAAATTACAACTTGTCAACATTCAAAAGTGTGAAATTTTTTGTAGCACCTGATTTTCGCATGCAAGAGGAAGTGTTGATAAATTAGGTGTTAGCAAATTAAAGTTCACATCTATAAATATTGTGGATAAATTTAGATTTATCCACACTTTTAAGTATAAACTTTTCTCCTTTACACTTATATACGTGAATATTGTGATCTTTGTTTATATATCATTACAATTATTGATGGAATAATTTTCTACACAATTATAAATGTGAATATTTTAACATAATTTCACATATTTTTTATAAGTGTGAGAAAAAAAGTGTGGATAAATTATGTATTTGTTGTAGAGTTACTTATGCATGCAGTTCAATATGCACTTAAATCTGAGTCACTAAATACAGCTTCAATGGCAATATGGGCTTGGGTTGATTTGTCACTTTTTACTATAGTTGGGTCAGGGTTGACCCACAAATATTGCCCAACATTGGCAGACCTTGCTGGCTACTATTCGAAACAGAGCAAGAAGAAAAAGAAAATCCTAGAGTCTAGAGATATGTTATTTATAGTGTATCTTAACGGGGTCCGGTCACAAAAGCACTATTACTACAACAATTGTTTAACATAGAATAGACAATTCAAACAATTTATGATGTATGCATTGAAGAAATTCCTGGAAACTTTCAAACCTGCACAATGTTCACCACATACTCTAAACCCAAATCAGTTATTGAAAATGACACGATTCACATGTTTTATATATGTGCATATATGTACCGATTATAAGCTATAACAATAAGAATAATGAAATGTAATTATGAACTCATTCTCTTTAATTAATTAGTTGCCATATAATGACATCAACCGGTTTAGAAATCATCGAATAGTAAGAATTAAGTGGGAGACCAAAAATATAACTTTAAAGTAAATAATACTTTGTAGTTCTACTTGACATTCGTGTGTATTCATGGGTTTAAACATTCAAATAAACAAAGATAGTTAAATCCGTCATAAGTGTTTGTTTACAGGTTTAAACATTCAAATAAACAAAGATAGTTTCATTCGTTGTACGTGTGTATTCATGTGCTTGGTTCAACATTGATGTAAACAGATAAATTTATTCTACATCCAATTTTTATTCACAAGTTTAATATCGAATAAACAATACAAAAAAAAAATTCTTCAACATCCGTGTGTGTATATACAGATTTAACATTCAAATGCTTAAAAGGTAAATTTTTTTGATACCCGTGTTTATGCCCGGGTTTAAAAGTCAGTTATAACTTATAACTAATAAACAATAAACTTAAACTATTAACAAAAACGATAAAAATCATAAATACTTATTATAACCAAAGTTTTAGCCATGCATATATCACGTGAACCAAATGACTACAACCGATTAACCCAACACATTCATTAATGCTAGTTCTTTGCTTTTTATGTTGTGTTCAAAGATCCGCAAAAAGTGTGATATATATTTAAAACAGAGCATTTGTGCGAGTGGGCCAAACAAAGACTGAAGTAGTTAAAATACAATGACATTAATTAAACTTATCAAACAATAATAATCAAGTACCCAGACAAAGGTTTCGAAACTTAGAAAGCATGAAAGAGGTGTAAATTGAGCACACTAAACATAATTCATAAATCATATGGACCTGTAACTATCTTTAAGACAACTAAACTAACTACTATATGTCAACTGCATGCTAATATAACGTGATGCATATGTTTAAATATTAAACGGCTTTACAATTGTGGAACCTCACCAAGAACCCTGATGCGTATGATTAAAAATTCTCATTTTAATGTTTTAGTGTAGCCATATATGGCATTTTTCAATATTCAACGAGTTTGCTTTAAATAGAACTCACATCACTAGTGAAGTTTCACACACATATACCTGCTCCTTACATAATTAATGAAGAGTATATAATGTACAAGTCATGAATTCAAGATTTGTAGCTTACAATGAATTAGTTGTGAAGACCAAGAAAGATTTGGTGTTGGTGTAACTGGATGCTAATAACTTCCCCGGCATTTGTTGGCTGAGAAAATGCTAACAGGGAGTTTTCAAGTATCAAACCAGGGCCGAAACTTTTCCTACATTCACATGAAAAGTACTGAAACTGTTAGCATTCAACAGTTGCAAGACACCCAAAGGTAACAATTTTAATCAGCTAACTTTTGAATGGGGGGAACAGACAAGATTGAAGTGTCCTATGATATTAACTTCTGGGCATTGGTTGTGTGTGGTCCCGTTTAAACACCAAGCAAAAGAATTTAGGTTCAGTGTTTGGAAATGTATCAAATTTGTATCAGATGTCTATTGTGTGTACCCAACTTACATTTGCTGATTTTAATGTATCTAACTTTCAAAAACGAAGTTTTAATGTATTTTGATGACGTGTCATTCGTATAACGTGCCACGTGGCATACAGAGAGAGTGACACGTCATCAAAATACATCAAAACATCCTTTTTGAAAGTTGGATGCATTAAAATTAGCAAATGTAAGTTGGGTACATACAATAGACATTTGATCAAAGTTTGGTACATTCCCAGACACTAACCCCAAAGAATTTCAACAAAACATTAAGAATACAAAGAAGATTTTAAACATTAACTCCCTAATCTTATTAATAACATTAACAAGACGGATACAACTAATATGTATCGGAGTTACAAGAACCTTAGAGATACCTAAACTCTTACCCACTCCCTAGCTAATCTTGTTAATCAAAGAAATAACAAGACGGATACATCTCCTATGTATTGAGGTTACAAGAACCTTATGGAGTAGTTCTATCATCTATGCGTAAACATAGGGAACGATCTCAATTTATGAGATCGTGGTGTGTCTGTAAAAATACTACCAAGAAAACACACACACTAAAATGTCTATGAGTTTCTTTATTTATAGAAGCCCACAAGTTTACATTGGAAACACAATTGCTTTTAAAGTCAAACATAGTATATGTACCACCATACTTTCCATATGCATGCCTGCCTATAAAGTAACCAACTCTAATATAATATTTAAAGTTGTCTAAATATAAAGCATGATCTGTCACAGTAGGTGTGTTATGCTTTTAAAGAAATCTTGTCTGCTCTACTTGCTCCACTTGGTCCACTTGTAGTGTTAATCATCTCAAAATACACTAGGGGTGGAAACTTTTGAATCTTCCGGTTCAAATACACTAGCAGTGGAAATTTTGGAATTTTCCATTTCAAATATACTAGGGGTGAAAACTTAGGAAATTCCATTTAAAATACACTAGCTGTGGAAACTTTGGAATTTTTCATCAATTTACTTTTGCAAGATTTCAAACTTATGTTTCCTAATCGGTTTACATTTTGTCTCATTAAATTGATAGTGTGACATCAAAAATTATGTCACTTAATTTTTCCAACAGGTTGGGCGAGAAAATGCTAAGTAGGAGTGTTTAAGGATCAAACCTGAGCAGAAACTTTTCCAACATTCATGTGAAAAGTATTCAACTCTAAGCATTTAGAAGTTGCAATACCAAAGGTGACAATTATAATCATCTTATATATGAAAGAATTAATTAAATTTATCCATAACCATTACTTAAAAGGTATTAAAAATGAAAAAAAAAAAAATGGGCTGAAAAAGTCGAATGTGTAAGATCCTTTTAAAACATTTATTTATAAGGGTACATTAGTACTAAGGGGGATATACCCAATATCCATACAGTAGTACTCAAATGTAATTACCATTTATATATTTGTGAATATGTATAATAAAGTGGATAAAAGGAATTTTGGGTCAACCCTTACAATAAGTGCCTGTTTCAATCGATTATCCAACCTGCCCATTTTATCGCATGTACGAAATAATATTGAGGGGATGAGGTGGTGACTGATTACCTTGTAGCCTCTAGTAAATAAGTGGCAATAGCCTTTAAAAAAATAAAGTAAATAAGTGGCAACATGCTTTCTTCGATTGGACCCTATGACCCATGCATACAGCATGAATGCCAGAGTGCAGGTACCCCATCTTTTTCACAAATGATGGCCTTTATGGAGGATTATCTGATTGTATTTCACTTTTTTTTAAGGCAGAATTTTATATATATCAGACTACTAGCAAGATGTTAGGTAGTCACCAAAGTACAACATACAAACACCAATAACGCATCTATATTACTTAGACATCAAATCTCCGGATCTTAACTACGAGGGTACTAAAATGGATGAAAAAACCCTGAGGTTTTAGGAAAAAATCCCCGAAAATAGGAGTCGAACCACCGGTTTTCACCATATTTCATTTTTGATAGTATCTCATACATTCTCTATAGAAACTAACGTCGACGTGAAGTGTGGTTGAAGTAAACTTTCCCTATTTCCTAGTGTGGTTGAAGTAAACTTGGAAATCTAAGCACATCAAGTGCTCGATGAAATTACCTAACCAGTTATACAACTATTCTTGCACGTTGTACAACATGTCGTTGTTATATGTGTTGTCTCTTTTTGTCAACAAGGAAATATAAGACATATTCATATATCCGATATTGCTTAAATCATGCTAGAAACTGGATTGCACATAGGATGTTCTACAAAATGCAAGGGCATGATCGTAGCGCACATGTTGTCCCGATCACGTACCACATGATGTTTTGATAATAGACCACACTGGTAAGCAGGGCCGGTCTTGGGTTTTCTAATACCCTGGGCGAATCGACTAATAAAGGTCCATTGTAAAGAGATAACATGATATCTTTTAGGGGTTTGGAACTTAGTTAAGCTAGACGCCTTATGCCCACGTTGATCTTTATTTAATCAATGAAAATTTTACAAGTTCATACATCACCTAAAGCGATATGTTCGTGCGTTGCTTAAAGCAAAAGTAATAATTATTCTTATATAGTCAACATTATTTTATCATTGTCAATATTTTCTAAAAACTTATTTTCAATACTCATGATTGCTAGCATTTTCAACCTCTTTTGACTCATTCTACTTCGTAAATAGGACTTCAATAAAAAAGTTCTTTTGATGGATGCAACCTTGATCAGTACGGTTAACAAATCTTGTATGGAAGTAAGACGTTAGTGTCATCATATGCTAGATTACAATATTTGTTGGAATCTCGTTCGTAGCCGTAAGATTTTCATAACTTTAATTATAACATTATTGCTGTTATTTTTTTCTCTAAAAAAAACTATTTAATGATCCTTGTAGAGATTGGGTGATTTCGTCTTGTCCTGTGTTTTCTTTTTTCCTATTTCAGGCAAATGTTGATTGTGAAAGAACAGACAACATAATAATTTCTAGATTAACTAAATAAGATTCAATTAAGAAAGAAAATACAACATGGTTATGGAAAGATATAACCTCATCATGCGAATAAAGAGAAGAAAAGATGACTGAGTAATCAATTTATATCCTGATCACAGGATAACATTGTTCGCAATTCGATCACAAGCTTAATTCGAATCTCTTTTTTTTCTTTACTTTTCATATGGTATGGGTATACTACGCCAGGGCTGGTTAATTTTTCATTTTTATCTTTTACTATAATAATGTATGCAAGTTTGACTAGTTTGTTTATTTTATTTTATTGGACAAAACTAATGATATAAAAGATAAATATTCCGTATTACTTTAGCTAATTAGATAGTTGGACTAATGAGAAAAATAGACTAGTCTGGTATAAGTTGGCCCAAAAAGTTGATGCCCCCTACATATTGTTACCCTACGTGCATATTAATGCTGCCATCGACCGTCGCCCATGGGCAAAGCTGCTAGTAAACCTAAATGTGTCCCTAAGGAATTCATTGGTACACATGGTGGTGGTAATTCAAAGATGAGAAAAGAATAAAATGATAGAATAGAAAAGAATAGGAAGAATCATTTTTACAAGTTTTGCATTCCCGAGTTTGAGAGAAATGAAAGGAATTTCACATGTTTCGTGTTTCCGATTCGGAAAGAAATAAATGGAAATGATCTTTTTATAATTAATGTAGGCTTCCGTCCTTCCATTTTTTCAATTTTAGAATTAGTTTGGAGAGAAATAATAGCCCAGTTCTCCTTTCATTTCTCTTCTCTTCTCTCCACACAAAAAAACCTCATGAACACAAAATTTTTTTCTTCCATTCGAATCTCTTCTCTTCTCTCGAAAAACGACCCGAAAGTAGGTTGTATAATGTGGGTACTAAAACATGAAGTAATAATCACTAATCACATCCTTTGACCAAGAGTATTGAGCTAACTAATCATTTGACTTGAACTTTTAACAAACTAGTCTGCCTATTTGCTCATACAGGAGCTAATGACTATAATGCTTTAAAATCGAAATGCCAACAGAGTAAAATGACTATATCAATACTTTTATTAGTTTTGGTGCTAAAAAGGAAAAAGAATAGAAATACATTATCTCTCATGAACCCCAGAAGATAACGGATTTGATTATTATTACTTTTGCACACAGGATAAATAACATCTATTAATTTATCTTTATGAATAAAGTTTTTCAATGTGGCAAGTAATAGTTGGTGTATAAAATCCATTATCTCTTGTAGGTTCTCAGGAGATAATGATTTCTATTATTATTTTTGGAAAGTGTGGAAGTCAACCTTCCATTAGCGCCATTATCACCTTGGGTGTTAAGGTGGCGATAATAAATTAATAATAGTGAGGAGTAACATGTGGCAAATATCAATTAATGAAATAAATAAATGAAATTAACTAAAGCCCATTATCGTCGTTAGCTCCCGTAAGGGCGATAAAGCATGGATTGTTTGGTTAAATTTGTAAGTAAAAAAATCAGTATAATAAACTCAGTTGGTCAAAGAAAGTGATTTTATTAAATTATGTTTTTTTAGAGAAGAGAAAAGATTCATACCGAAAGCAAAATATGTGTGTGTTCCCAAGATTTTTCTATGAAGAGAAAGGAAAAGAAGTCGAAGGAGAATTAAACAATATCTTCTCTCCTCATCTTTTCTCCGAAATTAGGAAGAAGTGGAAAAAAGTAAATCTGAAATAGTTATAGAATTAACACTTTTTTTTTCATTTCTTTCTAAGTAGCTGGGGAATACAAAATCCACTTTTCTTTCATTTCTTTCTAACTCAAAATCCATTTCTTTCTAACTCAAAATCCACTTTTCTTTGCAAGTGAGGAACACACAAAATCCACTTATATTCTTTTCTTTTCTTTTCTATCATTCTATTCTCTTATGTTCTTTTCTTCTCATCAAAAACTCATCCGGCTTGTACTGTATTAAAGCCATGGTTTGTGGGTGATGTTGAAAACAATCCCTCACTCCACCTACTTTGGTTAACTTTATTACCCATTTACTTCAACGTGTGGTTGTCGTGTTCTGCCAGTATTTCTGCACTACTCCTTTGGATCTGATCGATACCCACTGATCCAGGTAATACTGCCTTTTTTATTCTCCTTGTGATCCATTCCAAATACCTGAACAGTTATATTTGTCTGAGTTAAAGTTCTGAGATGATTCAACTCCATGTGAATAGTATATTTTCTGTATTATCAGGTTTTGCTGTTAATGTTATTGTTTTTTAAATGTCTTTTTGGTTGATGTTTCATTGGGGTATGATAATGATATGATATTACTTGCTCTGCTTCTATCTCCTCTGGATAATATGCATTTTTCTAGGTCCAAAATGTAGCTTAGATATTACGGAGTATTAACCGACACGGCGACACCTTAATATCTGTATCAAATCCAGCTACTTCCAGATGGCCCAAATCGGTGAGCTCCTCGTCCGGTTTTGGAAGCTCTGATTATCAATAGAAACTACTGAACGTCCTGCCCATATTTTTTTATTTTCCTAGGTAAGTATTTTGTTTGATGCCAAATTTGATTAGTCTTTCTTTAGATATTTGCTCTGTTGCTGGGCTTTGGCTAATTAACACGGTTGTCGCACCGGATTGGGAGTTTATTCTTAACTACGGAGTACTAGCTAAGAATGCATCAAATATCCTGACAATGAACTGCTATATAAAGTCACAGAAATCTATAACATTTCCAAATACTGATTAATTCGGTTCTCTACTCAGCCCTGATTCAAAGATGAAACTCCATTTGTTTTGTATTTGATAATATCGAATGCACTAAGTATCATTTCTATGAAAATTTATAGTAACAGATTGTATAACAGACTATGTGAGTAATAAAGAATACCAAGCAACTTGCAATTTTTAATTTATTGGGCGCTCTGTAACTTAACTATTTTCAGTTCTTTAATATCTTGTCCTCTTGATAAATATGATTTATTGATAATATTTCATAAAGAAATTTGATGAAAAAATATACTGCAATAGTCAAGATGTGGTTAAAGCATCCTCATCTCTCCAGCTCATTGCATTTGTGATAAGATGTTAGTTAACATTTGATGCGGCCCAAGTGTTATGGATCGGGCCCTTGAGTTTCTGAAGGCCCATGACCGTGTAACAAAAGGGCTTCACCGAAAATGCCATAACTTGGACTACAGGGCTCCGTTTCAGGCTCATGAGCTGGCAAATCAAAGCTTGGAATGAGGCCCAACAAGCCTAAGACGGTTTAGCCCAACTTTGTGGCCCAAAAGCGGCTACTAGAAGAAGTTATGACACATTTTATGTTTTTCCTGTTATGTTTGGACTTTTGTTTTAGGCTTTCTGGCCGGCCCTTATGTTTTTTCCACCTATTTAATATTATGCTTCCCTTTATAGGGTTTATGGATGTAGCATACTCATTAGTTTTTGTTTTTGAAGAAATCGAATTTTCTCTCAATTTTTGCTTCTAATTGAGTTGAAATATTTCCTAACAATTAATATTTTTTGTGAATCTAACACCTGTGAGAAAGGATTTTCCTGGGTATTCTTAGAATCAACATGATTCAATTCATAACTTGTTTTACACCCTGCACCAACATTTTAAGATTAATGGTCTCACATGTACCAAATGTGTGCCCCGATTTCATTTGCAATTTACTATGAACGAATATCAAGTTAACAGTATAAAAAGATTAGCATTTATTTTTTAAGATAAATTATGATGGAGACTTTGTAATAGTGATCCAGTTGACCCGTTTCGTGATTTAGGCTACCCATAATCAAATATAACAGATCTGTAACATCTTAGTTGTTTCTTATATAGTTTCTTCAATTCCCTTCACTTTCATTTACAATCCATTGTTTTGTATTCAGATCTTTATCATTCGATTAACAGAAATATGGCATCTTCAATCAAGGAGTTTGCTCACTTACAAATCCCACTTGAAGATGTACTTAAGGCCACTGATAACTTCGATGATAGAAATATCATCGGGGATGGTGATTTTGGTAAGGTTTACAAGGGACAGCTGTTGTTGTCCGGGAAGTTGGTGAAAGTTGCTGTGAGGAGATTAAAAGGTAAGCGCGGACAAGGATACGTTGAGTTCTGGACTGAAATCTCTGTGCTTTCTAACCTCAAGCATGAAAATCTAGTTTCTATTATTGGGTTTTGTGATGAAAACAATGAGAAGATTATTATAAATAGTTATAGTGCCAAGGGAAGTCTCTTGGCGCATCTAAGCAAACCGAGACTCACATGGATCCAAAGATTGAGGATATGTGTTGGTGTTGCACGCGCATTAAGTTACATCCATAATGAGGATGGACGCAGTTACTCTGTCATACATCGTAACATCAACAGCTCCACCATATTATTGGATAATAAATTTGTGCCCAGGTTATCGGGGTTTGAATACTCTGTCAAATATTCAGTATCCCGAAAGGAACAAGTTCTCCTTTCAGATGCTATTGGCACAACAGGGTATATGGACCCAGCAATTGGAAAAACTGGAGGTGTGACCCACAAGTCAGACATCTATGCATTTGGCGTCGTTTTATGGGAGATATTATGCAGGAGGAAAGCATTTATTCCAAATGAGGAAGAGGATAAGAGGTTTTTAGCTTCATTGGCCAGACTTCATTATGAAAACAAAACACTGAATGATATAATTCAGCCTGATCTACGGAAACAGATGGCCCCGGAATCACTCACCCACTTCTCAAAAGCAGCATATTCTTGCTTAAAGGATGATCGACTACAACGTCCAGATATGAACCCTATTCTCCATGAACTTGAGAACGCACTGGAACTTCAAACGCAATATGAAGCTTTGGTAAGATCTTTCTCTTTCCTTAAATTTTTATGTTTTATTTTTTGCAGCATTTGTTATAGTACTTGCATCCCATTGTCGTAGTTGATGCTAAAGGAAGTGCCACAAAATGGTTGTTAATTTTGAGGTGGTAGAACAGGTTAAACGGCCGGATCTGGTTGGGTTCTTTTGATTTACTTTAGAATAGAGTAAATAATACAAATCTTCCATGTACTTTTGCCTCTTGTTTTTACATATATCTGTCATAAAATGAGTTAATCACATAGCTTGTCTGTGGTGTCCTACTTTGTCACACTTTCAGTTCTTCGTATAACGTGAAATGACCAAGATGGCATCATTTTCTTCACGATCTAACTTTCATATAGACTCACTAATCAACAATTATCAATAGGGTACATATTGTTAAAATATTGTTGACAACACTTTAACGTAATTTACTATTCATAAACCTAAACAAAAGCAACTCCTGCTGATATGTGTTTCTAGTATGTCTATTGTTTCTAAAGGGATAAACGAAATATTTTCTTTCTGCATTCCTTCTGTGTCTTTTAGCAAGTCTCCCAGTAATACCATACCCTTTCCCCCTTGTCTTGCAGAAACAGAACTTGGAACACTTGAAGATTCAACTCAGTGACTTGAAGATTCGACTCAGTGATATAACGTTGGCAACGGATAACTTCTCGGCGGCATACCAGTTTCGGGATACCGGATTTTCTAGATTATACAAAGCTGAACTCGAGCATGTTGATAAAGTAAAGTATTCCTCTGTAGACTTAGAAGGGAAGAATAAAGGCGATCTACCCAAGAGACATGATTCAATAGTTATAAAACGCATCCGCCCTACAGAAGACGGTCAAGGAGAGATTCTTTATTTTACAGAACTTGAAATGCTTACTACTTGTAAACATGAAAACATAGTCACTCTACTTGGATTTTGTCATGAAGGTTCTGAGATGATCCTTGTCATTGAGCATCCTCATAATGGATACCTTGATGATTATATGGATAACGTCAAAGACAAGTCTAATCTTACTTGGGCAAAACGTTTAAAAATTTGCCTTGATGTTGCACATGGGTTGAAATATCTTCACTACGAGATTGAAGACAAAAAAACGATAATACACCGTGATATAAAAAGTCGCAACATTGCGTTGGATGAGAATTGGGATGCAAAGATCGTTGATTTTGGGCTCTCTATATTCCTGCCTCCGAATCAGGAAGACGACACTCTCCATCTCAGTTATATTGCTGGCACTAAACATTACATAGATCCAGAATATGAGAAGACGCGTAAGTTAAAACGAGAGTCAGATGTATATAGTTTTGGAGTATTTTTGTTTGAAATTCTATGCGGGAGGTCAGCCTATGACAAAATTTACAGGGAAAATGAAAAAGGGTTAGCATTTGTGGCACGACGATGCTTCCTTGATGGAACACTAAAGGAAATGATAGATCCTATGATAAAGAAAGAAACTGCAGACAATAAATTTAGTCTAAAAAAAGGACCCATCGAAGATTATTTTGATAAATTCATAGAAATTGCGTATCAATGTACGGCAGAAACTCAGGATCAACGTCCAACAATGAATGTCGTCGTCAAGGAGCTCGAGAAGGTCTTATTCTTACAAGTCAATATATCTCTATCTCTATAAATGAACATCATTCTTTTAAAGTGCCATGTGGCATCTGCAAAAGATGACATTTTCAAAAGTAGTGCATAATACATAAAAAATAATTTTTGAAAGTTGCCTGAATTAAAAATAGCAAATGAAAGGTTAGGTACACGCAATAAACATTGAGTTCAAGTTAAATGCATTCACAAATACTTGTCTCTTTACTAGAATCACTAGTTTTGTTTACTTTTTTATTATTTTTATTTTTTTCTTAAAGGAGGAGCGAGTACAATACTCGAACAAGGACCAAATTTTTCATGAATTTGAGACGTCTGTTGAACATAAGTTCACACATGAAAGCCTTGTAAGATCCTCTCTTTGCTTTTGTTGTTTAGCTCTCATTATTCATGCCATATTACTTATATCTGATATTTAATATATTGCTATCGGAATCCATCTTGCGCACGGACAGACCTAGTGAGAGCCTAGGGCATCAGACAATAAGGGGAATAAAACGTTAAAATGTGTTGCTTACTATAATCTTGATCGATTACTAATTAACATTCTACAATGAAAAACGTATGTTTTATTATGTTGATGATTAATTTTAAATACACACTCAATTGAAGAGTTTGGGCCTCCATATTTATGGAGATTTGACTTTTACAGTAGTGGTGAGCGAAAAATCTGTGAAGATGGCATGATAATCTAGGTTTTACCATAGTTTCGTCTTTTATCACCTCCTATTATTATTATTTGAGTGCTATTTTAACCCCTCAACTTTAATGTTTATCATTTCGATCCTCAACTTTATTGTTTATCATTTCGATCCCCGTATTGTTTGTGATAAAGACTAAAACAACAGTTAAAAGCAAACAGAGTAGGATACATTTTTTTTGCCATTCAACTTCGAGAAAGTAGGGTGTCAGCGTTGGCCACTCCCGACCCGCCTTTACCTCGACGTTTGAGTTGGGACTTTGAGTTTTGACCCTGCTTTTCTTTTCTCGAACGACTATATATATATATATAGGATTCGGTTCAATGGAGAAGGAAATTTACGTGGAGAAGAGGGAAAAACAATATGATTCAGTATTTTTATTACTATAATTCAACTTTTTATTACTTGAATTAAAATAATAAAAAATTGAATCACAATAATAAAAATACTGAATCATATTGCTTCTTCCTCTTCTCCACCTAATTTTTCTTCTTTTTTATACTATATATATATATATATATATATATATATATATATGGGAGTGACCCATAGTGAAGTACTTTTTTGGAAACATGAAAATGCATAACATTCCTTACAGACCATCTTAAGATTACCAATCAAAGTGTGAGTAAAAAACTATTTTTACCGGAGAATCGATGCTATAAATAAAATATTTATTGAAGTCATAACATATAATATTTATTGAATAAATCGTTAACATTCATCGGGGTGGGTGATCAATGTTAGTTGAATGTTTTATTTTATTTTATTTGTTTTCGAAAGGCAAAGCTCATAATGATAAATGTTAAATTAATATTATCTTCTAACATTATGACCTAAAAGTAAATTCAGGAATGAAGTTTAGTCTTCATAGCATCGGTTTTGATTGACCTTCACTATTTTTTATGTATTTTTTAGATTAGAATCGGAAAATGTAAGACGCGTCATTCTGAACTAGCTTAATACCCGCGCTATGCAGCGGAATACAATTTTTATTATACACAGTTACCCGATTATAGATATATATGTTCTTAACGGAAAATTATAGATATATATGTTCTTAACGGATTTTCCGTGATAGTGACTCAATAATGGTAATTTGTTCGTATGTAAAGTTTTGGATGTGTAATATGGTGGTGAAGAGAGAAGATTATGAAAATGATAAAACTAATATTAAAAGAAATTTACATATATAAGTTATATTTGGAAACATTGAGTCTTAATTTTTTAAGAGTTTTACTATATATAAAACACTAGAATGTTTTATATATTAGTATAGAAGTATAGATAATAACGCTCCCTTTTTCAAAAAAAGCAGTTTTTCAAAGAAGTTGAGCAATTATATTGGTTAGTGCATTATTTAAATATTTAGCATTTTTTATTAAGCGCACCTCTTACTCATGCTCGGTATTGTAAAGTTTGTATTATACACAATTAAAAGTTCAATCTACTTTTTGGTGATCAAATAGGGGAAAAAAAATCACATGATTAATTTGGTGATCTAGCAATGTTAGTCAATTAGAATAGATGAATTTATGATTACGTTGTTTGCATCAAGTTATTTTTAGCTATTGTTAATCGATTAAAATTTGTAGTTTTTCTATTCGAGTTACATGTTATTTGTGTAATAGAAATTGACATGGAGATAAAAAAAAATAAATAACCAAGGCATGGAGATAATTAACTCTTACCTTTATTAGGTTCCAAGCTCGTAAAAATAATGTGTTGTTTCTATACAAAATCATATAGGGGTAATTTTTGACCCTCCGGCTCGGGGCATAAAAAAACTGATGGCCTCCCTTAATTGTAATTGTTTGATATCATTATATTGATGTAAAATTTAATTTAAAGTAAAATAAATAAGACACAATAGAGTAACATCTCATAAGGTCTGAGCTCTTAGCTCTCACTTCTTAAGATATGAGCTCTTAGCTCATCTCTCCAATGAGTAAGCTCATCTCTTCAGCTATGAACTCTCAGCTCTCATCTAAGTGAGCTCATCTCATTAGCTTTGAGCCCTCGGCTCATCTCTTCAGCTACGAACTCTTGGCTCGTGACTTTAGCAATAAGCCCTCGGCTCACCTTTTCAGCAATGAGCTCTCAGCTCATACATTCAATGAGTGAGCCTTCAAGCTCATCTTTTCAAACTTTTTTGGCACAAGGAAGTATTTTCCTTGCGGTGAATGGCTACGCACTATAAAACCTTTTAACAAGGTCGGTTAAGCTCATATAAACAACCGTACAACAGCATTATTAACTTTTAAGCTCGGAGGGAATTGATCCACCCTCCGCGAAGCATCGAGGGACTGATCCACCTTCGAGGCTTTAGCTTAATCAAAAAAGTTTACTTGTATGCTCTTACGTACGTTTATAAAGTCATTTTTATAATGCAACTGCGATGTACCTCGGCCTATGAACGAAAGCGATTTAGATAAGCCCAAATATGTCGTGGTCCTGCCGCCTGCAGGGAATGCCTTCTAGCTACCCGAGCTACCCGATGGCAGAGGCCCTCCCCTAGTTCTTTAAAATCGACAGGGGATGTGTCCAAAAGCATATTGGTCGAGCCGAGGTGAACCTCTACCACACACCAACTCATAATGTAGTCTAGAAATCTACAATCGTCATGACTTAAAACAAAATTAATCCGGTCCGAATAAACTATAAGACTTGATTTGAGCTGAAAATGACGTTAACAGGCATGAATAAATATCGTTGTGTTGTTGTGTTGCATGGATAAGCCCTTATCCCAGCAGAGTACGGATGTGAGGCAATATGTCACGGCGTAATGACAAGTTCAAATATGATATTGACAAGGTTATCATACTGAACTGGAGGAGTGATGATGTACTATCCGTCATCCCTTCAGAATTACTTTGCAAGGAATATCCCTTGCGTTTCTTTTGACGAACTACACTGCAAGTACGTTCGCTGACCGTTTGCAAGTCCTTTCGGCATATCTCCATGTCAAGGAAAACGGTCACTGCTTATCTCGACAGCTTTGTCTTATCTAAAGATTTGCTAAGCTTTACTCGGGCTCCCCTCAATTAGAGCTTACCTCATCTCAGCAGCTCGCTCTAAGCTTCACTTGTGTGAGTAGCTTGTCCTGGAGCCATACTCGAACTCTGCTCGTTTAAAGCTCAGTCTCTTCGCAGTTTGTCTTAAGCCATGCCCTGGCTCTGCTCATTTAGAGCTCATGACTCGTCTTACCTACTTGATTGGGGAGTTCTGCTTAGTCTTTTGTTGCTCGATTATTTTGTAAGCCCATTGCCTCTATGGTTGACATCTTTGTCAAGGTACGGGCAGTGACGTATTAAATAAGTTCGACACGACATGTATGAACATATCATACCGAACTGGAGGGACTTGATAATGTACCCCCACTATTGAACTTCCACATGGCCTAGCCCATGGGCTTTCCCTATTGGGCTGCCCCCTCCCTCATATATAAAGGCATAAACCCTAGATGGGGAAGGACACAACACATAACATTACACACACACATTGTGTGCAGCCTCCATAGGCTCTCCATCCCAAAACCCTATCTTTTTAGATAGGTGTTTCTAGTGCTTAATCTCATCTTTGTTGAGCACCTCATACACTTTATGGAATCTCACCGTATCCTATCAAGGATTAGCCCCTTTCACTACCCTCGATTGACTTAGTCTTGAACCGGGTTTGTACGTTAATCGGAGTGTGAAAACCTAATCACCCATAAATCCTCTCTTTATTGCGCTTGAGCTAAAATAAATATGCTTATCAGTACACACTAAAAAGGATGCATACTAAGGTGCTAATGACTATATGTCACTTTTATATTATGTCTTATATTGCACTAAGTTATGCTTTACAATAATAATCTATCCACTAATTTTTTATTTTTCATATTATGCTCAAAGGACGAGGAAGTACAACACCGAAATGGGAATCAAGTTATCGATGGAGTTGAGAAAACAATTGAATCGGAATCAATGTATGAGAAACACGTAAGACCCTCTATTCGTATCCGTTTTCTTTTATTATTAGTCGTAACTCGATCGATCGTATGAACTACTTTTTTGTTGTCTCTATTAATTACAAGTTTATTGCATGGTTCGTCCTTGTAGTTTACACATAGTTGCACAATACTTTACTTTTTATAACGATTGTCCAAATACATAAACGTTGTTGCACCTTCGGTCCTCCTCCAACTAAAATGACTACCATACCTTTAATGTTAAACTGCTTTTTTATTGATCTAAGTGATGGTAACTTATTATTTTTACTTGGAGGAGGGACCGAACACATAACAACTTTTGTCTTTTTTGACTAAAAGTGCGATTGTGTGTAAAGCAAAGGGGTGAACCATGCTATTAGCTCATTAATTAAAATACTTACAGTTTATAATTTTTCAAAACGCTAAACTCTTCAAAATCAAACCGAAAATGGAATATTGAATTTGGTTTGGTATCCAAATTAAACGGTTTCAAACCAAATATTAAACACCCCTACATGGTATCAACTACTATTTTCTTTTAGAGAAAGAAAGAAAAAGCTAAAACAGAAAGTCAAATTAAGATGAATAGTATGAAGGATAAACAGTACCGACCATCCGATGAACATTAATAAATCGTGAAAAGTACCGCAATGCAAAGTAGATGAATAGTAAAAGAAAAAAGAAAGTTTGTTGTTAAACTAAACTTTATCCGGATATTAAAAAGAACAAGATTCACAATCAAACAATTAAAGATAAACAATGATCATAGAAGTTCATAAGAATCAATTAGAGATATAAATTTGGGAGAAACTCGTATTGATAAAATTGGAATGGGCTGCTCTTATACCATTTGGAATAGTACAATGGAAAGAATTAATTCACAATCACGTTCTAAATGAGAACAAACTTACAAATATAAGTTACCTAAGTTTTCTCGACTTCTAGAACAAGAAACTAATCAAAGAAACTAGTCCTTTAGATGTATACTCCCCTCGTTTCACTTATATTGTCCTCAACATTTGTTGTTGAATTTAAAATAGGTTGTATAAATGTCAATTGTTCTCTTATATATTCGAACTAAGTATGTCTTGAAATTTGGAAGAAATAAATGAATGAGAGTAATAAATAAGGGTAAAATAAAGAATTAAATAATTTTTTATATTATTTATTTATAAGTAGATAATCTTTTTGCGACAAACAAAAATAGTAAGAGGGACATTATAAATGAAAGAGAGTAATAAAATTCAGTATAGTGGTTGGATCCTAATTATATAGGCCTAGTATCCTAATTCTAAAACTAAAACTCATTAAGTAACCTAATAAAGTATAACTCCTAGTTATTATAGTTTCCTAATAACAAATTAATAAACTATCCCAATTATCCAACTTCTAGTAAATTACTTGAAGTCGTCATTATTCTAAATCTCAACAATATCAACCTAATTCTTGAGTTCACAAATTTTCGGGATGAAACCAACGTTAATAAAGACCACATCATTGCTCTCCTACAAACTTGACAATGAGTTTTACGGACATATTACGGAGTCATCTTCAACACCAAGAAACGTGGAACTGACATGTTGCAGGGTGACGAGCTAAAGCTTTTCTCGTTCTTTTGAATCAATATTAGAAGTAGAAAAATTAGACTCGAATGGGTGGAACGGAAATGTTAATCCTAAAAATAGTTGTATCATTTAGCTTGTAATCGTTTTTATTTCCTCTAATATCTTTGTAGAGGTCATTTTTATTACAATCAAATGTCACTAAAGAAGTTAAGTTACATTACCAAAACCCCCTTCATTTATCATTTCGTACTTTATTACTATAGTACAGTGTATTAATGAACTCAAACTTACTCATATTTGTTTGTCGTACACATATTACTTATGTTTTAAGAGGTCATACCAATAACACGCTCTATAACTGATTTCATTTTCATTCTTATTCTTCTCGCCAGTATAAAGTTTGATACGCTTCTCCCCCTATCATAATATTCATGATGCAGGGAAACAAATTGGAGTACCTAAAGATTCCACTCAGCGAAATAATTTTGGCGACGGATAACTTTTCCAAGGCACACCACACTAAAACTACCAAATATTATAACAATTATGAAGCCAAACTCAACCACTATGATATAGTAAATGGATCTTTTGTAATAGGAAAGAATAGTGTGGAAATACCCAAGATACGGAACACTGTATCCATAAGACGCCTCATCCCTAGAAAAGACAAGCTAGGAGAAGAAATATTCTTTAAGGATCTTGAAATTCTTTCCAAGTGTAAGCATCACAACATAGTCACTCTATATGGATTTTGTGATGAACGTTCTGAGATGATCCTTGTAATGGAGCACACTTCTAATGGATCCCTTTATAATTATTTGAAAAACATCAAAGACAAGCCTGTTCTTACTTGGGCAAAACGTTTGAAAATTTGCCTTGATGTTGCACATGGATTGAAATATCTTCACTATGAGATGGAAGACAAAAAGATGATAGTTAACCGTGCTATAAGGAGCTACAACCTTTTGTTGGACGCCAACTGTAGGGCGAAGATATACAACTTTGGGCTCTCAGTGATCCTGTCTCCGAATCAAGAAGCTCTCCATTTCGATACGATTGTGGAAAAGGATGAAGACTATACTGATCCAGAATATCAAAAGACCGGTAAATTAACAAGAGAATCAGATGTCTATAGTTTTGGTATAGTCTTGTTTGAAGTTCTATTTGGAAGGTTTTACGATGACCCGATTTACATTAAAGAGGGTGAGAAAGGGCTGGCGTCTATGGCACGACGAGGCTACCACGAGGGAACACTAACGGAAATGATAGATTCTATGATAAAGGAAGGAAGTGGTGACTACAGTTTTACCCTAAATAGAGGACCCAACAAGAATTCTTTAGACAAATTCATAAAAATTGCATATGAATGTTTGGCGAAAACTCAAGACCAACGTCCAACAATGAAAGTGGTTGTCAATGAGCTTCAGGAAGCCTTATTCTTTCAAGTAAGCTGATGTCTCAAAAATATAACTTTTAACTTTCTTTGCTGTTGATAATTTATTATCACAATAACGGTTGTGTGCTTATATATTTTCATTTTAAATGACCTCATAGAATTCTTGATGATATTAGTATACAATACATAAACCACAAACTGAACCCCATAGGTACTAACATATTTTTATATATACAGGGAACACATGAATTTATCCCTGATATTATTAGTTAAGGTTTTAACATGAAAAGCCATTTTCACTATTTGTTTTTTTTTTTTTGAACTTTAGGTACATAATCAATTAGAAAGAATTTATTTTGTTTTACATAATTCAATCCTATCTTATATAATTCTAAATTACTGATAAGGATGTTTGCATGATTGAAGTCAGTATCTGAGCACATAAAAAAAATGTAACATGCAAGTCTCCTCATATAAAATTCATGCAGTTTTTTGTTTGAGGTTTGGATCAAAACTTATGGACTTTTGGAGTAGTTGTTTAAGAGTATTATAAATTTCAAAATTTGGTAATGTTAGAGTTATTTATTTTGTTCACTGTATCATGGGTGACAGGAAAACAACAAGGACAACCCCAGAATTTCACTTGAAGACGTTACAATGGCCACACAAAACTTCCATGATAACAATTGCATTGGAAGAGGAGGCTTTGGGAATGTTTATAAAGGAAAAGTTCCAAAAGATGATGGATTTGACACCATTGTTGCCAAGCGATTGGATACAACACGTGGTCAAGGGGAAAAACAATTTCGGAATGAGCTCCAAATACTTTTCGAGTATAAGCATGAAAATGTTATCCGTCTTGTTGGTTATTGTGATGAAAAAGATGCAAAAGTCATTGTTTATGAGTATGCGTCCAGAGGAAGCCTTGATAGGTACTTAAATGATGTTCGTCTTACATGGATGAAACGGCTTAACATATGCATTGATGTTGCAAATGCATTGGAGTTCCTTCATGGAGGACTTGCAACACAACCATCGGTGATACACAGAGACATCAAAACTGAAAACATTCTATTAAATGATGAGTGGAAAGCAAAACTTGCTGATTTCGGGCTTTCCTTAATAAGTGCAATAAATCGGGAAACAGACTATGTCTTCGATCATGCGTGCGGCACATTGGGCTACCTGGACCCACTTTACCGAAAATCGGGTTTCTTAACCATGGAATCCGATATTTATTCGTTTGGGGTGGTTTTATTTGAAATCTTGTGTGGAAGATCAACATTTGCAATCCACAAACATGAAGGTCGGTATCTGCCAAGTTTTATTAAACAGAAATTTGAAAAGGGAAAACATGATGAAGTCGTTTTTGAGGCTATAAAGACACAGATTGTTCCGAAAGCACTAACTACATTTCAAACAATCGCCTTCCAATGCTTAAATGATAATAGAGAAAATCGACCAACAGCAAAAGAAGTTTTGGAACAACTTAAGAAGGCATTGGAATTCCAAGTAAGTTGTCGTAGTTTTACAACGGTAGGGTTTCTTTTAGTGATCATCCGCGAAATTCGCGAAATGTTCCATAAATTCTTTTTTATAATGCATCATATGTACGTCCGGGCTAAGGTATGTTTTCAATATAAGTAACCATTAATTAGTTACGTCTTTTTTCATATGAAGCGAAATGTAAGATATAATTCGAATGATATGAGTATAGTACGTTGTCCCGACTCCCGAATGTGCTCAGGGATTACTTTAGGAGATCAAATAACTTCTGACCAAAAAATTGTTCCATTTAACCGTGTACATTAGGCACCTTAACTCAATTATTAGTGACTGTCTTGTGTAATTATTTCATTTGTTTATGTTTGAAGTATGGAAAGATAAATTACATATATCATTTCTTGAAATTCCTATATTATTTTCATTCATTATAAATTTGTGGCTTGTTACAATAGAAAACTACAGAGATAATTAAAGCAACACTAAATATAATGATAAGTGATGCTACAGGGATTGCTTTAGGAGATCAAATAACTTTTGATCAAAAAATTGTTCCATTTAACCGTGTACATTAGGCACCTTAACTCAATTATTAGTGACTGTCTTGTGTAATTATTTCATTTGTTTATGTTTGAAGTATGGAAAGATAAATTACATATATCATTTCTTGAAATTCCTATATTATTTTCATTCATTATAAATTTATGGCTTGTTACAATAGAAAACTACAGAGATAATTAAAGCAACACTAAATATAATGATAAGTGATGCTACACATTTTGCAATTCATGCTATCATATTAATCAACCATATGTTGTAATGAGTGTAAAGAACTAATATAGTTTAATTAACTGAAAAACTAATGAGTGACAGAAAACTACATAGATAATTAAAGTAACAATAAATATACTTATATACATGTTATTGCAAGCTTACTCTTTTTGGCTAGTAGAAGAAAACTATACAGATAGTTACACTCACAAATAATAATATAATCTTTAAACAACCTAACTCTTTCGCATGTTGGTCGACATCATCAGCTTATGGATCTTTACTATTTTATCTTCTCATTATAGACTTCTAACACGCTTACAAACATTTGGTATTTCATAATATCACTACTATCTTCAGAAATCATTTTAAAGTTGATATTCATCACCAATTCCAAGCTCTGTGAGCTTTACTACGTATAATTGATAATTGGTTCTCATATATATATATATATATATATATATACTAGTTTAAGATCCACAAAATTTGAGGGTTGACTTTATGATATGTCTTAATATGGATGTAATAAGTTTTTTGGTGTTGATGTACGGTACATCGGTTTGTATTTTTTTTAAATGAAAAATGTATTAAAGATTTTAAATGTGATAGATTTTGGATTGATAAGTCAAAATAAATTAATTAATTAATAGGGATAATATTGTGTATGATATAACATTGTTATTTGTATTAATATTTAATGATACTATATTATTTAAAATCGTATGAATATGTTTTTTCAAAAAAGCAAATTTACCGGTTCAGTAAATAAATACTATTTTATATCTAAAAAATAACTCTATTTGTAGTGCATTGATGGTTTTCGTCCATCTAAGTTACTCTTTGTAATTTAATTCAATAACCTATAATGCATCTACTTTGTCTTTTTAACTTTGATTAAAGATGATAAAACATGACAACTCAAATGCAGAATCTACTGACACGAATTATTGATAATATTGTGCATGATACCACTTACTTTCTGTATTTGTATCGTTCTTTAATAATAATACTATATTATGTACCGAAACTTTTAATTAGTTAATTAAAAAGTTAAAGTGTTAGCTTTAAGATTTCAAATCTTGTAATTCGGTATAGTTTTTTTCCGCGTTTTAAATTTGTCTTGTATTTTTCAATAACTATTTTTTCAATCAAAATTACATACATAAGGATAACCGAAATCCGTGAATAAATATGAAAGATCGATGGGTAATACTGATAGGGTACCCAACAGGTATTGAGTCGGCTATCGGTATGAATATTCTAAACCGGTATGTGTACAGATACACTAAAACCCACCGGAAACTGAACCGTTAGCATCCATAATCCAAGCATTGTAAATTAGAAATTGATAAAAGAATTCAATTTTTTTTAGAATTGAAAATAACTTGTTGGGGGGTCTTTGCAAAAATTTTAAATTAAAAAGATTTTAGGAAGAGCTTAAATTATGAAAGAAATAATAAAGTAGTTATTAAATTAAAATATTTATAAAATATTTTGAGTATTATTTACAATTAAAGAAAAAATATATGATTTATATTGTAAATATTGAAGGGTGTATGTTGTAAATATAGAAGAGTATAGTAGTCTTTTAGTCACATAAAATATAATTAATGATGTCATTATATTAATTAATGATTGAATCTTAATTATTGATCTCAATCTAATGGCTAATATTATTTCAAGATTTTTCTTTTAATATATAAGACAGATATGTATATATATATATATATATATATATATATATATGGAATCTGGTGAAAACAAAGGATAAAAAAATGTTGAAAACAGATTTCAGCTCTTGATCTAATCTAAATTTATATATATATGTAAAAAAGGTGGGGATAAAAAAAACACGGTGAAAACACTTTTTAATTCACAATTTTTTTAAGTTGTGAACTTTCATTTTTTTTTCTTAACATATGAATTTATTTGTAAACCCTTATATTTTTTTCTGTTTCACATAAAATTTTGGTCATGAACTTTTAAATTTTTTTTGCTTTATACAAAGTTTTTAACATTTTTAATTGTAAACCTTATTTTTATTTCACATAATTTTGTAATTTTTTTCACGAAATTTTTTAAGTTTTTTTTATTGTGAACTTTAATATGTTTTTTTAGTTCACGAAAAGTTTTTAACTTTTTCAACTATGAATCTTAATTTTTTTGAGCTCACGAAAAGTTTTTAACTTTTTCAATTGTAAACTTTTTTTTCAACTATGAACCTTAATTTTTCTTTTAGGTGCATGGAAAGTTTTAAAAAAATTCAAATGGTGAACTTTTTTTCAACTGTGAACCTTAATTTTTTTTTTACTTTACGGAAAGTTTTTAACTTTTTCAATTGTGAACCATAATTTCCTTTTTGGTTTACGGAAAGTTTTTAAATTTTTTAGTTGTGAAGATTTTTTTCAACTGTGATACTTAATTTTTTTTGGGTTCATGGCAAGTTTTAAACTTTTTCAAATTATTTTGGGTTCACAAAAGTTTTTTAATCTTTCAATTGTGAACCTTAATTTTTTTGTTTTGGTTTTCGAATTTGACTATATTAATTTTTTACACAAAAAATGTTTTTTTGTTTGAACCTTTATTTTTTATGGTTACTTCACACACAAAAAAAAATTCACAACTAAAAAATTATGAAGAAAAAAGGGTTTTCACCGTTTTTTTATCTCCACCCGTTTCACACACACACATAAAAAGATATATATATATATATATATATATATATATATAAAAGCTAGATTATATATATATATATATATATATATATATATATATATATATATATATAAGCTAGATGAGATCAAAGGTTGCAATCTGTTTTAACCGGGTTTTTTTCATCCCTTGTTTTCACAGGATCCCATTCACACACACACACACACACACACACACACACACACACATATATATATATATATATATATGATTCTGTTCAATGGAGAAGGAAATTTAGCTGGAGAAGAGGGAGAAGCAATATGATACAGTATTTTTATTATTATGATTCAACTTACTTGAATTATAATAATAATAAAATGAATGATAGTAATAAAAATACTAAATCATATTGTTTCTCCCTCTTTTCCACCTAATTTTTATATCCCTTTACTATATATATATATATATATATATATAACAATAGACGTTCCTGTAAGGCTGTAACAAATGATATTACCAAATAAACCATAGGTTTTGAAGTGAGAGAACTAAAAGACATTCAAGATTTCAATTTCAGCAACTTTCTAGTCTCTTAACTGGACATCTCTTTCATTATGTAATCAGGTCTGGCCCTACAGATAAAAAACCAGAGATTAAGAATAAATACTCATATATCTGACTATGTGCCTATACAAATAAATAGAACAAAGAGTAATAAATTATTTTTATGAAGACATAAATCGACAAAAATTATAATTGAGGATTGTTTATATAAGCAAATTAGATACATTGGAGCTGCAAAACTGAATACAGGAAGATACCTTCAAACAAAATTCATGCTAATACACTTAACTGCTTGTCATTGCTCCAATGCATATTCTTTTCATGAACGTAATATCCTTCAACAAATATAAATACAAATATTGAGCATCTAATTAAATCAAACAAATATTAATCATTAAAACAAATTTCTTGATCGAGTATTAGATGTATAAAGCAAAAATAAACTCAAAGATGAGAAATTTAGACGAATATTAGTTGCTTAGAGAAAGACAAAATCAATATAGACGCAATTGTAAAATAGGAAGCAAATTGAGTTATGGTTTGTACCGTAAGAATCAATCGAATCTGAGAGAAGATATTTGTGAAGGTATTATGGAGTTATGGTTTGTACCGTAAGAAAATTAAAAGGAGTTATCGGTTGCACCGTAAGAATCAATCGAATCTGCATATGTTAGGGTTTATGAGCGGTAATAAAGTTGGAGAGTGAGTATGACTATATGGGTATACAATGAAAGAAATTTAATTATTAAGGCAAATAAAAAAAGGAAATAGATACACATTTAAAATTTCCTTATTGGGTAGAAACAATATTTTTCTTAAAAAGGATACTAACTATTTATATTTTTTATTTTATTCCATATTTTAAAAAATTACATAGATTTCATTCGATTATAATAATTGCTATGGTGGACGATTTTTAGGATCATTTCTCCTTTTCTTTTATTTTTAAACTTTATTAAAATAATTGATATAAAAATAATTGATATGATCAACGATTTTAGGATCATTTTTGTTACCTTTCAAAAAGTGAACATCTAACTAAAATATAAGAGGGTATAATAGTCTTTTAACCACATACAAATTGGAATAAATATGTCATTTAAAGTGAATAGGGGTTGGATCATTAGAGTTGATCTTCATTTAATGGTTCTTATTCCTTCATTATTTTTCTTATAATTTATAAAATAAAGATTAAAGTAAATTAATTATAGATAGGTAGATTATTATTATTTTCAAAATTGTATTATGTGTTTATTATTATTATAAAAGAAATAGTGACATAAGAAGTTATTATCATACCTCAATTAATATAATCAAGAAGTGTCAAAATAAGAATGGTTCTCATGGTTTTATATTATCTTTTAATTGTTTAAGCTATGCAGAGGAGGATGAATCATGTATGGGAACCAAGCTAGCCCTGAAATGATACAACCTCCACACAACACACACAAAATCTCAAATACGTATCCAGGTATGTCGTTAAACACCCAGCAAACGATAGTTACAAGCACAACCTTTGATATCTTGATCCAATTTCAAAGCTGTAACCATAACATAAGAGCTCTGATTTGTTATTTTTAATCTTATCTACTTGAAAACTCTGCCTCCAACTATACAAGATAATATAAAAATCTCTTCTAATGTTAAGAAAACTATCTTTGCAAATTATTTGATGTATTTCATGTGGTTTGGGTAATTACATATGTCTACTCTTAGATGAACAGGGTTCTCATGGAGCAAAGTGAATGGAAAGATCTGTTGTAAGCTTTCTGCTTAAGAGGTTCCGTATGACGCTTCTTATGTGAAATAAAATTCCCTCGTGTGCAACCCACATTACCTAAGATAACGGTCAAAACTAACACTAATTAGTATCAGGGACCGGCAGTTAAACAAAATTCTCTCGGAACCAAGAATGTAATATATGGACAACCATAGGGACAGGCAATATAATCTAATCTTATTTTTATTATTTAATGAATATGATTTTTGAATGAGCTTCGTCACGACATCTTGTTCTAATTGTAGTACTGGAATTTGTTCATGATAACCTAGGTTTTGAAGTCATATCTTTTTTTCTTTTTAATTGTCTTTCAAACTACCAAAGATACATCAAAAGATAGATAGTTAACAAAGTTTAATGTGTTAGGGGTGAAGATTAATTTTTATTGATGTACTAGTGTAGGTTTATGTACTTACTTCATCATAATGAGATATGTGGGATTAAATCTTGTTGAGGTGGCTCATTTATGTGGTTAAGATAATGTCACATCATTGTGATATCAAGTAAAAAAATATCAAACTAGAATCTTGTCAATTTGCAGAGAAGGTTGTAGGTTCCTGTTAGGGGTGAGTTTGGTACCATACCGGTACTGAACCAGTATCGACCGGTTGATACCGGTTTTTTTTACATCAAATCAAAAACCGAATACCGTACCATTTGTATCGGTTGGTACCGGTTCAGTATCGATCCGGTGCGCTTCTGGTGCGGTTTAGGTATTTTGGTGTGCATGGTACCAACCGGTACCGAACTGGTACCGACCGGTTGGTATCGGTTTTTTGTTGGCCCCAAATCAAAAATCGAATACCGTACCATTTGTATGGTCGGTACTAGTTCGGTACCGATCCAGTTCGGTACCGATTCGATTTCGGTATTTCGTTTTTTTTGCTCATTCCTAGGTCTTGTGGAAGGAATAAAGTACATTCTGGTGGCTGAGACAAAAGGGAATTGAGCCCATGTGATGAAAAAGTAACCGACATATTTTTCCTTATTGACAAATGAAGTAGGAAAGTCGGTAAAATAAGGTTATAAATAGATAGCTTGCATCTTGTATCATAATTGAAAAAATTAGAAAGCAACTGTAGTTAGTTGTTTGCAATCTTCTCTCTATATTTGTATTATCATTTCTATTGTACAAAGAAATAATAAAGTTGGTGGTGTGTTGGGATGACGTAGGTTAAATTGGGGCGAACCTCGTTAAATCTCTGGTGTTCATTAGTGTTGTTTAATTTTAATAGATTTATATGGGGTATTGTTATTGTGATCTATTGTACTATTAAATTATTGGAATAATTCTTTTCCACCTATAATTTATTAGTCCGATTTTTTACGGGCTTTAGCCATTTGGTGGAATAATTAGTTTCATTATTTTCACAATAATTGGTATCAAAGCCGAGGTCATTCTTAGTATGCTCTGTGGTTACAATTTAATTTGATCTTTCACATCAAAAAAGATATCCGTTGGGCTATTTTGAAAGCTATTAAAAATTATTTGTATCCAAAATGGTTAAGGGAGAAGTTGTTAAACCTTCCACATCGGGTGAACTAATTTCACCAAATTGGGAAAGACCACTCTTGTCAAAACAAAATTGGCGGTGGAGGTTTTCGATGGTACCGGTCATTTTGGCATGTGGCAATGTGAGGTTCTGGACGCGTTTTTTCAGCAAGTTCCAGACATTGCCATTAAAGAATATAAACCAGAAGATATTGGAGAGAAAAACTTTTGGACCATCAATCGGTTAGCTTGTGGTACTATTCGATCATGCCTTTCGAGAGAACGGCGATATGCTTTCTCTAAAGAAAGCATCCACTCACAAATTGTGGAGGGCATTGGAGGAGAAGTTTATGAATAAAACTTGTCAGAACAAATTGTACATGAAGAAAAGATTGTTTCGTTTTACTTATGTACCAGGTACCACAATGAATGATCATATAACCAATTTTAATCAATTGGTTAACCGATTTGATGAATATGGACGAGGTGTTTAAAGACCAAGATCTGGATTTAATATTGTTGGGTTCACTTCCCGATGAGTTTGAGTTACTCGAAACAACTCTACTTAACGGGAAAGATAACGTATCTTTGAGCGAAGTTTGTGCTGCTTTATACAGTCATGAATTGAGAAAGAAGGACAAGCATGTAAGTTCAAGTGGTGACTCGGAGGTTTTGTTAGTCAGAGGTCATTCGAAGAAGTAGAACACCGAAAATAGGAAGAGATCGAAGTATAGGCATAAACTAAGCAAAGATGAATGTGCCTTTTGTCATGTCAAAGGTCATTGTGTCAGAAGTTGAAAAAGTATGGACATAAAGGGAAGGCTGTAGCAGAGACGAATGTGACCGAGTGTGATGATTCAAGATCTGAACTCTCACTCGCAATCTCATCAATCAGAAACACTTCTGATATATGGTTATTAGATTCGGCATGTATCCATCATATGACACCGCACCGGGAGTGGTTTAGTGATTTTCAAGGTTACAAAGAAACTGTTTATACGGAAAATGAAGCTCCTCTTGTTATAAATGGGATTGGTTCAGTCTGTTTGAAAAATCAGGATGGATCAATCGTGCCTTTAAAAGGTGTTCATTACTCGCCGGAGATAAAGAAGAATCTTAATTCTGAGAGAACTTTAGAATCTAAAGGGTTCGAGGTTAAAGCCAAAAATAGGGTTATGAAGATTATATATGGTGTGCTTGTAGTATTGAAGGGTAACCGTAAAAGCAACAACATGTATCACTACGAGGGTAGAACAGTTGTTGGAATTGTCGCAACTGTTACAAGTGATCATAGAAATTCGGAAGCGAATAGGCTATGTGCGCTTGGGTCATGCAGGTGAAAAATCCTTGAACTTACTTATCAGTCAAGAATTGTTGAAAGGAGTACGCTACTGTAAGTTGGATCTCTGTGAGCATTGCATCAGCGGGAAGAAGATCAGGGTCAAATTTGGAATAGCCGTTCAAAATACTCAGGGTATTTTGGACTCTGTCCACTCTGATGTGTGGGGTCCCTCTAAGACAAGTTCGTTGGGTGGGAAGCACTACTATGTGACTTTTTTTGATGACATTTCCTGGAGAGTGTGGGTGTACACTTTGAAGACAAAGGATGAAGTGTTGGGAATTTTCTTTAAGTGGAAAAAAATGATGGAAACTCATACATACAAAAAAATCAAGCGTCTCCGTACAGACAATGGCAGAGAATACAAGAATGATAATTTTAGTAAAGTCTTTGAAGATGAAGGCATCGCCAGACACCTCACTGTCAGACATACACCACAACCGAATGGGGTGGCTGAACGCATAAACCGAATATTGCTGGAGAAAATTCGGTGTATGTTATCCAATGCTGGGTTGGGTAAAGAGTTTTGGGCTGAAGTTGTAGCTTATGTTTATCACCTCGTTAATCTTTTATAATCGAATGCTATTGATGGATAAACACCATTGGAGAAATGGTTTGGGAAACTACATGTGTTTGGTTCCACTGCATATTACCATGTAAAGGAGTCAAAGTTGAAACCTCAAGCAAAGAAAGCTTTGTTCATGGGTATCACCCCTTGAATCAAAGGTTATCATTTATGTTGTCCAGAGACAAGAAAAACAATCTTTAGGAGGGATGTCACCATCGATGAATCTTCCATATTGAAGAAGGTGAATGTTGAGCAGCCGGATGGAACCACCAAAAAGGTAGAGTTCGAAAGAACAATTGCACCAGCAGATTCGGAAACGGGTATTGATTCTCCTATGGTAGAAGGAGATTTTGATGAAAAGGAGGTTCAGACTCTCGAACCTTAAACGCAACATGAATCAATTGCAACCAGCAAGCTAAAGAGAGTAATTGTAAAGCCGGCCTGCCCATTATATAGATATGGTGTCTTGTGCATCTACAATTGCAACTGATAATGTTCCTACTACTTACTCTAAAGCTGTTCGAAATTCAGAGAATGAGAAGTGGAGGATTGCAATGAGTGAAGAAATGCAGTCACTTGAAAAGAATCTGACATGGGAGTTGACCAACCTCGCAAATGGAAAGAAGGCAATTGGATGCAAATGGATGTTTGCAAAGAAAGATGGACTCTCCGGCCAAGATGATATTCGCTACAAAGCAAGATTTGTAGCTAAGGGCTACGCTCAGAAAGAAGGAATTGATTACAATGAAGTGTTTTCGCCAGTCGTAAAGCATTCCTCTATTAGAATTTTGTTGGCTTTGGTAGCACAGTTGGATCTTGAACTAGTTCAGATGGATGTAAAGACTGCATTTCTACATGGAGACTTGGAGGAGGAAATCTTTATAGTTTAGCCAGAAGGATTTAAAGTTGCTGGAAAAGAAAATGAAGTGTGTAATCTTAATAAATCTTTGTATGGGTTGAAACAGTCCCCGAAGTAGTGGTACAAGAGATTTGATAAGTTTATGTCGGAGTCAGGGTACACAAGAAGCAAATATGACCATTGTGTCTATTTGGAAAAGCTACAAGACGGGTCCTTCATATATCTTCTTTTATATGTAGATGATATGTTGATAGCTTCTCAGAGTTCAGTGGAGATTGGAAACTTGAAGACTCGAATGAAAAGGGAATTTGAGATGAAAGATCTTGGTGAAGCAAAGAAGATTCTTGGCATGGAAATAGTCAGGGATAGAAAATTGAGGAAGCTTTGTTTGACTCCGGAAAACTATCTAAGAAGGATGCTAAAGCGTTTTGAGATCAAAGAACAAACAAAACATGTTAGCATTCCGCTTGCTCCTCATTTTAAATTTAGTGCTGCTATGTCGCCAAAGAATGATATTGAAAGAGAGTACATGAAAAATGTACCCTATGCAAATGCAGTTGGTAGCTTGATGTATGCTATGGTGTGTACAAGAGCAGATATTTGCCAAGCAGTTGGAGTAATGAGCAGGTATATGCATAATCCAGGAAATGAGCATTGGCAAGCTATTAAATGGACTTTACGATATATCCATTATACAACAGATGTTGGATTGGTTTTCGAATAAGATGATAAACAATGGATTGTTGGATATTGTGATTTAGATTATGGAGTAGATTTAGATAAGCGAAGGTCAACACTAGGCTATGTCTTTACTCTTTCAAAAGCACCTGTTAGTTGGAAGTCTACCTTACAGTCTATTGTTGCTCTGTCAACAACGGAAGCAGAGTATATGGCAGTTACAGAGGCTGTGAAGGAAGCAATATGGCTTAAGGGTTGCTTGGTGAACTTGGAATTGATCAGAAGTTCGTAAAATTGCACTGTGATAGTCAAAGTGTAATTCACTTAGCAAAGAACCATGTTGATCATGCAAGGATGAAGTACATTGATATCAGGTATCATTTCATACGAGAGATACTTAAAGAAGGTGGAGTTAGAATCCAAAAGATCTACACCATAAAGAATCCTGCTGATATATTTATAAAAGTTTTGGATGCGATCAAGTTCAATTATTGTTTGGATTTGATTAACATCGTCAAAACTTGAAGATTCGATTGGAACATCACCAACGATAGTTTTTAAGAGAGAGATTGAAGACCTTAGATCATTCGCTAAGGTAAAGATTTGGGACTTGGTATTCACCAAGGTGGAGTTTTCTTGAGGTGGCTTATTTATGTGGTTAAGATAATGCCACATCATTGTGATATCAAGTAAAAAAAAATATCAAATTGCAATCTTGTCAATTTGCAGAGAAGGTTGTAGGTTCTTGTGGAAGGAATAAAGTCCATTCTGGTGGCTTTAACAAAAGGAAATTGAGCCCATGTGATGAAAAAGTAACTGATAATTTTTTTCTCTTATTGACAAATGAAGTAGGAAAGTCGGTAAAATAAGGTTATAAATAGATAGCTTTCACCTTGTATCATCATCAAAAAAATTAGAAAGCAACTGCAGTTAGTTGTTTGCAATCTTCTCTATATATTTGTATTATTATCCTTTCAAAAAAATTTGTATTATTATTATTTCTATTGTACAAAGAATTAATAAAGTTGGTGGTGTGTTGGGAGGACGTATGTGACACCCGACCAATTAGGGCTAGTTATTAGTGTCTAATCGTTGTACTTATACATGTAATTAGTGATGTTAAATCTAATTATGTGTATCATTTTTTGTATTGATATATGTTTATAGATGTACACACATATGCGATTTGTTTAAATCGTACATTTGCCTATCGGATAGATTCCGATACATTAGAAATACGGACGTTGGTGAATAAAATATTAAATAATATGAAATTATTTAATAAACTCAAAAACTTATAAATATTATGTTGATAACATTTAACACGTTAATTATATCGTATAAGTAACAAAAACGCGACGAAAACGCTCAAAACATGCCCGACAGTCCAATAGGACCTAAATCATAATTTTATTATTTAAAATAATTATTTTCGAATAAAACTTTTAATAAAAATTTTATGTTTTAAAAAGATAACGAAAAACGTCCAAATAAAACGCTACGCGATTAAACCTCCGTAAAACCGACACGTAAATCGAGGCCAGTAAATAAATGAAATATTTTTATAAGTGTTTTCAAGTATTTATATTAAATATTGTAAGTGAAAATATCGAAATTTAATTTGACATTTAAATCATGTGTATTTAACATTTAATGTATAAATAAACGTCAAACCGATCGAATAAACGAACGAAAAACGTACCAAACTAAATTGGGAACAAGAAAATGACCAAAACAACCTTGAGTGGGTCCCTTGGGGCCAGCCACGTCCACTTCCACCTCTCAATTTTCATGCATTTTCAACTCATGAGATTCTTCTTACACTTCCATACATATCTCATGCAAGACTTCACTTTTATCATTTTCACTTCACACTTTTTCCCATTTCTCTCTACCTTCTCTCTAAACACTTCACTCTCTCTCTCTAAAATCTGGAGAATAACCACCACAACACCACCCCTCAACCACCATTGACCACCACACAACCACCATTGACCACCATAAACCACCATACAACCACCTCTTCAAAACTTCATTATTTAGCAAGGAAATTAGCTTAAGAACTTCTCCTTCATTCAATCATCATCTCCTTTGTAAGAATCACATAAACTCTTGATTAATATACTTGCATGATGTTTATTTATGTATCTAGTTTTTCATCTAACACTATAATGTCCAAATATCATGTTAAAACACGTTTTTATAACACATATATAAAAAGACAGAATCTGTCTTCAAAAACTCAGTCCACTAAAACGATCATATCTTGAGTTTTATTAAGAGTTAGACAACGATTTTTTTTTTGAAAAGTTGCGTATTGAAAAGATCTACTAAAATTTCTACTTTGGCTCCTTCCAGAAAGATATGGATTTTTAGCTACGAATCGATCTTTGATCCTGGTCTGATGATTATCGAAAAATATGTTCGGTTGTTACGCGTAATTATTTAAATATCGAAATGGACTCTATAATTACCGGGAAACTTATATAATGGAATAAACATATAGTAGATAAGTGTGTAAGTTTTTGTGAGGATTGATATGGACTAGAAATGGTAGAAACTTGTGACGAAACAAACCGACAAAATCGAAAAATACATTTAGGGACTGTTTTGAAAATAAATATAAAAACGACACTTGTGGGTCACCAATGGTCACGAAACTCGTTTTCTATAAGTATTATAACATGATAAAGGTTGTGTAAAAGTTTCAGGTCTAACCGAGCTAGTTTGACCAGATTTGACCAGTTTGACCAGATTTGACCAGTTGACCAGATTTTACCAGCTTGACCAGTTGACTAATTTAACCAGCTTGACTAGTTTGACCAAGTTGACTTCTGTTGACTTTCAGAAAACAAAATATTTGACCACAACGTTCGGATATAAATGTATACATGTACTTTCAAATACAATAAAAGAAGCTTGAAAAATACTTACTACACTAAGTATTCAACACCTACAATAATCAAACCTTATACAAAACTTACATTCGTACATTACAAACCATCACCAACGGGCCGTACATGTTTTCAAAACTCAAACAAAACAATCAAACTTTGGACATAACTAGTTGATGGACAACTAGCATAGATAGTCAGTTGAGACATCTACTCACTCATATAGTTTTGCACGTTTTGGACGCCCGGCAGGTTACAGTCTGCGGACACATCTTTTGGTACAACATCATAATTGCTTACTTTGCTAACACATCAGACTCAGGTGAGTCTCATAGCCCATATTTACCGTTTTTACTCTAGGGGTGAGAATACATGCCTGTTTTGTTTTACATGTGAACGCAAATATCAAATATCGCTATATTCTGCATGAGTTAATCATCTAATCATCATAAGTCCTCATTAGCATAGTTTGATAATACTTTGTAGCGTGAATGTTAGTATATGGAACCATATGGGACTGACAATCCCCGTCCGGGTCAGCAAGCAATGACTGGTCAAAACGGACGCATTATCATTTGTTCATACATGTGTTGATTAGGCATACGCATAGAGGCACCCTCGCTCAAGTACTTAATTGTGATCCTGACACCTCAGTTAAGCTCAGACTATGTGCTTATGGAAGTTATATACATCTTTTATCATTTACATATTTACTTAATTGCAAATCATTATACTTAAATCTTGCGGTTCATTCATTACACTTTTTCATTAAACTTGTGAGCTCACCAGCTTTTAGCTGACCCTTTTAGCGTGTATTCTCAGGTACACAACAGTAGTATGACTGCACTCAGGATTTAGCTTAGCTCGAGTCAGCATGCAAACGCCAGAGATTTATTGCATTATCATATTTTGTTAAAACAATATGTATTTAAATCTCTCATATCAGAACACGAGCTAATGTATTTAGTACAATTGATGTGAACTTTAATTTGTATTAATGTATTTTGTTAAAACGACGCATATAAAGTCGTTCACTGTATATCTTTGTGCTTGATATATGATTAGTCGCGTCCCGACCCGAATCGCTTCCGCAACCCGAATTTTGGGGTGCGACAGATTGGTATCAGAGCCTAAGGTTATAGTGAACTAGATTGCATTTAGTAACCTAGACTATGACCGTTAGGCAGTATTCCTCATTAGGTATAACTGGTTTAAGAATTACATCATACGAGTTTAATTTAACATAGCGTAGCTAACTATGTACAATTAAATAAATATGATGTGATATCTGAAAGGGGTTATGCTGAAACAGGGATACACTAGTTGACTCTGACCATGTGAGAAACCGGGACTTATACTTGCTTTGTGCTAGACACACACTAGGCTATTATGTGATATAGGTGTATATACATACACAGGCCTCACTTACGTACTATTCTCTAGGCTATTATATATTGAAAATATACATATATAGCTCACATGATAATCACTCGTTAATGCTCACATCATCGAAGCTGACACGTCTTACTACTATCGTATCACTAGATATAAAGAACGAGACTTGTTCTCATCTACCACCGTCTATCTATTTATATACGCGTAAAGAATAACTACACGTTTCGTTGTACCGTCATGTGCTCACGAGGACGATATCGTTTTGTATTCTTCCTACCATTTTATTCCTTCAGGATCACAATCGAAACGTACTACTAGAAAAACTGCTACACATTAGGCTATATTATATGATATGATATGATATGATATGATATGAATATAGGCCTCACTTGTTAAATGCTAGAGACTCATCATCTAGACAAACTAAACGTATTTCATCGTCTATCTCTCGCTCACGTCGTAGCCACTCAGAAACACTCGTGGTTAGACGCACTATTAGCTCATATCGAGCCAGACCATATCACAACACAGCCGTCACAGAAAACCTACATGCGATAGATAACCATTGAGTTCTTTCACATCAGTGGAGCTGGTTACCAACGGCTGTTGCTACATGGAGAATCGAGAAAAACATTGAAATCCCTGCTGATGTTGGAAGATACTCAGCTATGGATCTTTCCCCGTATACTCAAGAACCGACACATCTTACCATGCCTGTGTTAACTGCCCGCTTGCATCGTCACGAACGCAGGTTACACTACATGGAAATCGAACAACACGAAACTCATTTAAAATGGATGGAACTAGCTCAAGGCCGCATCGCTCAGATGTACTTGGATCAGGAAGACATCTCCGAAACTATCCATCATACTCACGATCAAATGGAGGAAACCACCGCAACCACGGAGAGCGTTCATGATCAAGTAATTAGTAATCGAAACAAAATCTTGCTCATACAAGGACTCCTCTAACTGCAAGTCTCAAAAAAAAAATTAAAGGGCACTGAAGGTGCTATTGGGTTGTTACGTAGAATGAAAACAACTCTGGGGATAACAAAAAAAGTAGTCGGGGAACCCCAATCAAAATCAACCATCATTCAAGAGGTCTGATATTGTTAAGACCTACATCTCTGGTTCCGAAACCAAGAAGGGTTATACTGGGAATAAACCCTTCTGTTCAAAGTGCCGCAGACATCATGAAGGTCCTTGCGGTACTCCTTGTGGAAAATGTCAAAGGTATGGGCATCTGGCCAAAGATTGCAGATCTACCAATGCAAACACCACCACTGGAAAACCTAAGTCCTGCTACGAGTGTGGAGACACATGGCACTTTAGGAATGAGTGCCCAAAGCTGAAGAACAGGAGCAACAACACTGCTAAGGGAAGAGCAGTCATTCTGAACTCAAAGGAAGCCCGCCAAGACCCGAATGTAGTCTTGAGTGCGTTCCTTCTCAACAATCTTACTAATTCTATTTTGTTTGATACTGGTACTGATAGGAGCTTCATATATGATGAGTTTAGTCCATTGCTTAACATCACTCCTATTGCTTTAGATGATAAGCACATGGTAGAGTTAGATAATGGTAAACTCCTAAGGACCGATAGTGTAATCCCAAATTGCACTTTAAACTTAGCTGGCAAGCTCTTCACCATTGATCTCATTCCTGTTGAGATTGAAAGTTTCGACGATATTGTTGGCATGAATTGGTTGTCCAAGCACCGCGCTAAAGTTATCTACTACAATAAAGTTGTCTGCATTCCTCTCGTCACCGGTAGTACTTTGGTCATACAAGGGGAGACCGGTGTGAAGAGATTGAATATCATATTATGCATGAAAACTGGAAAGTACCTGAGAAAAGGTTATCAAGCAATCCTCGCGCATGTTATGGAGAAAAAGTAGGGAGAGAAGCGACTTTAGGATGTGCCCATCGTTAGAGACTTCCAAAAGTCTTTCCCAAAGACTTTCCTGGTCTTCCACCACCGAGACAAATTGAGTTCTCAATCGACCTTGTACCCGGAGCAGCACCCGTGGCACGAGCACCTTATTGCTTAGCCACATCCGAATTGCAGGAGTTGTCCACCGAATTACAAGAACTTCTTGACAAAAGATTTATTAGACCAAATTCTTCACCTTGGGGAGCTCCGGTCCTGTTTGTGAAAAAGAAGGACTGTTGATGGGGTTTCGACCGTCGCAAGCGTGAGTGATCACAACGCCTATCGGTGGGTGTTTTAAATTTCTAAATGTTAAGGTCTAAGTGTGACTTATTACTACTGAACCAAAGGCTAGTAGATGGTAAGTATGACCTAGAGTCGTTCTTAAAGAGAAACTGAATTGAAATGGAGGTGATCCAATCAATCGTTACTTTCTAGTATAGGTTTTTATAAAAGTGTGTTAGGGGTTTTGGTTCAGTTAACTAAATAAACTAAATAAAGCAAATAAAGATAATAATAAATCAGATGATGGAAAGTAGTATTTGTTGTGATTTCATTAGCTCATAATATGGGATAATGACTTTTCAGAGAAAACGTTTATCTAAATTGGGAATGTTTACTAGATTCGATAGCTTATGGTATAACCCGCAGATTCCTTATCAGTCGGTTATCAACTGATATGTCACGAGGAACTAGGGTATCATGATTCTGATCAGACAGACAATGCTCAACTCTCCACACTCTCCTACGAGGGAGTCAGTGGCCCTTATTATTGAACGTATTCGCTCGTGGGTGGAAAACAGTAGCAAGTCCATAACAAGTCTAACCGTTCTTAATACCACAAAGACTACAAATCCGGCAAACAACTAACTTAGAAAATATGTTCGGACTTATTTGATTAATTCCTATTAGTGAAACTCAAGCATGGTAAGCGAGGGAAAATGTTTAGGTTTCTCGCGTACCTTACTTTAGGTTTCACGGTTTACGGAAATATATCATTTTAAATTGGATTTTTAAACTTGCCTTTCTCAATACAATTAACAAATCCCTAGGTTTTCGTGAATGGTTATTTAGCCTATAGCCTACCTACTCTAATCTAACCTAAACTAATCTAATTAAAATGCTGGCGGCTTTTGCATAAAGTTAAACCCAGACCATATCGAAAAATACTATGGTAGTTCACAATGTATTTAATCGTTAACCGATGTGTCTGTTGTGAATTTAATTGCTTCGCAATGTCTTCATGATAAGTACATTGGGATTGGAGGTGTACTATACTCATGGCAATTCCACGTAATCACAGTTCATTTTATGATGATTGCATGACGTTACAATTAAACCATAATTTTGACACATATAACTATTGACCAAGTATTAAGGTTCGCGACTCCTTTTTACAAGGTTACAATCACGTTTGTTAATCGAAAGACGAATATAAGTTTTATGTTTAAAATCACAAGATAAGTCCATTCATAAAGTTTCCATTTATATAATGTCGATCCATAATACAACTACCTTTGGTTGTTTACCTACTTCCATACATTTGTACTCCGCTTAACAGCGTTTCCAGTACTATATCAAGTAAACAGTCGAATAGGGGCCGTCATATTACTTCACGACATATTTAAGGTCATCCCATAATTATTTATGCTAACTACATCACAACAAATACAATAGTAATCTAATCGCTAATCATGGCACAAACTATCTCTAGCATAATTAAAGTATACATATTTAATTAAGATAGATAAGGATAGAAAGAACCGATATTAATGCGCGAGAAGGAATAGACTTGAATTAATAAGAATAAATCCAAGCTTACACCAAAGATTACAAGCACGTTCCTTGCTTTCGTTCTATTCTAACAAACTTCCTAAACTTATACTAATTTAGAAAGTAAAACTAGAGAAATGAGAAAGATACGGAAGGTGTGTGTGAAAGGTTGTATGAAAAGGTGTGTGAAGGTGTGTCTTGAATTGAGCCATGGAGCCTCATAATTATAGGAGAAAATTTGTGCATTTTAGCAACTTGGGGCATATGTTAGCAAAAGGTGGAAAAGTTGCTAGCACATATACCCTAAAGCGCGTAAAGGTTTAGCACGTGTACCCTAGAGTTGCGGAAAAGGCCTAGCACATGTACCCTACGAGTACTAGCAAGGACGAAAAAGCAGACGGGGGGCAGGCAGCTGGCACTGCCACCATGGCAGCGGGCGGTGGCTGGTACCCTGCCACCCCGGTTCAACGTCTTTCGCTTCGTTTCTCGATTTGTGCATATCTTCTTCGTTATGAGTCCGTTTTCTTCAATTCTTTTTGCGTTGGATTCGTTTTTCAAATACAAAGGCTTTGATGAAAAGAAATCCCAAAAATATGTATCTGATCTATGGATGTCTCGTACGAATCGTTTGAATCTTCCGGCGTACGTAGAATCTTCATTCTTCATCCGTTTTTGTTGATTCTTCTTCTGTTAGATTCGTATTTTGAAAACAAATATCTTGAATAAGAGAAGTCTCACTGATGGGAAATTTTGTCTTTAAATCTTGTCTTGATGTCTTGAATCTTCAAACGTGTGTGGAATCTTCGTTTTTCGTCCGTTTTGCTTGATTTTTCTCGTGCAACTCTATTTTGACCTCCTTGACAAAGTTTCATCGATTTGAACATTATTTGAGTTTATTTTCCAAGTATTATTCCAGAATGAGAGAGATATCGGTAGTAAAAACGTGACTTTTTACGCGATATCAAGTATCCCACACTTAGAACTTTGCTTGTCCTCAAGCAAACTCTAATTTCAAGCATGGTTAGAAATATTTCGAGGTAGAACCTTTTACTACGGGGGTTTTGGAAAAATAAAATATTTGTGCTTTTGAAAAAGTGGCGTTGTAATCTTTGGGAGCATACTTTTGATTTTTGATCTTGGATACATGACTAGGTGATCCTCTCATGGTGGTCACTCTAATTACTCAAAGTGTTTAGGGTTTCCTATTCTAATATTATCAATCACTCAGAACGTCAGTCATGTATCATTTATCATCATAGGCTTGATCGAGAATCAAATCGTTACCTTTTAAGTGAGCGCGAAGTCGATCTGGCCACAATCATTCTAGGAGGGGTGATGTAGGATTTTTGGAGTGGAGTGTTGGTGATATGAGAGGGGGTTGTGTTGGTTCTTTCATAGGTTTTATATATCTTTTTGTGAAGAGGAAAGCTGAAATTTTTGGGAGGATTGACGCTCTTTTCTCATGATTTTTGGTAGGAGTCTTTTTCTCCATTTGACTTTCTTTTCTTCAAATTCTTTTCTTTTGATTTTTTTCGACGTCATATCCTTGTAGCTTCTCTTCTTTCATCTTTGGAACTTTCTATGAAGTTTGAGGGATGCTTTGAGAGGGTCGGGATAACGTATTTTCATTTTTGGGTGTATGGATGGGTTTAAGAATGATGTGATTCGATCTCCTTTTCACTCACTAATTCGGATTTGAAATGCATAACATGAGCAAGTTCTGATTCTAAACGCATAAATCGGCACACTCAAGAATCGAAAAAGTGAAGCATTAAAAATGAATGCTTTATATGGCTCAAGATACCTCACGAATCGAAAGTTAGTTTGTTGTGTGCCTAGTCATGCGATGCTCTTTATGGGATTACTAAACTAATTTTCAAAAGGAATTTGTATTTCATTTATCCTTCTTCCCCAAAGTAAATCATTCTTTATCTAAAAATTTTCATTATCAACATCTTTTTAACTCAATTTTGAAAATTTTTGTTTACTTATTGGAGAAGGATGGTCTAAAGAGCAACGAGCTTAGAATCAAGCATATACCATTATCCATTTTACAGTAGTGTAACTACTGCTATCCCACACTTAAAGGAACATCGTCCTCGATGTTATTCTAAGCTCTGACTGGGGTAAAATCCCACACTTAAGAATTGAAACGTCTAAGACGTATTATTTCAGCGGTGTGTGTTGGGTTTGAATCCCACACTTAGTGATAAGCATAGTGGATATGGTATATTTGTAACGAAGAAAAAAGCTTGGTAAAGAGGTACTCCCCAGTGGTTGCAGTTTTCCTTAGTACGCCTGTGCCGAACTTTGTCTTGTTGGGTTCACTCTTAATCAAGTCTTCTTGTGATTGGTCTCGTAAGTGTGAATGTCGCACCCCCAAATTATGATGCGGAAACGGGTCGGTTCGGGGCGCGACTAATCAATAAACAAAGCACATAAGATAAAGTGAATGACTCTATATGCGTCGTTTTACAAATACATGGATATTAGAAAAGTTTTACACTGTTATAATATAGTTTACAAAAGCTCTTGAGCCAAATGGTAGAGATTCTATGGCATAACTAAATTATACTAAATATAGTAATGCATGAGAATCTCTTGATGTCTGAATGCAACTCGAGCTAATGGGCATCCTGAGTGAGCAGACCTACTGCTGCTGTGAACCTGAGAATACACGCTAAAATGGTCAGGTAAAAGCTGGTGAGCTCACAGGTTTAATGATAAAGTGTACTGTATGAACCGCAAGATTTAAGTATGAATATTTGTAATTAAACAAATAAGTAATTGATAAATGGTGTATATATTGCCATGAGCACATAGTCTGAGCTTAACTGAGGTGTCAGGATCACAATTAAGTGCCTGAGCGAGGGTGCCTCTATGCGTGTGCCTAATCAACACACGTAATAACAAATGATAACGCGTCCGTTTTACCAGTCAGTGCTTGCTGACCCGGACGGGGATTGTCAGTCCCATATGGTACCATACACTAACATTCACGCTACAAAGTATTACCAAACTATGCTTGGAGGACTTAAAAGATTAGATGATAAACTCATGCAGAATATAGCGATATTTGATACTTGCGTTCACATGTAAAACAAAACAAGCTTGTATTCTCACCCCTAGAGTAAAAATGGTAAAATAGGGGCTATGAGACTCACCTGAGTCTAATGAGATGCTATCAAGCACAATTGATGGTTTACAAGAGAAATGATGTCGTCTCCAACGACTGAAACCTGCTGGGCGTCCTAAACGCGCAAGGTTTTAATGATTAGATGTGGAAACCTGTTGGGCATGTTAAACGCGCAAGGTTTTAAATGATTAGAGATCTCAACAAACCATCTATGCTAGTTGTTCTGTTAACTAGTTATGTCCAAATTGATTTGGTTAATGTTTATATTTGAGTTTGTGAAAAGGTATACGGCTTGTTGGTGACGGTTTGTAATAATAATTACAAACTATTATTATTATACATGATTTGTTGTACTTATAAAAGTATATGTGTTTCGTGTGTAAGTCGTATCGTATAAGTTTAGTTGTTACTCAAGTTCGTTATATCCATTACATTTTATTTCATAAGTTACGAAATTTGGTACTGGTTCGAAAACTGAAATATGTCATTTTCGACCCCTAGACGACCCCGAAAGGCCTAAAACCGCCTAGGCTATGGTACATAGCCTTGATCATTGGGCCCTTTTCGAGTGACCGTGTGACTTTTAGCCCAATCCGTTATAATAAATTTTTCATCGAGAAGCTACCCTGAAAACACTCGTGAAATTCTTCGGCATTTTTACAAAAATTGTTCCGTTTGAGTAATCTAGCCGTTCGGCTATAAAGGTCTAGCCGTTCGGCTATGGAAGTCCAGCCGTTCGGCTCAGGGATCAATTTCAGGTCTGTTCGCGAAATCAGTTGGGAAAATGAGTATAGGTTCGATTTTGGACATAATCTACTTGATAAAACACTAATACATGATGATATATGTTATTTAAACACGAAATTTTATAGGAAAAGAGGTGTAGTCCTTACGAAATAAAATGGAGCCGTGGATGGAGGTGGTGATGGTGATCTGAAGATGATGATGGAGAAGATAATGAAGATGGTGATGATGATGATGATGATGATGATGATGATGCTTATTGCTGCTGCTCCTCCTCTTGTTGATGTTGATTTTGTTGTTTTTGGTTTGGGTTTTTGATGGTGTCGAGAGAGAGCAGAGGGAGAAGAGATAGATAGAAAAATGAAAGAAGCAGAGGGGGTGTTTGATCGGCATTAGCTTCATGAAGAAGCTGACCAACTTCAATTATTGGAGTTGGTTGGCTCCCATTTGCAGCACAAAATACCCGTGTTTTTGTACCCGATCGAAAAGTAGCATAATGTTTTTAATTGATAAATTTCTAAAAATGAAAGCATATATACTTTTAATCGAAGTATTTTATAAAAATACTTTTAGTGAGATATAAAAATATATCTTTGTTTTAAGTTTGAATGACGGATATGGTTCGAATGATTTCGTCGCGTTTGAGTAAGATTGAATAAAATGAATATGTTTTATTTTTTTGTCAAATGTAAATAATAATTATTATTTCCAATAATAATACATTATTTATAAGTTTTGTCGCAAATGTTTTTACTTTGTACGATACGAATACTTTATATATTATCGAATTAATATATAATAAATACTTAGTATATTAAATAATAGTTTCATATTACTTAATATTTGTTTTCACCAACGCCCGTGTAAATGAATCAGAATTTGACCGATTTGAAAATGCACGATTAAATTTAATCGCGTACTGATATATATTCAACAATATATATATTGATACACACAATTAGCTTAATACATAGTACTAATTACATGTATTTCTAAATGATTAGGAACTAATAACTAGTCCTAATTTGACGGGTGTCACAGTGAACACGTCGGATATAATTTATGCTGGATGCGGCTACTTCCTTGAAGGATGTGGTATTCTTTGCATATCCGAGTGTGAAAGATAGTCGAAGATTTCATCACTTCTTGGAAAATAAAATTTGCAGAAATGTAAAACACGGGTTGCCTCCTGAGAAGCGCTCTTTTAAAGTCGAGAGCTCGACTTAGTCCTTTTCTTCAGATAATGATGTTGGATGCGTCCCAGGTGTTGGAGTTGTTACCGTGGCTCCTAGGTAAGCTGTAACATGGAGGAAAGTACTGAAGGAATTGCTCTATCATGTCAGCAATTAGGATTGATGAATTGGTGGATTCCATCCTGAACCTTTTAAAGTGATCAGTGGCTAGTCGATCGAGGATTGCCATCCCGTAGCTGATGTATATATCTGACCGTGTGACTTGTCCATTAGGGTCAACTCTTGTATAGGTGTGAGTTCGAACAATCTCACGCTGGGGGTGGTTTCGGCCTATTAAGGCGATTAAGGCCAAGAACTGTGTTTTCACTTCTTCAAAGTCACTAGCCAAAGAGTCTCCTCCAAAGGATCTGGTTGCTTGGCATACTTGTCTGATGAGTTGATGTTGCTCACGGTTGAAGGGAAAGTCCGAGTCCGTGAAAACATAGATTAGCTTGCTGAATATTTCATTGTATCCATTGCGATAGACATCAATCTCCACATCTTCTTCAGTATACATCCTGCGTAGTCGAGTCGTCACATATGTCTCTAAGTTAATTTGTGACAAGTGCGGAATGAATCTTGGTACTTCACGAACTTCTTCATCATATACTGAGTCGTTTAGTTCATCAATTATCAGCTCAACATGATGACCAATAGTGGAATGAATGACGATCCTGAAATTTTCTGAAGCTGTGAGGTGTTCTCCGGTTTCGATGAGATCTAGAAGGGTTCTAAGATCTCTCACCATTCTGATATCGGCATAATTCCGCGAGTTTCCAGTAGCTCTTTCCAGACGGGTTCTCATAGATACTAGTGTAGCCTTCTGACTCGATGAGTAGGGGAAAGCTGATCCGGCTAGGGCATAATATACTTTTTGGTATATTTGCCTCTGGTTGCTGCAGAACTCGATTTCTCCCATCGGGTAGTGGGGCCTTTCTGGCTGTTGAGCCTCTCTTGTGATTTGAGCTTGAAGGGAATCTGATAGTTTTTGGATATACCTGCGTAGAGCGCGAGGTTCTTGCGATCCATAATTGGCAAGGTATGAATCATATTCTCGTTCGATCTCCCTTATCAGGTGCCTCTGAGCGGTGGTGTAGTCATTGGTTGATTCTCTAATAGCTTCTACGATGATGCGGACATCGTTGTTTTCATCAATCAAGTCAATCATCTCTTGCTGGGTATCTAAGAGGGGGATTTCCAATATCTCGGTTGTGGAGATAGGAGAATTTGCTGGAGCAGGGGGAATAGATCTTTCATCAAGAGTGACGTTGATACAATCGTCATCATACTCAATTTCTTCTTCAGAATCTTCATCATGGGAATCCGGAAATTGGTGGAATTCTTCTTCTGAGGGTGCGTTATTGAAATGTTTGGAACTATCGACTTCAATGGTCCTGACTTCCGTGGCTGAATCTTGAAGGTTTTCTTCCACAAAGCCATTCGTTTGACTTGCTTTATATGCAGTGATTCTTTGTAAAAGCTTGTCATATATTTCTGAGTGTGTTGAGGATCGGAACTCTTCCTCAATTGCATCTATATCTCGGAGTCGGGTTCGGGTAAATGGTTTCGAAGGGTCACGATAAGGGTCGAGCATGTTTTCCATTCTCTTTAGATGAACGGATTTGAAGGATTGACGGATGGATTCATAATCAACAGATTCATCCGATGAATTGTTTTCTTCGGAGCACTGTATCCTTTTGACTTCAGCCATTTAGGGTGAATCAATCTTATCTTCGTCTTCCTCCATTTCTTCAGATCTTTCTTCTTCGGTCTCTTCGTCCAGTTCTTCTTCTTCCTCCTCAGTTTCTTCTTCTTCCTCAGCGGGTTCTTCCTCTTCTTCTTCTTTAGGTTCTTCTTCTTCTTCTTCAGATTCCACGTCTTCCTCCGCAGGTTGATACTCCTCTTCCTCTTCTGGGTCAGTTTCAGCGTCAAAGATGAAGGTTGATGATCGGGTGAAAGGTTGTTCTTCCTCGGGCTTTGATTCATCATTATAGGTAATTCTGCATGTTGATATAACATAACACTCTTCTTGTTCTGGAGTGCATTCTGGTTGGTCGATCTTGTAAGTGATGCTTTCGCCATGCGAGCGTAGGACAATTGTATGGTTATACACATCAATCACTGCTCGGGCTGTATTCATGAATGGTCTTCCAAGGATAATCGGGATGTTTATGTCCTCGTGGATGTCCATTACCATGAAATCCGTAGGAAAGAAGAATTTGTTAACTTGAACTAAGACATTTTCAGCTATTCCTTTTGGGTATCTAACGGATTGGTCAGCTAGCTGGACAGTCATCTTAGTAGGTTTCAAATTTTCAAGTTCTAGCCTCTTAAACAGGGAGTAGGGCATGAGGTTAATGCTAGCTCCTAGGTCGGCTAAGGCGCTTATATCTCCGGATTGGTAAATAGAACAAGGGAGTATAAATCTACCGATGTCTCCTAGTTTTTCGGGAAGACTATTTTTAAGTAGGACTGAGCTTTCAGGACTAAGAGGAATGTTGTTTACTTCGGTCCGTTTATTTATGCTAGCACGTGTACCCTAGTTTTTGCCGTCTTTCGCTTCGTTTCTCGATTTGTGCGTATCTTCTTCGTTATGCCTCCGTTTTCTTCGATTCTTTTTGCGTTGGATTCGTTTGTCAAAAAATGAAGACTTTGATGAAAAAAATCCCAAAAATATGTCTCTGATCTTTGGATGTCTCGTACGAATCGTTTGAATCTTCCGGCGTATGTAGAATCTTCATTCTTCATCAGTTTTTGTTGAATCTTCTTTTGTTAGATTCGTATTTTGAAAATGAATATCTTGGATAAGAGAAGTCTCAGTGATGGGAACTTTTGTCTTTAAATCTTGTCTTGATTTCTTGAATCTTCAAACGTGTGTGGAATCTTCATTTTTCGTCCGGTTTGCTTGATTTTTCTCGTGCAACTCTATTTTGACCTATTTGATAAAGTTTCATTGATTTGAACATTATTTGAGTTTATTTGTCAAGTACTGTTCCAGAATGAGAGAGATATTGGTAGTAAAAAACGTGACTTTTTTACCCGATATCAACGGTTCATTCAGGATGTGTATCGACTACAGAGAGTTGAACAAACTAACCGTCAAGAAACGTTATCCACTTCCTCGCATTGATGACCTATTCGACCAACTTCAAGGGTCAAGTTTCTATTCAATGATAGATCTACGATCAGGTTATCATCAGTTACGAGTTCGTGACATCGACATCCCAAAGACTGCCTTCCGAACTCGCTCTGGGCATTACGAGTTCCAAGTGATGCCATTTGGTTTGACAAACGCACCGGCTGTAATCATGGACCTTATGAACCGAGTGTGCAAACCCTATCTCGACAAGTTCGTGTTGATACATATTAGGTGTCTGTCAGTTGGTCTATCGAGTTGTAATGAGTGTTGTTAGTTACTTAATAGAAATATAGTTTTTATTATATGCGACACTCGTGTTTTAGGTTAGGCGTCACTTGCCTTAGTGACGCATAGCGTCACTTAGGTAAGTGACGCATGAAGGCGGCCACATGCGACACTTCCACAAGTGACGCATGTCGGCTGACTTTTTAGTATAAATAGAAACCTACGGGTTTCAGGCTAGGGTTGACGAAACCCTAGCACCATTTGTCGACTAAACCTTATTGTAATCGTTCCCAATCAGTTATACAAGCTAATATACACGTTTACTTTGTTGAATTCATTGTGTTCGGTTTGTGATTTGTTAGCAATACAAGCAATTGTTTGATTCCGCCTTACGATTGCTGTCAATTGACATCTAGGTCCACGACAAGGGGCACTCTCAACTGGTATCAGAGCCTCTAGGTGAATACATTGACGTTTAGATTCGATTTTGGGTTGATTTCGGCTTTGTTCGAATAATTAATTGAGATTACATACAGTTTTGGAGTAGCTAAGGTGATTTACAGTCAAGATTCTTCATAATCTACAGGTTTCGTCCATTAGGGTTCAAGGAATTTTCATTTGGTTTACGAAAATTCGACATTTTTAGGGTTTTGGGATTTTTCAGCCGTTTTGCGACACTCGATCCGTCACTTGGACGCGTCACTTATAGCGGCACTAGCTAATCCCAAAATTAGGGTTTTACCATCACTTAGACGCGTCACTGGTTGCGTCATTTGAGGTTATACGACACTTAACTTAAGTGTCGTCTACCCTAATACACCGTCACTCAAGTGCGTCACTGTTGCACGTCACTTGATCCTTAAGCGTCACTTCTGTTAGTGACGCCTGTTTAATTTATAGCGTCACTTTTACTAGTGACGCCTATTTGATTTAACACGACACTCAAGTACGACACTTGAGTGCGTCACTCACTTAACTGACCGACACTTACTGATAGTGTCATCCGTTACTTTGTACGTCACTCGATAGCGTCACTTGCTAAGTGTCGCTAGTCGCTGCGACACTTGAGTGCGTCACTTACCTAGTGACGCCTTTGTTACTAATTTGTTTGCAAGTTTTTGTTTTTGCGTATAATTTCAGGTATATCTTCAATGGCTTCTATTGCTGACAAGGAAGATATTAGAGGCATTAGGGAGATGCTAAAGCAGGGAAATGATATTGGTTCCAATAATAAACCTCCACTGTTCACTGCAGACATGGACTATGCTTATTGGAGGGATAGATTTGAACAGTTTGTTGACTTTCATTGTCCAGAATTGTGGGGCCCATTAAAACAAAGATATGAGGCTCCAGTAGCTGAAGGAGATTATCGTCAGGTTCCTCCACCAAAATCTTTCATTGCGATGACGCCTCAAGAAAAGAAGGATTATCAAATAGAAAGAAAAGCACATTCAGCTATCTGTATGTGCTTAACAAAGGATGTCATGAGACTTTTTAAAAATCATGACACAACCTATGACTTATGGAAGGCTATAGAAACGAGGTGTGGAGGAAATGCGAAATACAAGGAGGCTAAGCTGGAATTGATAAAGAAACGATCTGTTTGACTCCTTACCTAATGAGACAACCTCTGGACTGTTTACCCGGTACTCACAATTGGTGAGTGAGTTAACGGAGGGTGGATATAATCTCACAGCACTTGAGATAAATAAGAAACTGCTAGATGTTCTACCAAGTGCATGGGATGTAAAAGTCCAATTCTTGAAGGAGAGTGAAGGATTGGATGGTATGACATTGGATAAACTGATAGGAGTTCTTCAAGCACACGCTATGGAGTTAAAGAAGAAAGAGTGCAAGTCAACTGGTTTTGCACAAAATCCTTCACTTTATGGAGGCCAAGTTAACTCTGGTAAGAGTTATGGAGGAATGGCATTCATCTCGGATACCAATTCTCCATCTTATTCCGCTGGAGCATCACATGCTGCCTATGTCTCTGGCACACCCTCCATTGCTCAAGGATCACAACAGCAGGTTACATCTTCACCAGCTATTCAAGAGCAAGCGGCAATCTATACAGCTTTCCTTAGTTCCTACAAAGATTTGGTTACTCAACCAAATACTACTTTGGAAATGACCAAAGAAGATTATGCTCAGCTGGATGACGATGACTTGGAGCAGATGGATTTAAACTGGAATATAGCTATGCTTTCCAGAAGGGTTCAGAAATTTATGCAGAGAACTGGACGGAAGAGTTTGGAAGGTAATGGGAAGTCTGGATTTGGGTTCGACAAAAGCAAGGTTCGATGTTACAATTGTCAGAACCTTGGTCACTTCGCAAGGGAATGTGAGAAACCCAGGATGCCATCGTCGGGTCTTACTAAGCCGGACCCACCCAAGGCAAATGAAAACGAAGAAGCTAAATCATTGGCTGTAGACAACGCTTTGATTGTCTTTGAGTCAACTACTTTTGATTGGAGTGCTCAAGCTGCTCAGTTTCAATGCCTGATGGCTCACATTACTCCTGAGGTACCAAATGAACCAACTGAGCCTTTTAATTGTGTTTCGTGTATTAACTTGACTGAATCCCTTAAGGTCTATCAGAAAGACAATCAAAATCTGCGGGACAAGATAGTTAAACTTAATGAATCTAATAACTTTTTGCTAGATAATGAAAAACTTTATGAACAACACCTTGAAGCTCATAAATTAGATACTGAAACCTTTAAGGCAAAGGTCTTTAGCCAGCAAGATGCAATTAAAAGTTATCTTACTGAAATTGAATTGTTGACTAAAGAATTATCTGATTTGAAAAATGAGTTTGAGAATCATAAAAGCAAAATCTTAGGTTCGACATCCGCCACTCAAGTCTTTAATGAGATTGTTAGCAAGCAGGGAGCAAGTGGCAAAAGGAAGGAAGGTCTTGGCTATAACCAAGTACCACCACCTTCTAATGCTGAATATTGTCCCCCAATTGCTAAACAAGGTCTTGAGGAGATTTCAGTTGATTATACCAAATTATATGGTATTAAGGCCAAAGAAGCCAAGCTAAACAAACTGACAATGGAGAAAACCAAGAGGCAAGAGTATCCATTGCCTCAGTTTGTTAAAGTTGTAAGTAAGTCTCCAGTTTATACTGATGAGATTGTTAAAATAGAGGATATTACTGATCAGGAATATCCTGAGTTTAAGAAGGTTGAGGTTCGACCTAAAAAGGTTATTTTGAAAGTTGAACCTGTGACAAAGATTCAAACTAAAAAGGAAAATAAAGTTTTGAATGTTAAATCTCAAACTAATCAGTCACCTACAAAAGTTTTACAACAAAAGGTGACAAAAGAAAAAGTTGTGTTTGATAAAACTTCTGTCTCAACCTCTAAACCAACACAAGCATTCTCTAAAACATGTACAAAATGTTCATGTTCTAAACATGCTTCATCACTTACTGCGGTAAATCCTACATTTCAACAGTTTCAAGAGACTCGTTCTTGTTTCTACTGCAAGAAACAAGGACATTTGATCAGTGATTGTCCCAAACTCTCTTATCAGCATTATGGGAGAACAATGCCTAGGACAGTACTCTACAGAAATTGCTTTTCAAAATCACCTCCTAGGCATCACTCTAACTCTCCCGGGCCTGCTAAGAAAGTCGTTTGTGTTGGGCAAAATTCTTTGTTAAAACCAAAGCCCAACATTATGTCCAAGTCAAATTCCGAACCATCAAAGGTTTGGAAGATAAAGGAGTCCACTAAAGACTCAAATGTCATCAATAATAACACATCAGATTTAAAATCTGATTTGTTTAAAAATAAAGTTTTATCTGATGTGCTTATTGTTGATGACTATGGTCGACCTAAGTCTGTAAAGGCTTGGGTCACCGTTTCTCACTAATCTCTTCATTTTTATGTGTTGCAGCAGTCTGAACGTATAAAAGATAGCGAATGGTTCATGGATAGTGGCTGCTCGCGACACATGACGGGTGATGTGTCTCTCCTAGTGGATATTAAACCATACGCAGGAGGTCATGTTGCTTTTGCTGGAGATACAGGGGGAACAATTTCGGGTAGAGGGACGCTAACCAATGGAAAGGTTAGCTTTGAGAATGTAAATTATGTGGCTGAACTTCAACATAACTTGCTAAGTGTCTCACAAGTTTGTGATAAGGACTATACCACATCATTTACAAAGACTGAGTGCGTCATATTGAAGCCGGGGTATGTCATTCCAGAGGAATGGGTTGTAATGCGTGCACCTAGAAGAAATGACACCTATGTGATGAATATGAGAACCGTGGAGACATCCAGTGAATACACTTGTCTCCTTTCGAAGGCTTCAGAAAAGGAATCACTCCTTTGGCACAGACGAATGGGACATATTCATTTCCGAAAAATGAATTTCCTAGTCAACAACGACTTGGTTCGTGGAGTTCCGAAACAGTCCTTCGCCTTGAAGGATGACTGTGTTTCTTGCCACAAGGGCAAACTCCATAAGAAGTCCCATAAGTCTAAGGTTGTGAATTCAATTAATGCTCCGTTGGAATTACTGCACATGGATCTTTTTGGTCCTGTTTCCACAAAGAGCATCGGTGGTCGCTCTTACTGTTTAGTAGTGACCGATGACTACTCACGGTTCTCGTGGGTATATTTTCTTGCAACGAAGGATGAAACGGCAGGTATTTTAGTTTATTTGTTCGATAAGTTGGCAAATCTATGCAACTTAAAGGTAAAGAGACTGCAAAGTGATAACGGAACTGAATTCAAAAACTCAACTCTCGAGTTATTTTGTGCTTCTAGGGGTATTGAACATCAATTCAGTGCTCCGAGAACTCCTCAGTAAAATGGAGTTGCTGAACGGAAGAATAGGACTATCATTGAAACCGCTCGCACTATGCTAGCGGATTCTAAACTTCCTATTATCTTCAGGGCCGAGGCAGTTAATACTGCATGCTACGTTTTGAATCGGGTTCTTTCGGTTAAAAAGAAGAATAAAACGTGTTATGAGCTCTTCAACAATCGCAAGCCGAATCTGCAGTTTCTGGAGCCATTTGGGTGTCCTTGTTTGATAATGATAACCAAAGAACGTGTTCCTAAGTTTGGTGATAAAGCTGTTGAAGGGATCTTTCTCGGATATTCAGTCAATTCTCCAAACAAACGGGTATACAACAAATCAACAAACGAGATCGAGGAACACTTTGAGGTAAAATGCTTACGGTATACAGAACCACCTCAAGGAAAGGGTCCGGATTGGTTCTTTAATTATGGGAAACTCTTCAGTTCCTTCAATGTACCGGAGGATGACGAAACTGAAGAGTTAATCACAATGCTTCATGGACTTGATGTTTTTCAACAAACATCCGATTCTCTCCCTACAACACCAAATCCAATTCCCGATACGACATCCACTCCCGCACCTATTCCAACACAACAAATGCCTGCACCTACATCCACCACTTCTTCTGCATCTGGTCCTACACCCACACCACCAACAAAAACCATTCCATCTTCTTCAAATACTGTAAATGTCGCGGATCTTCCGGACGATCCTGATATGCCTCTCTTAGAGGATGAAGAAGACATAGATTATTCTCGTTTCTTCATTAATGAAGAGAACGAAGATGCTTCGGCCACTGAAGGTGACTTGAACAACTTGGAATTAAATCTTGTGCCAGATGCCATTCCAGTGACCCGGATACATAGGAATCACCCAGTTGAAAACATTATTGGTGATCCCCATTCTGTTGTTCAAACGAGACATCAGGCGAAGCAATCTGCTGAAGATACGGATACTTCAGCTGATCAGATTTTGGGATTTATGGCGACTGTTAATTCATGCCATCTTTCCCAAACCGAACCGAATAAAGTTTCGGAGGCCTTACAAGATCCATCTTGGGTCGAGGCCATGCAAGATGAACTGCAACAATTTCACAAGTTGCAGGTATGGACTTTAGTACCATTACCCAAGGGTGCTGATCCAAAAGGCACTCGATGGGTATATCGAGTAAAGAAGGATGATCGAGGGGTTGTTACAAGAAACAAAGCTCGATTAGTTGTTCAAGGGTATACTCAGGTTGAAGGACTGGATTATGATGAGGTTTTTGCCCCTGTCGCCAGATTGGAGTCTGTCCGTATCTTCTTAGCTTTTGCTTCTTTTAAAGGGATTCGTGTCAAGCAACTTGACGTCAAGAGTGCATTCCTTTATGGTAAGATTGATACGGAGGTTTATGTTCAACAACCTCCAGGTTTTGAAGATTCGGTGCATCCAAATTATGTCTACAAGCTAAATAAGGCATTGTATGGACTTCACCAATCTCCTCGACTATGGTATGAGAGGCTTGCTACTCATCTGGTAGGCAACGCTTTTTCACGGGGCACCATCGACAGTACCCTTTTCACAAAAGGGAAAGGGGATGATTTGTTACTCGTTCAAGTATACGTCGATGATATCATTTTTGGATCATTGAATGAGGCTTTATGCAAAGAATTTGAAGAGGTCATGAAGTCAGCTTTCGAGATGAGCGCAATGGGAGATCTAACTTTTTTCCTAGGAGTGCAAGTTGAACAATCATCCAAAGGGATGTATATTCATCAGTCGAAGTATGTCAATGACATGTTGACACGGTATGATATGCTCACTTGTAAGCCTTATGGAACTCCTATTGAACTCAACCATAATCTTGGACCTGCTGATGATGATGAGGACTGCAAAGAAAAGGATTATCGTTCGATGATAGGTTCTCTAATGTACTTTACTGCCTCAAGGCCTGATATCGTATTCGCGGTTTCAATTTGTTCAAGATATCAGGCACGTCCCAAGGTTTCTCATATGAAGGCGGTGAAGCGGATTTTTGGCTATCTTAAATATAGACCCACTCTTGGTCTATGGTATTCAAATGAGAAGAACTTCACGCTCTCTGCTTTTTCAGATTCAGATTATGGCGGCTGCAACATGAATAAGAAGTCTACAACAGGAGGATGTCAGTTTCTAGGATCCCGATTGGTGTCATGGCAATGCAAAAAGCAAACAACGGTTTCTACTTCAACAGCAGAGGCTGAATACATTGCTGCTGCAAGCTGCTGCTCTTAAGTTCTTTGGATTCAGCACCAATTGCGCGACTACGGGTTACTCTTAACTTTAACTCCTATACATATTGATAATACTGCTGCCATATCAATCACACGCAATCCCGTACAACATTCTAAAACCAAACACATAGAAATTAGGTTTCACTTCATACGGGATTGCTATGAGAAACACCTTATTGACCTTGTCCATATAGATACCCTCAAACAAAATGCTGACTTATTCACTAAGGCTTTTTCTAGAGCCCGATTTGATGAATTAGTCAACATGATCGGTTTAAGATTCTTTACTACGAAAAAGTAATTTGTGACTTGGATTAGTTTTTTAAAGTAATGTTTAAAAAAAAAAAAAAAAAATGCAACCGACGCAACTGCCACTCATTATACTTTCTAGTATTAATGAAATGCAAGGTTGCTACATTTTAAAATAGACGTTGAAGTTGTGTCTGTAAACAACTTGGGATATGATAGTACATTGGGTGACATGCATAAAAATGGAAATTTAAGGTTTATCTTGGATGTGTCAGTAGATTTATTTGACGTATTGAAAACAGTTTTTATAAACATTGTCTTCATCATACGATGTATTAGTAGGCATGATATACAAAACTCTTAGAGAAGTCTTAAGAAGCTTAATCATTAACTGTCTATTTCAAGTGGTATAACACCATTAGATGTATGACAAAAGTCTTCAATTTCTTACTTATACTAGACATGCTTTCGTGAAAGATGTTTATTTGATATCATTTGGGGGTATCTATTGATAGTTTCCTCTGTTATACGTAAGTATAGACCTGGCTTCTATTAATATATACTTTAAACTTAAGCAAACACAAGTCAAAGAACTTGAAAAGTCTTTCAAAGTAAGATACCTTACAAGGTCGCCAAAATGGTTTGACCAAGTCTGGTTTTGCTTAAACCTGAATCAAGCTATGTCGCTCTGTTGTACGTCAGTACAGACCTGTCACCGCTGACTTGATTCTTAAAATTGATTTTCTTATATTTCATCTGTAAATGGAAACATGGTCTATGTCTTAAGTTAAGATGTATATCTATGGTGGAAACTACAGCGAAATGCACATACCAATAATAATAAAATACTTCCTAGATGTGAGTATAACATGTTTAAATGGATAAACATACTAATAATCGTTTTGAAATAATTTTTATAAAAAGTGCTTTTAGTATGTCAAGTAAATTTAAAGAGGACAAATATACTGATGATCGAAATAACACTTATTGTTCCTAATAAATGCATGTTACTCCAATATGATCCCTAACCAGACTTTATCAACTCCGTCACCAAAAAGAATGTGTTAATTCTCTAGTTGTCAATTTACATTTTTTGTAAGTCTTATTTTCTCTAAGTTAGTGTAATTTTAGTTATTATCCAAGTTACAGTTACATTTTCAAATTTGAGTACCGAAATCACAACGCGAAAATATCAAACAAATCGCAATTTTTTCACTAAAAGTGAACTGTGCGTCACTCTCATAAGTGACGCTACCAGTGACGCATACGATATTGCGTCACTCACTTAAGTGACGCAGTCAGTGCCGGGATAAGTTTCGCTAAAAGTGCCGGGTTGAGTGACGCATACTACGGTCGGTGTATAAATACCCCTTCCCCACGACACTCAACCTCACCACATTTCAAATTACTATAGCGTCACTAGCACTGACACACCGACACTTATACTGTCTCTGCGTCACTTCCTTCTGTGCGTTCTTTTCGATCGATTCATGCTTGCTGCGGCTTTCTCGTGCACTTCTGTGATTTCTCTCTTGTTCCTCTCATTCACACGAACCTTTTGGTACTTCTTTTAACCATTATACTTCGATATATATGCTGTTATTTGATTTAGGGTTACGGGTTTGGGTTTAATTTTGCACACGTTCGATTGAACCTTCGATTTGTTAATGTTTTAGTGTAATAAAGGGTGTGTAATACTCGTTTTTACCATGCGCACACCCTGGTAACTTCTATTTCAAAAACCCCTAAATTTGAATTCTGGGCATGAACAGTGACACGATGATCTTCATCGTTGCGTCACTTCGTGCGTCACTCTTCTCAAGTGACGCTATTTGGTAATTTTGAAAAAAATACCGTCACTTAATAAGTGACGCTTGATTTTGCGTCACTTCTTAAGTGACTCATGTAGTGACGCATATAATTGATGTACTTGTTCAGACCGTCACTCTTCCTAGTGACGCCTTTACATGCGTCACTACCCTAAGTGACTGTCTAAGTGACTGTCTAAGTGACGCTTAGTTCTAAACGTCACTTATACCGTCACTTCTTAAGTGACTGTCTTAGGATAACGTCACTGTGTTAAATGTCGCATGTTCTTCACCCGTCACTTTTCAAGTGTCGTATACATTAAATCACAAAATACAAACGTCACTTACATCAGTGACGCATGATAGCGTCACTTACAACAAGTGACGCTATAATTGAATTTTAATTTTATTTACTGTGCAATACGACACTCCTAAGTGACGGTAGTGGCCATGCGTCACTTACCATAAGTGACGCCTAAATTCAAAATTCGTTTTCTAACCTCTCTGCGTTCGGGCTAACTTTATAATGCTTTCGGTTATTTTTCTTTGTATTTTAGCTTACAGATGGCTGAGTTACAGAACTATTACCGCCGTACCAACACCCGACACAACATTACGGCATTCCTTGAGTCTACGCATGCAAATTCGGCGCCCTTTAGGCCGATGATCGACTTTCTTCGCCGATCAAGGATTTATTATGCGATCACGGCAACGACTCCTGTGTATATGAACCAAATAGAGGAATTCTATGATCATGCCGTGATCAGGGTTCAGGGTGACGTTCCTCGGATTGTTTCGAATATGTTTGGGGAGGAAATCGAGATTACCGAGAACTCGATTAGGCGGGTTTTACAGTTCACCGACAACGACACTATGCCCACTATCTTCCCCACAATGTTTATCTATGGGGGACTTCAACGAATGGGGTATCCGGCAAACCAACTCTCGGACTTCCGGAAACAGTACCTCTGCAGGGTATGGAGGTATCTGTGTCATATTATCATTGTTTGCTTGTCTCCGAGAAAGGGAGGTTATGACGCTGCCAGTCATCTCACGTTATCCCTTATGTTAGCTCTCATTTACAACAAACCGTATAATTTTAGCGGTTATATTTTTGGAAATTTGGTTGAGAATATCCGTGCAGGAAAGGATAAATGGCTGCAGTATCCAAGGTTCGTGCAGCTTTTATTGAACGACCTCAACCTTGAGATTGCACCGGATCAGAGATCTCTTCTGGTACCGACGCCGATGCTTCTGCGCGTTTTTAACGACTGCAAGCTTGCGCCGAAGGGCGAGCCAGTTTTGCCTGATCGTGAACTTTTCGGGCACATAGTGAATGAGAACTATGTTGCGCCGCGCGATCATGGATTTTTGGATGATTTCGTGCCTCCGGTTAACGAGGATGACTTGGTCGACACTGCCATTGCTCAGGACCTCGATGATATTGATCGTGTCGACCGGGTCGATGACGATTCTGATGATGGTGGGCCCACTCCTCCTGATTCTGAGGGTGATGTGCCACCACAGTCTGCTTTTGAGGGGATTCAACTAACTGATCCTCAACGCTTTAAGCGTATTTTGCGCAGGATTTCTGCTGACGTCCTGCTGGGTCTTCACCATCCTATGCTGATCTACCTCTTCGTAGACGCCAGCGGACGACAGTGGTTATTGAGGAACCAACTTCCCAACGACAACAACCACCGCCAACGTCTGACATGCCGTCTCTTCAGATGGTTTTGGCTCAGATGGAGCTTTTGGCAAAACGTTTTGATGATCAGAAGGCTATAATTGAAGCTCAAGCCTCTCAGATCAGGGATTTGGAAGCTCGAGCTGCTACGGTTGACTCTCTACAGTCTCAAGTGACTAATCTGTCATCTAGGTTGTTAGAGTTGGAATCCGTTACACATGTTTCGGGGGAGGTAGGTCCTAGTGAGTTAGAAACAAATGTAACTCCTTCCCCGGAACCAGAAAATGTACTTCCCTCTTCCACTATAAATGAAAATATCAGTTTGGATTATTTTGTTGAGGTTCAAGGTCAGGCAAGACCTATTGCGGTTGATTATTCATTCGTAGATCTCACATACTTACAAAACTTGATGAATGATGATAACGCGATGCCTGAGGAAGAGGAAATGAATGATCCTGTAGCAGAGGATTATTTTTTTGAAGAAAATGACGAAGTTGAGGTTGAGGGGGAGCAATTGCATAGTGATGAATGTTATGATGATGCTCCCATTATAGAATCGGATTCGTCTGAAGATGAATCGGAAAAAGAGACGAATGAGCCATTAACTTCTACAACAAAACCGGATATTGTGCTTAAACCGATTATCGAGGTACCGGTTACGTGTAAATGCTACAAAGTTAGATCTGATTACACGGGGTTGATTAAGAGTTGGAAATTTGATGAGGACAACTCTGTTTTTATGATAAAGAGAAGTGACGGCATTCAGTACTTCAATATGAAGTTTTATAAAATAAGTACTTTGCCGAAATGTGAGCTTCAAAGGTTAGCTCAGATACCCTTGATCAACCGATCACGAGATTCAAGAGCAGATTTCTTTCAGGTGATCATACGTCGTGAGATGAATAGTAAAAAGTATAACTTGATAAAGCCGACGTTGGGTATGAGGTATAAATTTAAGAAGAAGCTAGATCCGGTTACCCAACAACCTATTGTGAAGATGATCTATCCACCAGCAAAGTGTCTACAGAAGATACCTTTGGAGATCATACCACTAGATTTTTTGAATAGGTTGGTTTATTGGGAATATGATGATGTTACGGGTGAAGCTGTGATTGTATTCATTCCAAATTCTGAACCAGCTACAGACCCGGAGTCTTCAATTGCAGATACAGGAAATAACGAGATAACAGCTTGGGATGCTGTTCAACCTACTAAGAGGTCGTTATGGGGTCTCAAGAGGAAAATGTTTTGCATTTTTGACCCATTAAGTTTGATCAATCTTTCTGCTCAAGATATGAAAAGATTACATGAAAATAGAATTGAGTTCAAGACGAAAGATAGAGCTGAAGCGTTAAAATTTCAGAAGATCGTGGATATCTGCGTCGCCAATGGAGTACACGCTGGTGGTGTATTTCCAGCTGGCTGGAGGTGAAGACTTGAAGATTTTTGAAGACCAAGCTGAAGACACGGGGGAGTTTGTTGATACATATTAGGTGTCTGTCAGTTGGTCTATCGAGTTGTAATGAGTGTTGTTAGTTACTTAATAGAAATATAGTTTTTATTATATGCGACACTCGTGTTTTAGGTTAGGCGTCACTTGCCTTAGTGACGCATAGCGTCACTTAGGTAAGTGAAGCATGAAGGCGGCCACATGCGACACTTCCACAAGTGACGCATGTCGGCTGACTTTTTAGTATAAATAGAAACCTACGGGTTTCAGGCTAGGGTTGACGAAACCCTAGCACCATTTGTCGACTAAACCTTATTGTAATCGTTCCCGATCAGTTATACAAGCTAATATACACGTTTACTTTGTTGAATTCATTGTGTTCGGTTTGTGATTTGTTAGCAATACAAGCAATTGTTTGATTCCGCCTTACGATTGCTGTCAATTGACATCTAGGTCCACGACAAGGGGCACTCTCAGTTCGTCATTGTCTTCATCGATGACATTCTCATCTACTCGCGCGTTGAACAGGAACACGCGTAACACCTCAAAACCGTCCTAGAACTTCTTAGACACGAAGAGTTATACGCTAAGTTCTCCAAATGTGAGTTCTGGATGCAAACTGTTCAATTCCTTGGTCATGTGATTGACAGCCAGGGAATTCACGTACATCCATCAAAGATTGAGGCTATCAAGTGCTGGAAAGCACCGACAACGCCGACCGAAGTACGCCAATTCTTAGGACTGGCGGGTTACTATCGATGCTTCATAGAGAATTTCTCAAAAATAGCTCAGCCTCTCATGACACTGACTCAGAAGGAAAAGAAGTTCGATTGGACTGATAAGAAAGAGTCAGCATTTCAGATATTGAAGCAAAAGCTTTGTAATGCATCCATTCTATCATTACCCGAAGGCAACGATGACTTTGTGGTATACTGCTACGAGACAAGGTTATTGTCTACGCCTCTCGACAACTCAAAATTCACGAGATGAACTATACCACTCATGATCTCGAACTAGGAGCCGTAGTGTTTGCACTCAAAATCTGGAGACACTATGTGTATGGCACAAAATATACCATCTTCACCAATCATAAAAGCCTCCAACATATATTCGATCAGAAGGATCTCAACATGGGGCAACGTCGCTGGGTCGAGTTGCTTACCAATTATGACTGCGAAATCAAATACCATCCGTGCAAAGCAAATGTTGTTGCCAATGCCCTAAGTCGATAAGAGCGCACGAAACCACTTCGAGTCCGAGCCGTCAGCATGATCATTCATAAAGATTTCATCATTCAAATCCTCACCGCTCAACTCGAAGCATTGAAACCCCAAAATCTGATAAATGAGGCCTTGCGCAACATGGAGAAAAGTTCATAAATTCATTCCATCACCTACCAATTTAAATTCTTATACGACCTACTATTTTGAATCTTTTTATCAATTTATAATTTACAATTCTGGATCATGGATGCCAACGTTTGTACAAATATTACTGCCTTTTTAGATTCTTTTATCAGTTTCTAATTAAATACAATGCTTGGATTATGAATGCCAACGTGTCTGTTTCCGATGGGTTAAGTGTATGTGTACAAATACCGATTTTGAACATTCGTATTGATACCCGACCAAATATCCGTTGGGTACCCAATTATTCTTACCCATCGGTTTTTCATATTTATTCGTGCGTTTCAGTTATCCTCATGTATGTAACTTTGACGAAACAAAAAAAATCTTGTTGAAAATACGACGCAAATTAGAAACACAAAAAAAATACGATACCGAATTACAAGATTTGAAATCTTAAAGCTAACAATTTAACCTTTTAATTAACTAATTTAAAATTTTGACACATAATAATGTATTCTTATAAAAGAACAATGCAAATACAAAAAGGAAGTGGTATATATCTCGATTAATAAATTTACTCGATGAATACAAATGCAAAATATTATCAATAAATTATTAATAAATTTACTCTTTTACCACTAATTTCTATATATGTCGATTTACATCCCTAATATAATTTACCGTTTAATCTCCTAAGGCTGTGTTAACCAGAGGCGGATGTAATCAAATGCAAGGTGCAACACTTGCTACATATGACTTTTGTACATCTAGTGTAAATATTTTTTAATATGAGTGTAAATATTTTTAATATATAATATAGCATAAATATGTGCTACTCATGCAAAGATATGAAGATCATTATCCTTTCCTATGTAAATGTTTAAATTTATATGGTCTCATCATTGAATCAAACCCAATTTAATATATTAAGCTCATCTCTTTCATTTCGTTAGAAAATACATTCATTTATATACATGAAGTTTCATTATTTAATTGATTGATGCTGCAATTTTCGGTTCTATATCACTATTTAGTTCGACAATTTCGTATTCCTTTGCTTGATTTGTTTAGAGCTTTTGTTTTTTAGTTTTGTTGCTCAAAGTTACTTTCGAAAGAATTGATTTGTGTGTATATGATATGAATTTCTAAACAACATTGTTCATGTCTGTGTTGTAGAAATAGAAGAGTTTGAAAATGTTTCTGATGAGCTATAACAATTTGACAACTTTTGAACAACTTGAATAAAGAAGGCAAATTTAGATTATAATTCACATTGTACATTTTGATGTAATTCTACTTATTCAATGGAATTGTATTTTTCTAGCACGTTTTAGTTATAATTTATATACTTGAAATTTTTTGCAACCCCTAATATTTATTTCTAGCTCCATCACTAGTGTTAACGTTATTCGGGTCAGTAGAGCCCGCATTCCGTTGTCATGTTTTGTCATTTGTCGTCAAAGTTCAAAACAACAAAATAATTTATTATAGGTTGTTGATTTAAATTACAGAGAGTAACTTACGTGGATGAAAACCAACAATAAACTGCAAAGAGCGTTAACTTTTAAGTACAAATGGTATTTTCGATTTGAACCGGTAAATTTGCTTATATGGAAAAACAAATTCATACGATTTTAAGATAGATGTAGTATATAGTATTATTAAATATCAGTACAAATAACAAAGTGATATTATACACAATATTAACCCTATTACTTAATTAACTTATTTGGACTCATTAATCTAAAATTTATTACAATTCAAATCCTTTTTTAATTTAAATTTATAACAGTACAAACCGATGTACTGTACACCAACACCAAAACATTTATTAAATTCATATAACACATCCATATTAGACATATCATAAAGTCAACCCGCAAATTTTGCGGGTCTTAAACTAGTGGGGTAGTAATTATCTACTTATTGATAACAAAAAGTGATTATCTATCTACTTAGAAATTTGATAAATAGTGTCCTAAGTAAACTTGTCAAACAATATCAATTAACAAGGGCGGAGATAGTGTGGGGAATTAACAAGGGCGGGAACAGCGTAGGCGGTCGTCCTCATAAAAATTTTGAAATTACATAAAAAAAATTAAGGTATTAATTATATTTTAAAAAATTCCGCCCCACAAAACTATTAAAGAGAAAAAAATAAGTTTATTTCGCCCCTACCATCCGGATTTTCTGGCTCCGCCCCTCATCTACAGTCAATTAAGTAGCCAGACCATGGTTTCAAATATATACAAATTTTTAGTTTTAGTTTCTTTTAGTGCCTAGTGCAGTTATGCGTCGTTGTAGTGCAGTGGGTTTCTTGGTGACTCTTTTTGTAGCTATATTATCCTTTTAATCGGCAATGGTATTGCAACTTACATAAAATTTTATCTTTAAGACATCGTTACCAGCTAAACTTAATATAAATCCCAACTAATATGCTAATATGGCATCTTTATTCTCAAGACGGATTCTATAGTTCGATGGGTTCTCATGTTCCAAGCATGAGTTAGGCTTGAAGAAGATTCTAACTTAACTATATATAGCTCAAAAGAATCAACCAATTAATCAAGTTTGATCTAAAAGCTTGATCTGGTTTGACTTGAATCAACCCATAATTAGACAACTTCTTGAAAGCTACTCGTTTTGTTTTGTTTGTACTCATATATATAAATAGTAGAGTAATACTTATATGCATTACATAGTACATAGGGCATGAAAAACTCAATAAGGGTCCAAGCCAAGTTCATATGAGCTCGAAGTACAAAATAAAAGTTCAAGTTGTTTGCCTTATCAATATTTGTTCTGTTCACAAAAGCACTCCTCACTCATCTTAAATTACAGTCGGGATTAGTCGGCTAATTCTAGCTACCGACTAATCCATGGCCAAGTCAGTCGGAAAGTCGGTCAAAAACAAGTCAACACAAAAAAAGGTCAAAGTCGGGTGTAAGTCAAGTCAGGACAGGTTTTTGGGTCAAAGATGGGTTTTTTGGGCTGGTCAACGATAGTCAACTTTTTTAAAAATAACAAATTAGGGTTTTTAAAAAAACATGGGCCACTATTTCACAATTATTCATCAAGACATATAATTTTAACACTAGCGACATTATTACACTTCCAAAACATCAAATTGAAGCTCCAAGATCAATCAAGGCAACAAATCAAGTACATTTATGGTTCTCATCTATATTTATTCATATATATAATTTTGAAATTTATTTAAATGCTAAAAAAATCAATAAAAGTCAAAATCCGACTAGTCTCCGACTAGTCCGTAAAATGTCCCGACCGACTAAGTTCATATGAGCTCGAACTTGACTCGTTAACCCTTAGCAATGTGTTCCTCCAGGTACAACCTCACAAAGCTCTACCATTTCAAAAGCTTAACTAACCAATTCTCCATCATAAACCCGCAAATACAGCCCACAGCAACCTTTAACCTCAAAATCTCCATTGTCTAAACCATCTATAAGTAACCAACTAAACCATCTTTTAGCCCTTAAAGATCATGGGTGTCATAACCTTTACTGATGAGCACACTTCCCCCATCCTTGCAGCAAACATTCAAAGGCCTCAATGTCAAAACTCTTGCTAGATGCTATTTAAAGCATCGAGGTCATCAAAAGGTGATGATGGTGCCAGAAGCATTAAGCAGATTAAGTTTGCTAGAGTAGTCAAATTTAGTTTAAAACACAAGATGGTTAGTCGGGAGGTCAAGTGACAATTTCAATTGTGTTCGAATTAAATGTAGTAACATGTCATTTCTTCGTATGGGTTGGGCTAACTCACATATTATTTCTTCCATGTTTAAAGACAAGTGGTGTGTATAATATGACTATAAAACTATTATTACAAATACTCTATATCATATTGTTTGAAACAATTTATAATCTGTGCGTTAGAAATACTCTGCCAACTTTCAGCTTATTTGGCACGTCCCTCTTCTAGCCAATAATTTTCATTTGACCCATTTGAAGTCAAACGCAACCTAGATAATACATTTATAAAGAATTTTGGTCAACATTGTCACCTCTACCTCATACAGTACTTTCCTATGTCAGTTCGCATGTTTGATTCAGTTCTTGTAGGCAGGTTTTGTGAAACACCTACTAGATGAACTCAATGAAAAAACATTCACATGCAAGTATACTTTGATTGAATAAAACGGCATATCAGAAAGGATTAAAGAGGTTACCTACTATATTAAGTTAGATAATTCACCTGATGAAGGCACCATCTAGAAGATGACTGCAATTATTTACACACATGGTAGTTTAATATCAACGAAGAACTAAAAGCAGGCAAAAGAACGGTTTTTGGGCTGTAGAAGGTTGTGGAAGCCTACCTCATTAAGAACCCTGATGCCTATGTTTAGATATCCCCATGGTAATGTAATAGTGTAGTCATATAAGGCATTTTCATAATTCTCAGAGTTTTCTTTAAACAATAATCACATCATTAATAAAGTTTCTACATAAATAACTGTTCCTTTATACAATTATCGAAGAGTAAATGATGTACAAGTCATGAATTTAAGATTTGGAAGCTAAATAGCTTACAATGAATTACTTGTGTAGACCAAGAAAGATTCGGTGTTGGTGTAACTGGATGCTAATAACTTCCCAGCATTTGTTGGCTGAGAAAATGCCAACTGGGAGTTTTCAAGTATCAAACCAGGGAAGAAACTTTTCCTACATTCACATCAAAAGTATACAACTGTAAGCATTCGAAAGTTGCAATATACCCAAACGTACCAATTTTAATCAGCTTACTTATGAATGGGCTGAACAGGTCAAATGCGTGTAACTTATGAATGGACTGAACAATTTTAATTTATGGTTGCGATCTATCCATAACAGTTCAACTTAAAAAGTAGTTAAAAACAAAACAAATAAAATGGCCGGAACAGGTCGAATGCGTAAGACCTTATAAATCATTTTACTGAAAAAGGTACTGAATTACTGAAATGAAATAAATAATGTACTGTTGCTACCAAAAGATTTGTAAAATGAGATAAAAATTATTTTAGGTCAACCGATTACCCAACCCGCCCATTTTACCACCTTTACAAAATAATATGGAGGGGATGAGTGGGGATTACCTTGTGGCCTCGAGTAAATGAGTGGCAACATGCTTTCTTCTGTTGGAGAGTGTGACCCATATTGCACGAATACCACAAAGAGCAGACACCGCATCTTTTTCACATATGATGGCTCCCAGGAGGGCATCGTCTGATTTTGTTTCACTATTAAATGAAGAGTTATTTCTCACAATTTCTCGATGGAAGCTAATGCCACCAAATTTAAGGGTGGTTGAAGTCAACTTTCCTTTCTTCCTAGTGGTAGTGGTTACATCAGATTTGGCATTTGAGTTTGATACTAACCGATAAGCCTTTTTAATTGGCTCGGCAACTAGACAGCCAGCAACCCTCTGGGAGGATATAAAAAGATAAACCTACAAACAAGTATGAAAACAGTAAAAGGTAAACCAATAATTTATTTTGGTAAAGGAATCTTTCTGTGTTTGTTTGTTCCACAGTTATTTACACTATGAAAGAATGTAAAGATGCATTAATTATAAAATTTTTTCTCACAAACATACCACCCTTCATATAGGAACTAAGTCTAACACAAAAACAAAAACAAAAAAATAGCATCATTGGCATTCTGAGGTCCGAATTGGTAATCTTTGTAGCTTTAACACGGGATTGTAAACCAAGTACAATGGTTTGAAAAATTAATCACCCAAAGAAACAGCAAAAAATAAGCTTATTCTTATGCTGACATGACAATTGGTAATTTCAGTTGTAAAATAATTTTATAAAACATCTATGAAGCACAAGAAGTCGGTCAATAAAAAATCAAGAACATGCTAAAGGGGAAAGTTAAAATAGCTACCTTACAGTGTTTATGAAAAATCCATCCATCACCAAGTTCCATCTCCATCATCTTAATAACCTCCTGAACCTGCCATAAGAAGTTCGTTTAGAAGCATCACAGAAAAGGTCCTCTGAGTTAGTTCAAATATTAAGCTAACATTTCATCCATTTATCAGAAGTCTATTGTACCTTATTAATATGAGCAGGAGGGTCATCACTCAGTACCAAAATAACACGCCCGTTTTCTAATGAGTTAATATCGATAACTCTTTCATTACGCCAACCCTAAAGTATAAAATCCATGAACAATGAATGAGTAGAAGCAACATACAAGAATATAACAACATTCAAAAGGTAAACAACAATTCATTTGTATATGAGGTTTTTTCTGTTCTTTGTTCATCATTTCGCAGTCCATATCTTTGTTGCCCCTCCCAAAAGAAAAGAGGACTTTTATTATTTTTCAATTACTATCACATCATGAAAACAGGGCCCTTCATATGCTAAAAATGTTCAAAATAATGGATCTAGAATACCGAAACAAGTCAAAGACATAAACATGGGTTCGTATCTGTACCTTCAACCCAATACCATGAGTGTAATTCTTATGAAACTCTTTGTGAAGCTTCGCATCTTCTTCGTCACCAGGCACAAACTTGAATCCACAAGTTTTACAATTACGAAACATAAAATCAGATTGACCCAAATCGAGATGAAACTGTGCATACTTCCTTTTCTTGTTTAAAACCCTATTAGCGTTTCCCACAACCAATTGTTCTCCAAACTCAGATATTTTTGGATCATCTTCTTCGAATATACCATCTTGCTCCCTGCATATCCAAAATTATACTATACTTCAACATAGCCTCCTTTTGTTTTTTATTCACCATAATACCGCCATATAGTTCAACGTTGTTACTAGACAAAGCAACTTAAAATACCAGTTTGGAAGTTAAACAGTAAACTATTTACATTAACAAATTGGCTTCAAATCAGTAGCTTCACTTCATTATATAACCCAGTAGCTTCGATTCAGTAAATCACTTAAGTCAGTAGCTTTGACAAAGCAAAATACATTATAACATTCAAAGTTTCCTTCAACACACAATGTCAACAAATTAGCTTCGATTCAGAGCTTCTCACATTTATAATTCTCAATAAACAAAAAATAAGACTATTAATTGATAATTGATATAGTAGTTCTTTACACTCCTACACAACAAATAACTTTAACCCTGCTACAAAAATGTATATGCATTTGTGACCTAATAAACAACATTAACAAAACCCACCTCAGATAACGAAATGTATTTACCTAAGTGTTTTCGGAGCTCTTCGTGTGTATATAATCGGAACTTCGGGCTCTCTGGTGAAGTCCTCTTCATGTTCTTCATCAGACTGATTCTCCAACGAATGAGGTAAATCTGTGGCTTGTTTTTGTGAGGCGGAAGAAGAATCGGATTTAAAGAATGAATTTATCTTCGATTGCATATCGTGTTGTTGACTCAATCTGATTTAAATACAAAAATTACTCTAATAAGGTATTGTATTTCTGCAGATTTAAAGCGTATATGTTAGGTGATGCAAACTAAATTAGGACCCTAAATTTATACAAACGTACAAAACCCTAGTTTTTGAAATTGAACAAATAAAGCAGATTTATATATAACTATTGGATATCGGATATGTGAAGTGTAATTACCAGATTACAATTACGATTTGGTGGCGGTTTGCAGTCCGATGGTGGAATTAGATGCTTGATTTTGAGCGGTTTGAAGATTGTACAGAATTGGGCGTTTTGAAAAAGTAGGATTTTGAAGAAAAAAAATGGCGGGAGAGAAGTAATTAAATAGCGGGGAACCCATATTAAACAAAATCTTTCTGTCTTTTTTGGAAACTAGCGTTTCCCCGCGTTACGCGACGGTGAAAGTAATGACGGTGAATGAAGGTGCGAGTGACGATTTTAAAATAAAACATAAACGCAAATATTTTGTAGATTTATTTGTATGATGTTTGTGTTATGTATTATTTTATCTGTTTGATGGATATAATTGAAACAAATCTGATTTATTTATAGTAATCTACGTATTAATGAAAATAATTTGGTCAAATATTATATACATTAATTATTAATTAATATAATAATAGGTATGAATGTGATAGGGGTATTTTAGGAACTTCAATTATTTTTAAGAATTTTAAAATTCAACATTAGACATGCTTAATAAGTAGTTATAGATAAAGGATCATGAAATTCTAAGCATGTTGTACTTAATTTGAGGAATTCCATAAAATTTGATGAAATTAGAATATTAATTCCATTCAAGAAGGGTGTTTGGTTAGAAAAAAATGAATTAAATTGGGATTCATTAGATTTATTCACTCAAGGAAATTCACATCCCTTTTAATTCAAACATTTTTTTGATTAATTCAATTACATGAAAAACATCACGTGAACCAAACATAAGTAGTTAGTGGTTAGATTATGTGGTAAAGAATCCATGGTTGTTGGACTGATGTATGTGTAAAATGAGATCAGTGGGAGACAACGCAAGTATTTGGTGATATTAGTTTCCAAAATTGGTTTAAATGGTTTGGATAGATGGTGTTCTACGGATTAAATGTATATTTTGATTGGGTTAAAGTTATAAATTAACAACATATTTACCTTTTGTATCAAAGCATTCAAAGATGAGTGACATACTCATTTTATTAAATAGATATTTATATTTTTAATAAATATTTGAATTCGTATACACATGAATAATAAATGTTGATTTATTGAATTTTGTTTTTTATGATTGGAAGACGGGCAAAACAGAGATAACCTGGACCTTAATAGTAGAATTTTAAGACAAATGTTTCTTATCTTACGTATTATAAGTACTAGAAGATGTAATGACATGATGTTTGGGGTGGTAAGTGGCTTTGTCGGCGTCAGCTGCGTGGTAGGTCTCTTGGTGAGCTTCATGAGTTCATTGTCGCACCCTCAAAACACGTGACAGTGAAAGTATTAGGTGTCATGGGGGCGCCGACCAAATCAAATATCATCACACAAAGTTACACCAAACGACTTATAGTATGTTGTTTCCTGTGGGTAGTCCTACTGCGTCTGTGAACCTGAGAATACACGCTAAAATGGGTCAACATAAAGTTGGTGAGTTCATAGGTTTAATCTGTAAAGTAATAACGTAAACACATGATTTTTTTGTTGTAAAATAGAGTTATGTAAAACAAAGTTTTGTAAAGTTCTATATAATAAAGTTCTGCATAATCAAGTTTCTGTATAATAACAATTTTGTATACTATAGTATTGTATACTATAGCCCTGTATACTATTGCCATGAGCTCATGTATTCGAAGCTTAACAAATTATGTTGCCTCTATGTGTCCAATCCGGGACACATCCTGATTCAAATAATTATGCGTCCGTGAGTTAGCTAGAGCGACTAGATCGGACGGGATTGTCAATCCCAAATAGATCTATTCACAATTATTCGCGCTTAAAAATCAACAAACCATGAAATTGAGGTCTTATTAGTGGATTATTTCTGCTACTTATGTAATAAGTATATGTTATGTTTCTGTTTCTATTTATGTTTCTTAAAATCATAAGTAAAAATCTGTATTAGCTCGTGCATGTATTTTCACCCCAAAACAATTCAAAACAAGTAAAAAGGGGCTATGAAACTTACCTGAGTTAGCAAGCAAGCAAATAAGCAAGTAATAGCAAGTAGTGGGTGTTCTCGTCTCATGTGCAAACCTTCTAGCGCCCTAACGCATAAGGTTGTGTGTGTAAGTAGATGTCTCAAAAGACCATCTATATAAGTGGAGGGTTAATGTCCACTTAGGATAATTGTGTAGGTGGAGGGTTAATGTCCACCTACGTTAGTTGGTAACTCAACTAATATGTCCAAATAAGTTATTTTATCGAAAACGTGTACTATTAGTTGGTAACCCATTGGTGAAGGTTGTAATAATAATTCTTAAAAAGACATTACTATTAGGTATGTTTCGCTGTATACATTGTATTAATATATATCATTCGATTAGCGCGTTATTGTTGCGTTTGTTACATTTTACACAAAGCGTTTAGATTTTTCGCGTATTATTATAACGTAATAATAATAGTGTAAATAACTACTATTTAACTATAAAATAGATTTACGTTATTTATGAAAAAGTTTTCACCAACATCGTATAAATCGTCGGACAACGTCCAGTTGTTTCGTGTATTTTCAACAAATCATGTAATCACGTAAGTGTATATGCAAATATACAAATAATCACAAATATTTAGCCTAATTCAAACTAAATACAAAATGTTTAGCAAATATTCTTTCAAAAACGATATTAAACAAAATATTTCGTCTTTTTTACAATAAAGGATCATGAACTCTGAAATACAATTACGTTTATTTAGCGGAATTCCATAAAATTCGATGAAATTAGAATATTAATTCCATTCAAGAAGGGTGTTTGGTTAAAAAAATGAATTAAATTGTGATTCATCAAATTTATTTACTTAAGGAAATTCACATTTCTTTAAATTCAAACATTTTTTATTAATTTAATTACATCAAAAACATCACGTGAACCGAACATAAGTAGTTAATGGTTCGATTATGTGGCAAAGAATCCATGGTTGTTGGACTGATGTATGTGTAAAATGAGATCAGTTGGAGACAATACAAGTATTTGATGATATTAGTTTCCTGGTTTGGTTTAAATGGTTTGGATATATGCTATTCAATGGGTTTAATGTATATTTTGATTTTGATTTTGATTGGGTTAAAGTTATAAATTAACAACATGTCAACATATGTTACCTTTTTGTATCAAAGCCTTCAAAGGTGAGTGACGAACTCATTTTATTACCGAGGTGAATAAATAGATATTTATATTTTCTAATAATGTTTGAATTCAAGCTATAAACAAATGGGAGAGTAAACAAATGGGAGAGTAAAGCCTTTCAAGCCTTTCAAGCTATCTGTTACACTGTTATATTTTCTAATGATGTGATATTATCCAAGTTGATGTCGTATCCAAGTTGATATCCCCATTAAAATGGTTTAGGGTTTGGGGTTTAGGGATTAGGGTTTAGGGTTTGGGTTTTGGGGTTTCTCTCCGAAACCCCAAAACCCTAAACCCTGACCCCTAAACCCCAAACCGTAAACCCTAAATGCTTTATAAAACTCTAAACCCTAAATCATACTAAACCCTAAACCCTAATAAACCCTAAACCATTCTAAAACATAAAATCTAAACCCTAAACCATGAACCCTGCTAAATCCTAACCCTAAACTCTAACCCTAAACCGTAACCATAACCGTAAATAAAATGTACAATCAATCACTAAGAGAGGTCACAACGGCAACCGGCTTGGCCAACCGGTTGCCAAGGCATTACTATGGTGGGTGCCAACGGGAACCGGTTACAAACCGGTTAGGTGCCAAATCCGGTTGTAACCGGATATCCGATGCAAACCAGTTCCAAATCAGTTTCAATTTCGTAGGTCCCAGTAATATTTAAATGTTTTTTTTTCTTTGCATTCGACCGTTTGTAAAAAAAAAAAAAAATGGGATAACGGTTGGGGAGCGTATGTAGAGGACAAAAAAAATTCAAAATTTTACCACTCAACTTTCCACTACCACTTTCATATATATATACCCACTTCACACTACTCATTTTTACACCCAAAAAATTACACCCATTCTACATACAACTTTTACACATTATTTATCACAAAAAATCATCAACAATGCCTAAAAACAAGAACAAAAACACATCTTCATCCCACCAACTAGCCCAAGATATGTTTAGCAATTTGATTAACACTAATTTTCCCACACCAAATCCGAACACGCATTCACCAAGCGGCTCTTCTTCCGCGCATTCAAGCTCTCAAACTCTATTTCAACCAACCGGTTTTACACATTTCGTACCACTCGCGACAAACCCGTATTCACAATCATTTTATCAACAACACCCGCAACAAGCATTCTACCAAATCCCACAACAACAAAACTCTTCACAACCACTTCCATACTACACAAACCTTATACATCAACACTCTTCTAACCCATACCAACAAATGCATCCCGAAATCCAAGACTCCTCCGACGAGGCTGACGAAAGTACCCACGTTGATGAGTCCATACCCGAAACCCAACCTATAATACCCGAGTTTAACAAACATATATTATATTATTATACTTCAGAAGCGTGTCCCAAAACATATTTACCGATATTACATATACTAAAAAGTAGCAAGTTTTAAAACATCACACTTATAATTATGTATTTACAAACCATTTACTAAAGATCGGGTGTTATATAATTAACAAAACATAATTCTAATTTTCAAAAGGTTCAGAGTGTGCGCGGTCATAATTAAACATTCCATCAATTTCATAATCTCGATCCAAACTTACCCAAAACCTGCAAAATATTAAACACGGTGGGATTAGCTCACAGCTAAGTGAATGGAACTGTATCCGACAGTTCAATTCAGAGATAACAATTCATACAACAAATAAACATAACCCAACACAATCAAAGAGGATCGGCAGTTCTTGGTATGCCATCACAAGAACACTTTAAACCACTGGTATACCATCACAGTGATTTACCGATAGTTTGAAGCTATCTTCACTGACTAGGGTTCATCCTTCAACTATATGTATCCAAAACCCTGCCAGCCAAACAATAGCAACAAACCCAACCAGTGTTGACCTCTGAATAATCCACATAGTCAATTATGTCCAGCGGCCAAGAATCACACATTGTACAATAATCATACTAATACTGAATATAAATAACCAATCAACAATAACTATAACCCAATAAACTAAACAGTTTTAAAACCAGTTACCAAACTGTTCATCCGTTGTACCAAACTTGTTACAACAAAATTGAACAGAAGAATATAGTTACCACTCACCGTTAATCCTAGCCTTGAACTCAGTTGTCTTATATCACTGAGTTGCCGTCCGTTTATCTGAGAACACAAATAATAGCAAGTCAATAACTCGTCCCAACTAATTAACTATTGCTATAATTATAAACATATTTCACTAAATAATATCAACTATCATACAACAAATGTAATCATAATTTATACTAACTTACAAGTTTGTTACAACAATAAGTACCCTTCAGTTAATTATATAATATGGATGCATTACAAGTACAACATACTATCCAAACTAAATAGTTTCTGGTTTCTTACCCATAACCGATCAGTTACAACCCATAGCAGATCGGCTAATACACACGAACCGATCGGCTCACCACTAGCCGATCGGCTAAGCCAGTTAAATTAGTATTATTTGTTCTAAGAGTGAGCTACGGTAGTAGTTTTGATCTAAATTAGCCGTTAGGCTTAAATTACCCGATCGGCTTAAACACATGTACCCGATCGGCTCTATTACTATAGCCGATCAGCTAAGGGACCCAAACCCAGAACCCAGCAACCTGCAACAAGCTGAACTCGAGCTTAAACCTAACCAAATCACCAATTTCAGTTTTCTACTCAACTATATACAATAAGTAACATTCTCCAATAGTTATTAACATCATATATCATCATTTCCAATCATCAATTTCACATATAAAACACAAACCCTAACTATTCAAATAAGTTCTTGAATAATTAATAAGAGTACTTACAACTTGGTTATGAACACTATGATAACGAAAATGATAATCTGATGATGATGATGATGATTTTTAATGGATTCAAACACAAGCTTCCTTTCTAATTGATTCTCTTAATTTGTGTGGGTTTTTGTTCTTAATATCAAAAGATGAGAGTTAAGCAATTGGAGGAAGGTTGGTGAAAAATGAGTCGGTCTCATCCACCGCCTCCATTTTATGTAGTATACATTTTATCCCCCTTCTAATCCTATTGTTTGGAACCCGAAAATACTCGCGAGATAAAATATTTTATTTTACCGTCAGTTTCAACAATTTAAAACAAACATTATTTTATTAGTCACAATAAAACCTGTGACTATTTTACCCATTTATTTTCAAATAAATCAAATAAACTATTTCCCGTTATTTAAATAATCATTTATTTCCAGGTCCAGAAACCGGGTGTTACACAACCCGAAGGCGAAACCCAAACCGACAATAAAGGAAAAAGAAAGCAAGTTCGGTGGAGCGAAGAAGAAATGCGCATTTTGTGCGAACGGTGGATACATTGTTCCGAAAATGGTGTCATCGGCCGAAACCAATCTCACGAAAGCTTTTGGAACAAAGTTGTTCGTGACTATAATGCATGCATGGCCGAACAACGTAATTATAGTCAACTAAACGGGAAGTGGAACAAGATTGCACCCGACGTGGAAAAGTTCAACGCCCTCCACAAACACTACACCGAGGTGCAACCCCAAAGTGGCGCGAGTGTCACACCCCCAAATTCGTTGAATTTGTTTAGCGGAAGCATTTAGTTAAGTATCGGGGTAATGACGCCAACAATGTACATGTATACATATCAGAGCATATGATTACAACAAAACATATATATTAAGATGCCAAGAGTAATAGTTACAAAGTTTACGATTTATCGAATCGTATAAGTTGAAAAGTAATTAAGTTATAAAAGTAGATTTTGTAAATATGACTAAACAGTTTAGTTATATAAAAGAAATCCAGTTGTCAAAAGTTGGCATCCTATTCCTTCCTGGGTCGCCTATGTTCCATGTGTGCAGGATGTCTTACATGCAGCTAATTACGTGAAAAACATAGTAAAAGTCAACAAGGTTGAGTGAATTCACAGGTTTTATGTTTGCGTGCAAAGTTTGGTAATCAAATGTGTTTGTAACATGTTGCCATAATGGTTGAATAACGTTTGTTGGAATGTTGTCCAAAAGTAAAGTTTAGTTTGGGATGTTACCCATAATACGGTTTACGTGGGATGTTGCCCAAAATACAATTAACGTGGGATGCTGCCAATAGTATTGTCTAAACAATTTGTCCAAGAAGCAGGACCTAACAATAGTTGCCCAAGAAGTAGGGACTTTCTTTGTGCCCAAGACGTATGGACTTGTATAAGTTGTGTCCAAGAAGTAGGACTGGCATCCAAGACGTAGGACCCATCTGCTCAAGAAGTAGAGCCTTCATCCAAGACGTAGGATGGCACCTTGCCCAAGAAGTAGGGACTTTCTGTTTGCCCAAGACGTAGGGACTTGTATAAATGTGCCCAAGAAGTAGGGACTTGCTGTGCGTGTGCCCAAGACGTAGGGACTTTCTGTGTGTTTGTGCCCAAGAAGTAGGGACTTTTCATATGTTTATTAAAATGTTGTTTCATAAAAGTCAGTTTGTAAAAGCGTGTGTGGCTGGTCGTTCTCTAGTGTATTCCCAATTTAGTCTTCGTATGAAATCCCAATTCATAAATAATAGTTATAATCGTTTGACCGCAGTCACCGATATTTAGCACAATGTATATCACAACAGTTATATAAAAGTTTGCTCACGTAGCAAAAACATTGACTATGTTTTCTAGCCCTGTTCAAAAGCAATTAAAACAACAAAAGTAGGGGCTGTGAACTCACCTGTTGAGTTAAGTATGTTCGAGTGCTAGCAAATCCTAAAGCCCAGGAAGTCTAATCGAAATCTCCTAACGCCCTAAACGTATGAGACTTAATAAGTATGTAGAGGTCTAAGTTTAACCATCCATGCTAGTGTTCGTACAACCAAGTTATGTCCAATTATTTGTTCGATGTTTATGTTTGAAGTTTTGAAAGTGTATACGACTCGTTGGTAATAGTTCAAAATCACAATTTCATTAAAATAGGTACGTTTGTAATATTTTTATAGTTCGTATATCGTATCATATGTAAGTATATGCTCCCGGTTAAGTTTGATACTTAATGCAAAAACATTTGTAAAGTTTCTGTTTTATGAGACACAAGGTGCGACGTTGGTTTAAATAGCGACACAAGGGTTTGTGTTGCATTCCTGCGACATCCGCAATTTAATGCGACGTAGGTAATTGTGTCGCAAATGCTGCGACATAAGTAGTTGTGTCGCAAGTATGCGACGTTCGGATTTGCTGCGACGTAATGGCTTGTGTCGCACCATGCGACATAATAATTTTTGCGACATTGATTGCGACATAGGCTATGTCGCACTACTGTTTTTGGGCCAAAAGCGACATAACAAGCTGTTCGACGAAAAATTTGGGGAAAGCGAGTTTTGGGTCGATTTTGGACATTTTCAGTAGTTAAGAACACTAAAACATGTTGTATTAAGTATCATAAACAGGAAATATCAAAGAAAATAGCAAAATCTAAGAGTTTGCGGGATTGTCGGGTTCTTACAAAGTTATCGCATGAGAAATCCGAGAAGATGGTTGTGTAGAGCTCGACTCCATGATCGTTTTTCCCGAAATGAGTTATGTGATTTGAGGTCGTTCGGTGATAGTTTTTGACGGTTTTGTGAATGGTGGTTTTTGGTGTTGGTGGTTTTGAGAGAGAGAAAGGAGATGAGATGATGATGAAGAAGCGAAATGAAATGGGAAAGGGGGAAATTGTGGGGCTGATTTATGTCATCAAATGGGAGGGGAATTTGTCCCAAAATTTTGTGGTATTTAGCCCGTGTTCGTTTACCCAATCGTTAAATGTTAAAATATTTTTAAACGATAGGTTTTTAAATATGTTTTCGATTATACTTTTAGTTGAAATATTTTATTTAAAATAATTTAGTTGAGTTATAAAATTATAACTTTGTTTTATTTTAGTTTTACTTATATGGTTCAAGTCGTTTCAGTTTACGAAATAAACATTATTTGACACAAAATGCTTTGTAAATATTATCAACATAATATTTAATAAATGTTAATGTTATTTAATAATTTCATTTTATTAATTAATTTTGTTCACCAACAGTCGTATATTTTTGTCGCGTTGTTGCAATCATTCTATACATAATTACACTAATTATGAAATGTAATACCACGCGTATTAACTAGTTGGGCTTTCCTAGACTTATCTCTAAAATGTGTTGTGAATTCACTCTAAGTTAGGGAATTAGCCTAAAAGTGCGTGCAATTAACGTTTATAATTATGTCGAAATTGCGGGGTGTTACAGCGAGCGATACCGACATTTTAATCGCCACCCGAGAGCACTTTGCACAACAAGAGAATGGCCGTAAATTTATTTACGAGGCGTTTTGGAATATTTTGAAACATTATCTGAAGTTTTTTCAAGAAAAAGGAGTAATGGGCAACAAACGTACGTTCGAGCAACCCGGAACTTCCACCCTTGAGCCTAATATGCAACACTTATTTCGGCCGGACCCGATACGTCGTCCACCGGGTAGAAAAGCTCAAAAGAAATCATCTTCATCGGACGCGGCTACATCTTCTACCCTCGCATCAACCGAAAAATCCGAAGCGTATGTAGAGGTTAAAAGGAGTGCGCTCGCACCAACCGAAGCAATTCACACCATCAAGGAAAATTCGACAAAAAAATTAGCCTTCAAAGCCTTGAAATTTTTAACTTTAAAAAAAAGAAAACTAAAAAAGAAAAAGATTTGCATCGAAACGCTCACGCAAATGTGGTGGAAGAGTACGAAAAAATGTTTCCGCCACGTGTAACCGATCCGAACGACGAAGACGAAACCGAAGCCAACGACGAAGAATCCGGATCCGAATAAATTATTTTAGTGTGTTTTAATTATTGTATTTTTTTAGGAAAAGTAATGTGTGTTTTAATTATTGTATCTTTTTAGGAAAAGTAATGTGTGTTTTAATTATTGTATTTTTTTAGGAAAATTAATGTTTTATTTAATATTATGTAATGTTTAATTTAAATTGTAGGTTCCTGGTACGGACCTAATCAGATCGTCAAGTCAATTGAAAGTGCGGAATCAAAACAATCAAGTATTGAACGTTTAACGAATCAAACAAACACGATATCTATAATCTTTGTATATATTCACACTTAAAGAATAATGATTACAGATTACAAACTCTATCTCTCTCTCAAGCCACGCCTCTCTCTCACTCTCTAGGGTTTGATCACCCTACAAATGAAATCCTACATGCCTATTTATAGACTGTCCAAACCCTATAGCGACACTAGCCAAGTGTCGCTATATGCGACACTAGCTTAGTGTCGCCTAAACACTAATTTGTGTATATTTTCTATTTCACTATTCGATTACAAACTCACATATACACACTAAACACTATACATACGCAGACTAATTGACTTTGACAATTACAAACGTTTGACCAACTGACTGACACACAAATGCACCAACAAACTCCCCCATGTCAGCAGCTTGGTCAAATAAGTCTTCAATTAGTCTTCATTAAAAAATTCTTTCATGTCTTCAATAATCAGAAACTCCCCCATTGAGATAACATGGTCTTCAAAAAAACTTGATGTCCTGATTCCTGTGACTGACACACATTTATCATACAATAAGATCTTTAAACTATGTGACCATCTCTTAATCATCAACAGCTTCTCTAATAGAATTTATCTTCACAGTCTTTGGAGAATAATCGACATCCTTTACATCTTCAGTATTTGACTTTAACAAGATATGTGATGTTTGAAGAAATATATATAGAAATAAAATCTTTTTGTATTTTCTTTATAAAGGAAGAGTAAAGAACAAAGATTAAAATAAATTTGGGGATAGGATTGTTTTACGTCTGCTTAGAGATCATATCAGGCCAACATGCAATTATTAGGAAATAGTAAGTGTTATTTCGATTATCAGTATATTTGTCCACTTTAAATTTACTTAGCATACTTAAAGCACCTTTTATAAAAATTATTTCAAGACGATTACTGGTATTATTTGTCCACTTAAACATGTTACATCCGGGTCTGTGATTTAACATTTTATTGTTAGTATGAATATTTCTCCATGGTTCCCAACTATGACATACCCCTGTAACCCAGACATAAGCATATCTTCTGAATCCAAAGAGAATATAAGAGTATCATTTTTAAGAATCAAGCCAGCGGTGACAGGTCTGTACAAACGTACAACAAAGTGACATAACTCAAATCAGGTTTAAGCAAAACCAGACTTGGTCAAACCATTTTGGTGACCTTGTTAGGTATCTTATGATTTTAGACTTTTTCAAGTTCATTGACTTGCGTTTGCTTAACTTTAAGCATATACTAATTGAAACCAGGTGTGTACTTACGTACAACAGAGGAAACAATCAGTATAGACCCCCAAATGATTTCAGATAAACCTCAGGTATAGAAATATGTCATGCTACGTTAAAGGAATTAAGACATTTAGTCGTACATTATATGGTGTTTACCATAAGATCATAGACACGTATTAGAATTACTTCTTAAGAACCCAGAAACCGGTGTGTATCATGTCTACCGGTACATCATATGATGAAGCTAATATTTATAAAAGCTATTTTAAACATGCCAGATAAACCTACTAACACATCAAACATAAACCTTAAAATTTTCATTTTGTGCATGTCATCTGATGTACAATCATTTTCCATGTTGTTTACAGACACAATCTAATATCTTTTTGAGGAATAAGAATCTTGTTGTTCACATTTCGGATCCAAATAATCAGAATTTTAATTACTCCCCCTGAACAGCAAATTCTTTTCGAAAATCCAATTCAAAAGTACTCCCCTTAAACATTAAACGTATTTTTGTAATTTTTGATTTAAGGTATTTCACAACATTGCATTTCTTTGATACTAAAAAGTACAAAGAGTGGCCGTTGCAAAACTAACAAACAAAATAAAAAGTTCCAAAATAAAAGTTTCAAAATCACATATCAAGTCAAATTAAATGCCTTTTAGCACTTTTACCACCACGAAACTTCAGAAATTTCATCCAATCATAACATTCTTCCAACAATATCCACATCCATGGAGTCACTAAAAATATTAATTTACAAGAAACTAACTGCATCACCACAAACAATCAAACATTAGTACTTATGGGACACCCAAGCCTTGATAGACTTGGGTTGTACATGATCATCCATAATCATCACATCAATGAGTTTATGATATTTTAAAAACTCAGAAGATTTCATTGATGCGTTGTTTGTGGATTTGGGTTTCCAAACCTGTTTAGGTTCAGATGATTTGTTTTCAACAATGTTGTGCTGTTGAACTTGAGGTCTACTAGGCACAACTTTGTTTACTCTTGCCATAGGTTTTGGAGAGTTTGATGCACAACTAGATACAGGCGTATACGAACGACGCCTTGAAAAATATTTTGAATAAGAATTCCTGAAAGAGGAAGTTCTTGGCATCCCTCTACCAAACCTATCTAGGGATAATAACTTGCAATCCCTAATAATATGGCCCTGTTGACCACAACAATAACAAGAACGACGCTCCACAAAAGATGTATTCCAATGAGTTCCCTCAAATCGTTTCGGTGGAGGACAGTACACAGAAGGTCTATTAGCAGGAACATTTGTTGAACATGCACTCTTAGGTGTACATGTTGAAGTAGATGTTCCCGAGGTTGAGTTAGTAGATTTAGAATCCCTGTTAACATTTTTAACTTTGAAAGATTCATTATCAACTTTAACTTTGCCTTTGCATTTAAAACAGTCAGATTTGACAGTTATTTTCTCAACCTTAATGGTAGACACTTCAGGTATATCTTCTACCTCTTCAACACTAACGGAAGGTGAACTTTCTGGCTTAACAAACTTAGGCAAGGGATACTCTCGCCTCTTGGTTTTCTCATTTGCCTGTTTGTTTTCCTTTGCTTCTTTTGATTTAATACCATAAAGCAATGCATAATCGACTGGAATCTCTTCAGTGCCTTCCTTAACAGGCATAGGACAGTATTTAGCATGAGAAGGTGGTGGGACTTGAGTATAACCAAGTCATGCCTTCTTTTTACCGTCTGTCCTTTGCTTATTAACAATTTCATCAAAGACAACTGTTGCTGAAGAAGAGCCTAAAATTTTGTTCTTATAGTTATCATGCTCAATTTTTAAATCCGAAAGTTCTTTATTTAACAACTCAATTTCAGTAAGATAACTGTTAATAGCGTCTTGTTGACTAAAAACTTTCGCTTTATATGTTTGAGTATCTAACTTATGAGCCTCAATATGTTTTTCGTAAAGACGTTCATTCGCTTTTAAAAACTTATTAGACTCGGTAAGTTTCTCAACTTTTTCCCGTAACTCTAAGTTGTCTTTATGAAAAACGTGCAAAAATTCAGTCAATTTAATGCATGAGATACAGCTTAAAGGTGTTTCATGTTCAATGTGTACCTTAGGTGCATTAGAATCAACGTCTTTTATTTGAGCCACCATTGCAGTATGTTGATCCTCTTCTTTATTTACCACTATTTTCTTTTGACCATAAGCCTCTATAAGAGCGTCCCATAACTCTGTAGAAGTTGCTTGATTTGTGATTTATTTACCACAACTTCTGGTAAGCATATGGTAATCATCTCATATGCTCTATTGTCTTTGTCAAACTCATCCCGTTCATTGACGGACATTTGTGCTCTTGACTTAAGCACCCCATTGTGTCTTGGTTGCTCATATCGATCAATAGTATTAAACCAGTTCCACAACTTTGGATCTTTGTGCTCAATGAAATTGCATAAATTAATCTTCCAGTTAGCAAAATCACTATAGAACAAAGATGTAGAAGGAGACATTTTCGTACCCATAGCCATTTCCTCAAAAATTGAATTCGAAAATTTCGACGACTTTCCGAGTATGGCGATACTTTTCCGACTATGGCGAAACTTTCCCAACAGTAAAATTAAGCTCTTTAGAGCTTAAAAACAAAATTTAAAATTACCAAAATTTTCGCGTTTTTCCCGCCAAAAATTCATTCGAAAACGTAAAAAAAAACGGTCGAGTAAAATCAAACTTTTTCCAGGCTAAAATTGAACACTTTTAAGCCTACGAGAAAAAATTGAAAATACAAAAAAAAAAAATGTAGTTTCCCGCCAAAAAAAACGGTCGAGTAAAATCAAACTTTTTTTTTTTCGAATCTAGAGCGACACTAGATTAGTGTCGCTTAACAGGTAGTGTCGCTATATAAGTGTCACACAATATCAGATGGCGACACTAGGATAAGTGTCGCTGAAAGCCAAGTGTCGCTATTAAGTGACGCACGAAAGTGACGCTATCAAGTGACGCTATCAAGTGACGCACTCAAGTGTCGCTATCAAGTGACGCAGCGAGTGACGCAAAAACGGCTGTGAACCCCAAAAAACCCTAAAAATCGAAAATTTTGAAACCCTAACGAATATTGACGAACAACAGACGAACAAGCACCAAAAACCAACCCAAAAATCGATATAATTAACACAAATTACCCAGAAACTAATTATAATCGATTAATACCTTTGCGAATCAACCGAAAACGTTCTAAAAATGATCCGAAACCGTCGAATCCTTGATTCACGGCTTTAATTTAAATTGTAGGTTCCCAGTACGGACCTAATCAGATCGTCAACTCAATTCAAAGTGCGGAATCCAAACAATCAAGTATTGAACGTTTAACGAATCAAACAAACACGATATCTATAATTTTTGTATATATTCACACTTAAAGAATAATGATTACAGATTACAAACTCTATCTCTCTCTCAAGCCACGCCTCTCTCTCACTCTCTAGGGTTTGATCACCCTACAAATGAAACCCTACATGCCTATTTATAGACTGTCCAAACCCTATAGCGACACTAGCCAAGTGTCGCTATATGCGACACTAGCTTAGTGTCGCCTAAACACTAATTTGTGTATATTTTCTATTTCACTATTCGATTACAAAATCGCATATACACACTAAACACTATACATACGCAGACTAATTGACTTTGACAATTACAAACGTTTGACCAACTGACTGACACACAAATGCACCAATATAAATTTAATAAAATGTGTTTTTATTTTAATTTAATTTGCATTAAATAATTAAAATGAAAATAAAGTGGTTGAGAAGTGGTTTGAAAGTGGTTAAACTGTTGGTAGTGATTAATCAGTTTTGAATCAGTCGGTGGAAATCTAATGTGGCATTGATGTGGCACAATTGGCTGGGAAGTGGTTTAACCACCATTGGGAAGACTCTAACACATGTGTTACTAATTTATAAAACCCACCAAAAAACCGATTTTTTTATCGAAAGTATGCCTTGAGGGACGGCAAATCGAAGAGGATAAAACGCTGAAAAATATGATGCAAGTTTCATGATTTTTCGATTTGTCGTTTGTGAGATAATTGATGTTTGGGGTAAATGGTTTTTATAGTATGAAACCTTTTCTTTATACATGTGACATGATATCATTAGTTCCTTTAGTCTCACTCAAAAATTATGGACTCATTTGAACCTTACTCTATAGAGCATATATCCCACGTTTCGATCCGATCAAAAACTTCCACCCCTTTTTTATTTTTTACAGCTGAATAAACCCCAAATCCCTTGTTGAGAATTTACTTTGACGAATAAACCCAGACTGAAACATTTATGAATTGAATTCCAACTTTTATAAATTGGACCAACTAGTGTTAATTCATTAAAGAATCAGTGTTGCTCTACTTTTGCATATTACTATGACAGAATCTTAAAATGGTTTTGAGTTCTTTTTGTATATAAAATGATATTGTGTTTGATAGTATATGAATTAATTTGACGTCCATGAATTTATTTTACATAAAAGTCGGCGGTTATTTTTATCCAAACAAAATGAAGGGGAAGTTGTTGACTAAAAAAACGTGGGGTATGTATTTTCTATTAATTTGAATTAATTTTATTTTTTAAAAATTCCTTAACCAAAACCCTTAGGGCTTCTTTTATCAAATCCCTAAACAAAATCTTTTGTCTTTTTTGGAAATAAAGGATCATGAAATTCTAAACATGGTACCAAATTAATTATACCCACTAGATGTGTTATTGCGTGTAACTGACATAAACTATGAATACAATTACTTTTACGTTGTCTTTAGTTAGCGGAATTTCATAAAATTCGATGAAATTAGAATATTAATTCCATTCAAGAAGGGTGTTTGGTTAAAGAAAATGAATTAAATCGTAATTCATCAAATTTAGTCACCTATGAAAATTCACGTTCTTTTAAATTCAAACAATTTTTTTACTAATTCAATTACATGAAAAACATCACGTGAACCAAACATAAGTAGTTAATGGTTGTTGGATTGATGTATGTGTAAAAATGAGATCATTTGGAGATAATAATGCAAGTATTTGGTGATCGATATTAGAGTATTAGGAGTTGTGATACTGTCATCAAAGTGTTCATATCAAAGTGTTCATGACAGTGTTGCAGAGAATGTTGTGATTTAGGATTCTGTGGTGTAGTGACAGTGTTGTAGACAGTGTTCTGAAGTTTTTTATTATTTCTTTTAGTTGTTTTTTTTTATTGTAAATAAATGTGTAAATTAATATTTAAAAACAAATAAATCAAATACTATTTAATTCATTAAAACAAACGTTACAATTTAATTACATAATAATCAAACTTTTAGTCTATCTTCTTGTAATTATTTTATAAGTCCAATGACATTTTTAAAATACTAAAGTCCAATTCAAAGAACTTAAGCCCATTTATAATGAAAAATTTTAAAAAATTAAAATAAAATCACACCCATTTCATTTTTTAGAGAAGGAAAAAATAAATATCAAAAAAATCAAACCCACTTCATCTTCATCCTTCTTTCTTTTTTGTTGATCGTTCTCCATTTCTTCTTCTGTTTTTTCTTTTTCTTTTTCTCCACTGCAACTACATATCCCATTTTTAATCTAGTTGCTTCCTTCCATTTTTACTTACGTTGGATCACATAAAAAAATAACAAAGGGAAAAAGTTGGGTTGCTCGGCGGCCGGATTGCTCGGCGGCCGGATTGCTCTTAGTTTCCTGGTTTGGTTTAAATTTTGATTTTGATTGGGTTAAAGTTATAAATTAACAACATATTTACCTTTTTGTATTAAAACCTTCAAAGTTGAGTGATGTACTCATTTTATTACCAAGGTGAATAAATATATATTTATATTTATATTTTTAATAAATGTTTGAATTCCCTTAGTATACACGTGAAAATAAATGTTGATTTATTGAATTTTCTTTTTTATGATTGGAAGAAGGGCAAAATAGAGATTTCCTAGACGTTAATAGTAGAATTTTAAGACAAATGTTTCTTATCTTACGTATTACTAGTATTAAAAGATGTAATGACATGATGTTTGGGGCGGTAAGTGGCTTTGGCGGCGTGAGCTACGTGGTAGGTCTTTTGGTGAGCTTCATGATTTCATTAATCTTTTAAGTGGTATCAATCTTTCTCTCGATTTCCATGATGAGTGGATGTGGAAGCTAGATAAAAATGGTTTATTTTCGGTTCGTATCCTTTCTAGACATATGGAAAATAAGGTGTTTGGGTTGAATTGTATGGGTCTTGCTCCTGTTTGGAATTCATGGGTGTCAAAGAAAGCCAATGTCTTAATTTGGAAGGCTAGCCACAGTAGGAATCCCGTTAAGGAAAAATTAGATCGGGTTGGAGTAGATTTGGACAATATTTAATGCTCGATTTGTAATGAGTATATTGAGACTATTGATCATGTGTTGGTCTGCTGTGTAATGGCTAGGTTGTGAGCAAAGGTTTATATATAGTTGGTGGAGCGTTGAGCCATTCTCTTGCTTACAACTTCAGGATATTTTACATTGTAAGATTAGCGGGTTTAGAAACAAATGGGAGAGTAAAGCCTTTCAAGCCATCTGTTACACTGTTATATGGGTTTTTGGGAAAAGTATAAATGATATCATGTTTGCACTTCTGAATAAACATCAAGCTTTTCTTTAAGAGGATTTGTTTCTGCAAGTGCAATTGTTATCTCTATTTGGGTGGCCAACAAAAGTATAAAGGTAAGTTATAACGGGAGTAGTGGGTTTCGAATCCTAAAGGTGTTACATCTCTTAACTTCTAAGTTCTCTTTAAGTTTTTTGGATGTTTTTCCCTCTATATAGTGGATGTAGCTTTGGTTGTTTTGTTTTTGTCGGGTCTTCTGTGCCTTGGAGAACCCATTTCACGTATCCATGTATTCTAATGTTTTGAAAACCGGTTGAATCAATCCGTTCAATTGATCGGACCAGATCCGGGTACAAAACCAGTTCAACCCATATAGTATAAGATGGGTGGTTCAATCTGACACAAAACCGGCTCAACCGGATTGAATCGGGCTGGGGCAGAAAAACGATTCGCTCACAAAACCAATTTATAAAATATTGATGTATTCCTTTTGCTCTCTGCTTAGTTGGTACTGAACTTCTTTTTATAATATTAGTTGTTCCAAAAAATAGATTAGATGTTAAGATGTTGAAAGAAAAATGTAATGACAAGTCATTAATTTAAGCTAGCATATTTATTGATTATATGATGTAATAAGAAAGTAGATTTCCCCCAAATATTTTATGGATTCTTCCAAACATAGTCTTTATGACTCTCCTTAACATGCGAAAAAGTGTTGTAAAAATAAATAGCCGACACCTTAAAATTTAATTGATAACCGTTATTTACAATATTTTTATACATGGTAAGGGAAGTAATAATAATAATAATAATAATAATAATAATAATAATAATAATAATAATAAATTAATTAATTAATAATAATAATAATAACAATAATAATAATAATAATAATAATAATAACATATACTTAAAGCAAAATAGCTTGGAGCAATCCTGATCCTTAATTGGTTTTTTCCAAATCGATCCGACGATGTAGATTAAGTTGATGATACTTACACTTAACCACCTTTCATTAAAATAAGTAAATAAATATATTAAATAATTAAAATAATGATAGTTATTAAAATAACGGAATAAAGAAGCTAGGAACAACAACAATATCGTTACAAGATATTTACTAATTAATGAATTCATATTAATATTAATAATGAAAATAATTAGCTGCTTATCTTATTTATTTTATTTTATTGTTAATTTAATCATAAAAATAAACCCTACCTAAAACTCTGATCCTACGACACTCCGCTCCCATTCCATTCGTTGTCTACTTCCTGGACCTTGACAACTTTAACACACCTTCAACAATGATTCTAGGGTTTCTTCTTCTTTTTCTCAAGGTTTTTGTTTGTATAAAAAACGTAGAAGTTTTATCTTTTGTTTTAGTAAGTGTTAAAGTTGGATTTTATTATTGTCAAATAAGCTTAGCTTATTGATTTTGTTTACCAATTTGTGTTTGTGATAGATCGGGCATTTAGTGGTTTATAGTTGTTATTTTTCAGGTTTAATTAAGTTTTTAAAGATGGAATTCAGTTCTGTATATAGGGCGTTACGAGAAATTTTCCAACAGGTATAGATTAATTTTGTGTTTCCAATTTTCTTCTTTTGTTTTGCATGTTTTACGTAACCATTATGCTTTTTTGTTAATCATGTCTTTACATTACGTCCAAATAAATGTATTTTTGAAGGGAAAAAAATTAGAGTCACCTCACACTTTTTGTTTGTCATGTTTGTCCCTGTTTTTCAGCCTTAAAATTTTTACTGTATGGGGGTAGGTTGTTTTAAAATTTAATGTTGCACTGCTTCCTTTCAGAATCAAAAGGTTGACAAAAGAAGCTGCAAGAGGTATATACTTAGTCTAATTGTTGCTTTTACTATTTTACCATTGTAATACTTGTGTAGTATAATTGTTCATGCAAGATACTGTTTTTTGTTTCATTCTTAGTGGTGTCGGTAATTAATACTAATAATTTTTTGTTATTAAAACATTTTGTATAACTAATTTAAGGCTAAAGAATGAATTGGTTAGCATTAGTAAAACAAATCAGTTATCACACTAATCACATTCAAATGTTTCTTTTCTCATTACAATGCTTAACATTAACTTTGACAAGCATTATATTAGTGAGCTTGAACAAATCACTAATTCATATCAAAGGTATCTTCCTCTACCATCTTCTTTGACTTTTTATAGAGGTGGCAAAATGGAGGGGTTCAACCGAATCATGTACAACAAGGCTATAAACGTTCTATCTAAATATTTTTTGTGTGATATGGATTTTTAACGTTTTTATCTAATTGCGTGCATATGTTTATTAAGTGCTTTGTATGTCCTAGATTCGCCAACGAATATGTATGAGGGTTTTGTGATCAATGTGTACTACATGTTAAGTAAGCTGTTATTTATTTATTTTTTCCCCTTTTGATTCACTTTTTCATCTATGTATATATATCCATACCAAAAGTTTGAATTTATCTATGAACAAGTATTTGGTTTTCTTATTTATATATAGATTGGGTGTGTGGGTTAGATATTGAAGAAGTTGAACCTATTGAAGATGACAAGAAAGACGTTTAAGAGTCACCTGAGTTAGTTCTAACTTATACATCTTCTGGAAATTTTAAATACATTGGTATCACTTAAGGTAAACTTATAAATACTTTGAGTGCATGTATCTTTAACTATATTCCACGGAAAACCTTTTCTTAATAAACCTTTTCTTAATAGAAACTTTTCTTTTTGCATGTTGCAGGAGTGAGCCTTTATCATTCACATCTAGCTATTCAAATTTGTTCTTTAATACTTAATTGCTATTGTTATTAGCTATAGTGATATAACTGTATTGGTAAATTATGATTGATAGTTGAGTAAATACATTTTTGGTTCATTTACGTGATTTGAGCTTCGATAGAAGTTAAAAAAGTGCCTAATATGTAAAACTGTAGATGACTTTTCTCTTCATTTGGTTTTGTTTAAGTCCACTTTGGTTAACTAGGAACAAATAAATGCTTTATAACTATTAAAAGTCAATTACTAACATTGTTTTTCCTTTTTGTTTTCTTACTTATGTCATTTAATTTATTGAGTTATGCATCTTCTTACATACTCCAATGGTTTACATGATGTTTACTTTTGACAATATTTTTTATACTTAAAAGATTATAATACATCTTACTTTCACTAATTATAGTTGATATCTACAAAATTGAAATCGGTAACATATTTAAAAGTTTAAATAAAAACATATTACAATAAAATATTAAATTCACGTCCTTGATTATGAAAAGTTATGTTAAAATTGGTTTAAGCATCTTATCATATATTTAACACAATAAATAACCTTTTTATCTTAAAAATTAATTTTTGTAAAATCAAATGTCTTATTCCGCGTTATCACGGGTCTTTTGCCTGGTAATAATAATAATGTGGAATATGGAATAAGGTTGGCAATATACCCAACAATTTACATGCTTACCCAAATCTATCTATCTGTTCTTATAAAACAAATATTTTTCCTTGATTTTTAGATATGCCACATTATAACATTTTTTTCCTTTAATGTCTCATAACTTGCCACCTCATTATAAAAACCTTAATTATTGATTACTAAGATTATTATTAAGCCTCCTAACTTGTCATATCATCATATTATTTTTTTCTTAAAAACCTTAATTATTAATTACTAACATTATTATTTATCAATTATACTTTGTTATAATAGCCTTTGAAATTCCTATATTATATTTAATATATAACAAATTTTACCTTCATAAAAATAAAGATTCATTTTCTAATCCATATCTTATACAATGCATTTAACAAATATTATCATCATCAACTACTATGTTTTAAGAAAATTAGTTTACTAAAGATATTTGAAAGTGATTATTTTATGTACATTTTGATTTATATTACTATTGAATTTCAGTAATAAAGTTTAAACTTCCAACAATATTAATATACAGTTGAAAACCTAAAAACATATGATTAATTTTTTTTTAATTACCTTGCATTGCATAGGCCCAACAAATAATTAAAATTTAACACAATAACTTACATATTAATTTAATTATATTATGTATTCAAACTTAAACATATAACATACAAACTAATTTAATGGTATTATATAAATGGTCGTGCATCGCACGAGCTCAATGCTTAGTTATTATATATAATTTAAATTTTTTTAATTACCTATTAGAGCGTATTATTTTAGTTAACTACGTGCTATTAATTTACAAACTGTTGAACATTGTTTACAAAAAAGTTTGGTTTATAACTTTATGCTGAGAAGTAAATGTAAACGTAAAGTAATTAGTCAACATCACAAATTAAGTGTGCTATCCATAACACTAACTAGATGCCCACTAATATATTCAGCCACTTACAAATTACTATATAACTGTACTTTTCAAACGGTTGTGTATCTCACGGACCTAATACCCAAGTATATATTATATATGCCATCACAATTAGTTAACGAATACCCAAACATAGAAAATGACAACACTTGTAAAGTTCTGAATGTGAGGTTTTGCTAATGACAAATAATGGTGGGATCACACGGCATTTGAAGTGTATGGTTTCTATGTGGTCAATCTCTCGTAGCCATTGAAATTTAATGACAAAAGTACAACAAGATAGAAAATGATAAGTCGCAGACAATAATAATGTATAACAAGTCAAGTACAAACAGTAAAGCAATTTTTAAGTCGATGAGACACATGTATTAACGAAAACAAAACTTCACAGTCGTTCGACTCGTGGCTCTTGAGTCGTCTTGTGGGAAAATGAGTAGTCGATTGTGACTAATTAATAGTCACACGAGACTTCGTTAGAGATTGTTTTGGCAATTCGTATATACTAAAAACAGAGTTTATGTATACTAGTTTGACATAAAAAGAATGTTATATGACTTTTGAAAATATAGCCATATAGGTTTAAAGATGTGTTTAACAATTTAATCAGTTATTGTTTGAGAATGAATTGTGAAAAATGTGAAAGAAATACATGTGTTAAGTATTGTGTAGATTAGACAAATATACAAGACCACTTGTAGTAGTGATGGTTAGTTGTGACTAGCCATGGGTTAAGCATCTGACTTAATATACATGAACAGTTAAGCATCCTATTGAACACATCCGCCTCACTTGCAAGGAATATTAACACAAGATAAATAATTTCCTGTTCAAGAATTACAAATCATCTATAGACACATATTCAAACATCTAACTTATTGGTCACACATACGAGGTTTAAGCGTTTGCGGTTGTGCTATCACTTGAGTTATGCCCAATTAGTAAGTGAAGTGTTATATATAGTTTAAAAGATTTGTATTTGTTTCGAGGGTTCTAGGGTGCGAACTCAGAATGAGTTTGAGTATGAGATTGATACTCAGTTAAGAATGTTTGGTTATTTGTTTAGTAATAAAAAAATTAGAATCAAACCCATATATCCATATCTATTACCAATAACTGAGATTTCCTTATTCATGTTCATTCATATACCAGTACTAATCATTGAGGTTCGAATCCGTTCTTCAGAGATTAATTTGTGGATATATAATTATTCAGCGTTGATATTCTTTGCCGGTTATATAAAGGCATCTCCTATCTCCTATTTGTTATGAATTATAAGTCAATGGATGAACACATTTTCAACCCTCATGTTTAATCCTTGTCTAGCCATAGTTACTTGCAATTATATTCGTTTGGTAATTCAATAGTAGAAGTTGTAGTATAAATACAACCTCAATGTAAAGAAGTAGATTGCACCTTCTTAATACACTCTAAGTGTTTATACTTCTCCCTCAAAGTTCTTTATCTTTATTCCTAATTCCATACAAAAGTTCTTATATTATATTGCTAATAGATCCTTAATTATAGTTAAATTACAACACGTTATCAGCACGAAAGTTCTCTAATTAAGGAAGATCAAAGCAATCCGTCTTAATCAAGATAACTAGTCAAGGTAAACATTCTCTTAATTATATGTTGTAGTACTAGAAAGATAACTATATTATAAACTAAATGAAAATATTTTCTTAATAATAAGTTATAGTCTATGCTAGAAAGATAACTATTATTATAAATTAAATGAAAACATTTTCTAAATAATAAGTTATCGTATATACTAGAAAGATATATATAACTATACATCATAATTAGTAATAATTAATAAATGTAGGTTATATTTAATCATGAACATTTAGACTATGGACATTTTAGACTACTAACTTTTTAGTATTATGCTAACTTTTATTTATGCATACTAACCTTATATTCTTGTGCTAACTTTAATTTTATGCAAGCTAACATTTTATTATTGTACTAACATTTACTTATGCACTCTAACCTTTATTTATGCAAGCTAACATTTTATTATTATACTAATCTTTATTTACGCACTCTAACATTTATTTTATCTGTTTCCTTATTTGTATACTAATTCTTATTAATTCATCTTACCAACTTTAATTTACAAACATTTCATTATGTTTCAAGATCTTTATAAAACTGAATATAGTGTTTTTACAAATTTACATTTTCACCGTTTAACTATTTATTTTAAAATAATAATAATTTACAACGGTTATGAGGTCGTTGTAAAACATTAGATGACGGTGTAACAACGGCTATATTTATCACTATAAATTGAGTATAATCGGTCTTCAAAACATATCTTCTTTTACAATCATCTCAGTTCAAAAGCTTCCTTCAAGATGATCTATTCAGTTTTAATTCTGATCTTTGTAATATTAGTACTACTTATTATCCTACTTGTAATTCTCCCTCGAGGAGAACTGTATTTTTTCTTAGGCTTCTTTATATTAGTGGTTTTTCCACTCCTCTGTATTGTTTTAACTATTGATAATATATTCTAATTTTGTTGTTGTTTACTCAATTGTTGATAGCTACAATATGTCAGGCGTTGCAAAGACAGAGTTTGAACAACTCGATGCAAATGGAATGAATTATATGTCTTGGATTCAAGATATGAAATCAAAGCTTGAATCCATGGGTATCTTGGATACCATAAATGAGAACAATGACAATTCATCAAAAGATAAATCAACAACATATATTTTCCTTCGTAAGCATATTGATATTATGCTAAGACTTGAATATCCAAATGTTAGCGACCCAAGTGTTCTTTGGGCAATTCTTAAAAGGAGATTTAATATTCAAAAGAAAGTTTTACTTCCAACTGCTAGAGATCAATGGAGGAACTTAAGGTTCCAAGATTTCAAGAAAGTAAATGAATATAGCTCAGCTATGTTCCGTATATAGTTGCCACACTTGAATTTTGTGGAGATGGTGTAACCGATGAGGATATGTTGGAGAAAACTTTCTCTACATTTCATTCATCAAACATTAATTTGATGCAGCAATATCGGTTAATGAATTTCAAAAAATACTCTGATCTCAATGCATTTATGCTTATTGCAGAACAGAATCAAGAGCTCCTTATGAAAAATCAGGCTCGTCTGGCAGGTTCCCTTGCATTAGCTGAGACAAATGCTACAAATAAAAATGATTCAAAAAATACAAATTAACGGGGACGAGGCCGTGGCACAAGTTATCGTTACAATCACAACAATAATGGTGGTCGTAACTCTAACAGTAATTCTCGTGGACGTGGACGTGGTTATAAAAGTAATTACTACAATGGTCCATATGATAGAAAGTCCCAACCACTAAGAAGGAATCATGATGATGGAGCAAGCACTTCTAAGAATCCTGATGACATCTGTTATAGATGTGGAAGTACAGGGCATTGGTCTAAATTGTGTCGCACACAGGAGCATCTTTGTAAGCTCTATAAGGCATCCATTGTGGGAAAAAATAAAGAAGTGAATCTTGCTGATGACCTTGAGTTCACAAATGTTGAAATGAATGCTGCAGATTACCGCAATGACATTGACATATGAATCAATGTGGCTATCAACAATCTATCATAACTATGTTTATTTTCATAAATGTATTTCCATTTTATTAGTTATGTTTTCCTATCTATATTTTCCCCTTCATGACTGGTTTGTCATTTCATGTAATATATTTCTGAAATAAGATGTATCTTTTATTACATCCTTCTGATTACTTATTTACACTCATTTTAATATTTGAAGTTTGATATGAATTACAACGGGCTAGATCATGAAGCAAATAGTGGAGATCTATGTATACCAGATAGTGGTACAACACACACTATTTTGAAATCTAAGAAATATTTCTCTGAATTGGAACCAACAAAGGCAATAATACATACAATATCAGGCCCTGCAGATTTGATAGAAGGAGTTGGAAAAGCCAGATTTACATTGCCAAATGGTACCAAGTTTTTGGTAGAAAATGCTTTATACTCTCCAAAATCAACGAGAAATCTGTTGAGTTTTAATGACATATATTTTAATGGATATGATCATCAATCTGTGACTACAGAAAATGGAAAATATTTGCACATTACTGATAAGAATAATGTGTTAGAAAAATTCTCAATGCTTAATTCTGGCTTACATTATACACATATAAATCTAGCTGAATCTCATATGCTAGTTAAAGAAAAGCATAGTGATCCTAGTATTATCAGTTTATGGCATGACAGGTTAGGTCATCCAGGATATACAATGATGAAGAGAATAATTGGAAGTACCTATGGACATCCATTTAAGGATCAAAAAGTCTCACATGATAAAATGAGTCCATGTACATCTTGTTCTCTTGGAAAACTGATTGTGAGACCTTCACCGCTTAAAGTTGAAAATGAATCACCACAGTTTCTTGAAAGAATTCATGGTGATATATGTGGACCTATTCATCCACCATCTGGACCATTCAGATACTTTATGGTATTAATATATGCATTAAGCAAATGGTCTCATGTATGTTTATTATCAACTCGTAATATGGCATTTGCAAAGTTTCTTGCACAAATTATAAAATTACGAGCACATTTTCCTGATCATGCAATTAAGAAAGTAAGACTTGATAATGCTGGTGAATTTACATCTCAAGCATTCAATGACTATTGCATGTCTATAGGAATTATTGTTGAACATCCAGTTGCTCATGTACACACACAAAATGATTTAGCTGAATCATTGATTAAACGTCTCCAATTGATTGCTAGACCATTGTTAATGAGAACAAAATTGTCAGTGTCCATTTGGGGACATGCAATTTTACATGGTGCATCATTAGTTTGTATTAGACCAAGTGCATATCATAAGTATTCTCCTCTACAACTTGCCTTTGGGCAAGAACCAAATATATCTCATCTGAAAATATTTGATTGTGCAGTATATGTTCCCATTGCACCACCACAACTTACAAAAATGGGTCCTCAAAGGAGATTGGGAATATATGTTGGGTATGAAACATCCTCCATAATAAGGTATCTTGAACCTTCAACAGGTGATCTTTTTACAACACGTTTTGCTGATTGTCATTTTAATGAGGAAAATTTTCCAGCACTTGGAGGAGAAAAGAGAACTCAAGAAAAAGATGTTTCATGGTGTGAACCTTCATTGTTGTATCTTGATCCTCGCACTAAACAAAGTGAAACAGAAGTTCAAAGGATCATGCACTTGCAAGAAATTGCTAATCAAATACCTGATGCATTTACTGATACAAAGAGCGTGACTAAATCTTATATACCAATTGCTAATGCTCCAGCTCGAGTAGAAATTCCAAATGATCAAACTAATGATAAAGTCACTAAAGAATCTAAAGCACGTTTGAAACGTGGGAGACCAATTGGTTCAAAGGATAAAAATCCTAGAAAAAGAAAAGGATTAAAACATGCAATTAACCATACGGATGATGTGTTTGAAGAAATACAAAATGTGGATACTTCCCAAAGAGAGGAAGTCAATGACATCAATAAAGAAATTGCTATCAATTATGGTCACACGAAAATATTGTGGAATCGAGTTGAAATGGAAAATGTTGATGAAATATTTTCTTATGCTGTTGCATGTGACATTATTGTTGGAAATGATGATCCCAAACCAACATCCATCATGGATTGTCAAAATAGACAAGTGATGCGTGTGAAAGCGTCATGTTTTATTATTTATAACTGAAAATACCTTATTAATACTATCACACAACCAGGTAAGAATACCCGATCGGAATAGTATAGGTATGATAAGTCCAGGTCGAACACAGGAACACATGAACGATGTTATTCAATTAAATTGGAATTACTAATAAAGCAGTAAAATAGGGGGTACGTTTTAGTTCCCTACGAACGTTCAAGATGAACTAAATAACCAAACCAACAACATAAAACAAGATAAGAGGAACAAATAAACAATTGGAGATAGACATGTAATTGATTAGAGTTTTCACACTTAGATTCATATTATCCGGTTCATGTGTTTTGATTATCTGATTGTGATTCCTCTTATATTAACTTAGATACTAATCGAAGAGTCCAAGTTAAATGTATATTAGCCAACGTTCCGGGTCTAACTAATATCTACAATCTAGGGTTCCACATTAAACATCGATCCGATGTCACAAGCATGGTGCTCTATTGTGTGCTTTTCCCTAGATTGTGCATTAAGTATTCACGACTTGTTACGACTAATTCTTGTGGTATGACTCAACAATTACCTTCTAATAATTACTTATTAGCTCATTCATTTTAGATTGATTAGTTACTATTATCTTAACCTATCAAAGTCAATCTATTTAGCAATGATCATAAACCTAGATTCATAATCATCAATAATCAATAACATCAAAGGAACTCAATCTCAATGACACTATTAACCACGCTAAGTAATAGCAACTAATAATCACCAATAAACAAGGATTCACAAATAACATAACAATCTTCAATCAAACAATTCATTCAAAACACAATCATAACCTTCAAACATTCATAATCAAAGATTATTAAACTAAACAATATACATAATCTAATTCATGATTCAATTGTACAAAATTAGATTCATATCCCAAAACAAAACACATAGACAAGTTTAGAATTGAAATCGGAAGATGATACGCAAACCGAATCGTGAACCGAATGACATAGAATCAATAGGATGATCCTAGCCTTTTCCGCCTCCGAATCACCGTCGTTTCGCTCCCAAAATGGGGGAAAAACCCTCTCTGGTCGTCTATGGTCGAATTAGGGTTTGTATATTTTTGTTGTGAATTGAAAACCCTAAAATCGGACTTAAATGGCTGGAAAAGTGATCCATACAGCGTATGGAATTTCCATACGGCGTATGGATGTAAAATGCCCATAAAGTTCAGCCCGCGTACTCTGTCAGCCCATTTTTCAATCCATACGGCGTATGGATATCCATACGCCGTATGGATGCAAAACTAGTCCGGGGATGAAATGAAAGTTGTAGCCCTGCCTATTAGCTAAATTCTATAAGTTGAATCACCCCAATCGGAGTTCGTATGAAGAAGTTATGGCCAAAATACTAACATCATATCCGAAAATTCAGCTTTTACACTTTTCTTCATTTTCAGCTCATCTTTCATTCTTTTTCCGATTCGAGCTTCATTTATACTTCGATCCAATCCTTTCATATCCAATGCTTTATTCTTTTAGCAACTTTTCTTCGCAATAAGCTCGTTTTCTGTTCCTTTTCGATCCAAGCTCCATTTAAACTCCTAAATGCAAAAATGAACGAAATGAGTATCTTATTCACATAAAATGCATTAGAAATCTATTGAACGAAGGGGTAATTAGTACTATAATTTAGTACATTTTGGCGTTTATCATCAAGACTGGAATAAATGGAAAGAAGCAATACAAACGGAATTAAATTCGTTTAATAAAAGAAGTGTTTTTGGTCGTATTGTCCTCACTTCTAAAACCATAAAACCTGTAGCGTACAAATGGGTTTTCATAAGAAAGCGAAACGAGAAAGATGAAATCACAAGATACAAAGCTAGACTTGTAGCTCAAGGTTTTTCTCAAAGACCTGGAATTGATTATGAAGAAACGTATTCTCCTGTTATGGATGCAAACACGTTTAGATATTTGCTCAGTCTAGCAGTATCTGAAAATCTTGAAATGCGTCTTATGGATGTTGTTACAGCTTATATATATGGATCATTAGATAGCGATATCTATATGAAGATCCCAGATGGATTTACAATGCCTAAATCATTAAGTGCAAAACCTAAAGAAATGTATTCCATCAAACTACAAAGATCTTTATATGGGTTGAAACAATCAAGACGCATGTGGTATAAACGTTTAAGCGATTACTTGATGAGTAAAGGATATAAAAATAATCTTATTTGTCCATGTGTCTTTATTAAGAAAACAACATCTGGATTTGTGATCATTGATGTCTATGTTGATGATCTAAACATCATTGGAACGAATAAAGAAATACATGAAGTCATTGTGCATTTGAAAAAAGAATTTGAGATGAAGGATCTTGGAAAAACCAAATATTGTCTTGGTTTACAGATTGAGCACATGCCTAATGGAATACTTGTTCATCAGTCAAATTACATACATAAGGTATTAAAACGTTTTAATATGGACAATGCTAAACCTTTAAGTAGGCCTATAAACGAACCGAACGAACACGAACGGAGTCTGTTCGTGTTCGTTCATTAAGGTTTTGACGAACAAACGAACGAACACGAACGGATAAGCGAACGGATTTTGTTGTTCATGTTCGTTCACTAAGAAAATTTGTTTGTTCACGAACACAAACGAACGTACACAAACAAACACATAATTTAATGCATTTCTTCGTTAATTCCTTAAATGAACATCAACAAGCATGCATAAACGAACATCTATATACACATCTACACATGTATATTATAGAACTTGAAACTTTCTCATGCATATTTAACATTACAAAACGATCACAATATGAAGATAAACTCTTTTGCTTGGTTCGATCGTAGGTAAGAGCAATAGATCTGGAACTAGTGGAGGGGAGAGTGGAGGTAAATATGAGAGGGAAATGTGAGGTAAAAATGTATAGATGTTTAATATTATTAAATGAAAGTATCTAAATGTCGCACCCCCAAAACACGTGGCAGCGGAAGTGAGAGGTGTCACGGGGGCGCCGACCAAATCAAATATCACAACACAAAAATTAAAGCAAACGACCTCTATATGAGACGTTTGAAAAACAGTTACATTACAGTAATTCAAATGTTTACAAAAGTTGTAGGAGTTCGCATGACAAAAGTGGAATTACATAACTATAATTATAAAATATAGTAAATGCAATCTAGTTTCCTTGATGTTTGAAAAACGATGCGACTCGAGCTAAGCTATCCATAAGCTTCCTATTGCGGCGGGTTACCTAAGAAATACATACTAAAAGGTCAACATAAGGTTGGTGAGTTCATAGGTTTGTTAAACAGTTGTAGAGATATCAGTATGAAACAAAAGATTTTCGTTTGTATCATTCATCAATGATAAATAATTGTATCGTTAGCCAACGATAAGTAAATGTAGTTGCACGTATGCAAAAATAGGGTATACCATTTGCCATGAGCTCATAGTCCGAAGCTTAACAATGTGTGTCATGCCTCTTTCGAGTACACGATCGTGGGTGCCCCTGCAAGTGTCTAATCCGGTACACTTGTATGTACAAATATTAATACGTCCGTTTGACAGGTTAGCGCGACTAACCCGGACGGGGATTGTCAGTCCCAAATAGATCTATTTACTAATACTCGCGCTTAGTCCAAATTAACGAAGCTATGATGTGTGGGGACTTTAAATGGATTAGTGTGTTAACTCATGCAAATCCGTATAGCGTTGTTTGTTGTACTTGTGTTCATAAAAACAGTTGTGTAAAGCAATTGTATAAAGCAGTTTGTGACAACTCTCCAAATTAGGTAATAATTAACATTTAAGCATGTGCATTCTTACGCTAATTTCCTGATTAAGTTTAAAACAAAACTACTGAAATGATGTAAGGCTAGCAGCCTAGTACTTTTAAAAGTAAAAGTATTGTTAATACGCAAATGTTTAAAGTTGCGTACGAATGTGTCGGAACGAATCCGACTGTTAATCACGACAAAAGTTGGTGATATAATAAAATTAATAATTCAATTATTAATTTCGAGTACTGTTGTATCTATAACATATAGATAAAACGGATTAGAAATACGTATAACATAAAACGTATTATATGACGAACAGAAACAATTTTAAAATGCGTTCAGAGACCAAGAAAGGAAAAATGCAAATTTTCTCATTCATTTGAGAACAATTATAACATTACCTCAAAATATGAATCCGAAATTTGACAGAAATTTCGACGTCAAATTCAATGTTAGCAGTCCAACGCAGAAATGGTACAACAAATAAAAATAATGAAGATATCATTATTCCGAATTTAAATAACGAACCAGGAGAGCATCTACAAAATAAAAATATACAATGTTAAATTTTATATTGTACAAATTATACCCGTACCCGAAATTAACGGGCTAAAAATCCTATCACCTCAATTATTTGAGGAGACAGTACGCTTAAAATCCTGCACAACCCTTATTTTCTTCTCCCACTTGACTGCAATTCTCCTTCTTCCTGATCATTGAGCAACACCTACATCATCACCATATATCTCTTCTCCTTTCCTTCTCCATTTCTTAAACACCAAACAACAGCAACAATCTGTAGCAAAAGGGATTGAAGATCAGCAGGAAGAAGTAGAACAGCAAGCCAAAGAGCTTCCTTTCCATCTTCATCATTCTCGCCACCTTCATCCATTTCAAAATCATTGTAAGGAAAACTTCAAAATCTTTGATTTTCATATTTAAGATTCATTGTGTAACATGTATATATATCACAATCTATGTGTAAAACATCAAAATGAGATGATCATATGCAAGAGTTCTTGAAATGGGTTTCATAAACACAAACTTAAAATCTAAGAATCATTGTGTTAAAACTCGTTTTTAATACACATACATATATATACAAAATCTGCCACTGAAAACAGTCACTTTCCCGAATTTTTATAAAATCATACACTCGAAACTAGCGTAAACTCTCTAAACATGAAATCTTGGAAATTTCGTGATCTACAACTTTCGTGTTGAGCACTTGGACCAGAAGTACACCGGTTTTCCCAGAAAACGCGATTTGTGAACATATCACTGTTTTGGCCGGAATCTGTATATAACATTTCTTGATTTTTGTTAAAAATGGAAGATGAACACTAAAAGTTTCGGAAAAAAATAAAGAAATGATCTAGAGACATAGGAGAACATTTGGTAATTTTTGTGGGACTTGATTCGGACTAGATGTTAGAGAAAACGAGGGTTTCGTTGGAGCAAAATCTGGAAAACTCAAACCGGGGACTGTTTTGATGTTTTTGTGAAAACGACACTTCGGGTCAACCACTAAACGAACCGAAAATTTTTCTAGGCTATATTAACCATTCTAAGACTTGTGTAAAAGTTTCGGGTCAAACCGAGCACGTTTGACCAAGTCAATATAGACGAGACACGGACGATAAACGTAAACCGACAAATGTTAAACATTAGAATGACGACGAATACAACGATTGGGAAAAATTTATGAAAATATATTTTGATAACGAAACGGAAGTTTTAATACATTTTAAACGTGTATAAACTTTTATAAAATAGGACGAGACAAACATTTGGGTATAAGGAAAAACGAAAACGAATGTTCACAATTCATTACGGGATTAAGTTACACGTACTAGTTTTTATATGCAATGAACGCGCTTAAACATAAAAATATATATATAAAACCTATATATATATTTTCAAGTAATACGTTATAATAACGTAAATTGCGAACCAAAGTCATTAATAAGGACACGACTAAATTGCGCGACAATTCCTAACATATGAAAACTATAAGTTTTAATACGAAAACCACGTATTCAAACTCAATGTATGTGAGACAAATATATATAAGTATACGACAATTTGTAAAATGTATATTTATACAAACAAAACTGAGACATACGTTTAACAAACGTACACTTTATTATTAATATACAGCGAGTATATTGAACAAATACATATATATATGACAAGAATATATGTACAAACGATAACACCAAAACAACGTCACCAACAAATTCAACAACAAACTATTAACGTGATTCGAAGCTATCGATCACTGATGTTAATACAATATTGTGTATAGGTTGACTCGTTGGGCTACTCGACACTACTTGCTAGCTTTCACATCCGCCACTACTACTACGTGAGTTCACAAACCCCTTTTCACTGTTTTATTGCTTTTAAAACCCGGGGTGAGAACATAGAAACGGTTTGCTACTGCATGCAAATACTGAACTGATTTAAATACTGTATGTATTTACTGAACTGTTTATGAAAGGGTATTTCATACAACTACTTGAACTGCTGTTCATGAAACTGTTTTCATACTGTTTTGGGAATTAGACAAACTGATCTTGGTAAGGACCTAGGCTTACGATGTAGTGCATAAAAGTCCTTATGGCTACAGACTATAACCATTAGCTAGGTGACTCTAGCCACTGAGTATACGGATAGTACTATCGCCGTGACGACCCTCCTACGGATTGGGAGCGTATACTTACTAGTCCTATTGGCAACAACAACAGATTTGGGTCGTGGATTGGTTATAGGGTTAGGTTGCGTTACCTTACTCGACAGGTTTAGCTCACCTTTTGAGGGATCACCGTCTAAATATTCCCACTTACGAAACTACTATTTAGGAAGGGTATTCCTACTGAACTGCTTGGAAATGTTAATCCTTATATAAGTTAACCTGTGTTTCCTGCTTACAAAACTTGAATTGGGAAATGTTATTTATTAACTTGTGTTTCCTACACTATACATAAACTTGTGAATTCACTCAACAATCATGTTGACGTTTTATTCTATGTTTTTCAGGGAATTAGCAGCGTAAGTAAGATCTGCATGCATATCAGGACGGACTACCCTGGACTTGTTTAGGATGCCACTACTTTTGGGACACTTGGATTTCCTCCGTATAACCGCAATTACTGCGGTCATACCTATGAAATCTACTTTTGCTGTTATGTATTTTATGAAATACTGTTTTCAACACTACTATTACTGTTACAACTTTACGAGTTGTAACCTTTTGTAAAACTTGATATGGTTGGCATCTTAATAATTACCGTTCTGCGATAACCCTATGCTCTGATGTATGAATGTATCTGTTGGATCGTGTTACTGTTCGCAGCCCCGCCACGTCACTAAGCTTCCGCAAAACATTAAACTAATCGTAATTACCGTTTGGCGGGGTGTGACAGACTTGGTATCAGAGCCATTGGTTATAGCGAACTAGAAGTCTTTAAGTGACCTGAAACCTTAGAGACCTAGACTATAGCCTTGGCTAGCACATTCATTTCATGCATACACATCTTGCATACGTCTAACATAAGACTGACACGTCACATAACACTTCTTTGTCTCAGCATGTCGAGGCACAGTCCGATCTACCTGTATGCTTCCGATGAGGAGCCGACCGAGGATACTTACCATAGCGACGCTAGCACCGAGATCATGAGTCCACCAGTACAGCTGAGAGCTCTATCGGATGACACCAGTGATGCCTACATCACCCCACCACCTACTGCACATGTGGTCCCACCTACTACTGCCCCCACTGACCCTACCGCTTACATGTTAGGGTCTACCTTCATGGCGACACGCCATACGACTGCTGGACCCTCTGGAGGACCAGTACCTAGGAGGACACCGCGGATGAGTGTCCGAGACTTTCCTAGAGGACCACTCGCGCCCCGTGATAAGGCGCCAATGGTGGAGGAGAGGGTGGTGCATTGTGATGAGCCGCCACATAGAGTACCTAGGTTCGCTCACTTGGAGTGGATGACTCCTATGCTGGAGCGATGGAGGTCGTTGGAGGGTTTTCCTTCTACCTTTGAGACAGGAGAGTCTTCCCGATCCTCCGCACCATTGACTACTACTGGAGAGCCCGTGGAGTTGACCCTCCCTACTATCGTGGCTGTGATTCGCACATTGCTGCGTATGTCTAGTGGCAGGGGTACTCACCTTGCAGAGCTACAGAGTGATGTCTCCCGTCTGGATGGAGACATGGCAGATGTACACGAGCGTTGCCACTTCTTGTTGAGCAACGTGGTTGCTGCCAGGGAGATAGCAGAGTCTGCACGTGCTCGGGTCAGGGTGCTCGAGAGGCGTGCGAGGACAGCAGGGATGATACTTGGAGCTTGTGTGATGATAGTTGTGCTGAGGACAGCTGTGGGATTGTTTCTACCTTATTTTCATTAGGTTGGTGTACGGCGGTTTGTGCCTACTGGGCATCAGGCCGGCCACTTTTGGATGATGGATATATTAGTAAATCCATCACGTGTTTTGTAGACTGGTATCGAATGGGTAGATGTATGTAGGTACTGAACATGTAATAGACAGGAAAAATAGTTGTTAGAATGGGTATATGTATAAGAAAACCCATTGACTTTCGTATAGCGCTAACCGCTGATGGGGCGTATTTGGGATCCCATCTTATTTTGTATAACACTGTTGTATCAAGCGCTACACCTTTTGATATAATATAACTTATGTATGGTTGTGTTTCGTATTCATTACATTCTATACCAACTTTAGCATTATATCTACGTTTACTTACGTGTGTTAGGGACGACAACAAATTGATAACATTTGAACATTCTTTGAAAACCGTGAGATATACCACACCTTGACTATTGTTTGTTATCTCGAAATTTCCTTGAACTCGACCGTGTTAAATGATGATGAAAAGAAATATGTATTTAGCAATATATAATGACGCCTGGCCAACGTGATTATATCATACTAACTACATATGGGCGTTTCAAAGTCGTGCGACATGTGATACCAAATCTTACCCTAAAATCCTTCATACAATTTACCTGTTGAAAATGTGAAATCTTGTTCATCACATTCTATACCTTGGCATTGACTTCTGCATTTTTATTTCATCGCAGAACGAAATCATGCCACCGAAACGACGAGTGACTAAGAACAGTCGGCGAACGACTCATTCCTCCAATCCTGAAACTGTTCCCCCACCTAACAATAATGAGACTACCGAGCAAATGATCGCGCGTCGAATAGCTGAGGGCATTGCTGAGTATGAAGCAAGCCGAAATCGGGAAAATGGAATGAATAACAGCGGATCTACCCCTGTTAATACTGAGGCACCTACAAACACTCGCCGAGGGTGTTCGTACAAGACATTCCAGGCTTGTAAGCCAGTTACTTTTCGTGGCACCGAGGGTGCTATTGGGATCATACACTGGATAGAAAAGACAGAGTCAGTGTTGGATATTAGCGACTGTTCACCGGACTGCATGGTAAAGTATGTCACCTGCACTCTTGCCGATAAAGCACTTACTTGGTGGAACAGTCAAGTTCAATCACTTGGACGACCAGCTGCCTACTCCATGTCATGGGAAGTACTGAAAAACATGATGTTGGAGGAATTCTGTCCCCGTAGCGAGATGCAGAAAGTCGAAACTGAGCTGTGGAACATCACTATGATTGGTGCCGATGTCACTGGTTATACAACCAAGTTTCAGGAACTAGCACGTCTAGTGCCACATATGGTGACACCTGAGTACAAGCGCATCGAGCGTTATGTCTATGGTCTAGCACCGCAAATCAGGAGTTTGGTTACATCCTCCAAACCTGACACATTCAGGAGCGCTGTTGTTTTAGCGCAAAGTCTGACGGATGAGGCAGTCAGGATGGGGACACTGATCAAGAAAACTGCTGCGAACAAGGTCGAGCCAAGCAGTACTGAAGCTGGCAATTCTGGAAGTGCCAAGCGTAAGTGGAACGATAGAGGAAGCGACCGTCAGGGTCAGACGAATAGAAAAGGGTCTGGGAACCCGAGATCCTATGCTGCCACCACTGTAGAGACAAAACAGTACTCTGGTAACAAACCCAAGTGTGACAAATGTGGCAAACACCATGGTGGTGACTGTTGGAACTGCAGCAATTGCAGGGGTTGGGGTCACAAATCCCAAAACTGCAAGGCAAACCCTACCCCTAGGGAAAACACGGAACGCCGAAACCAAGGGTGTTTTGAGTGTGGCGACGTGGGACATTATCGGAACCGTTGCCCTCGACTCAACAACCAAAACCGAAACAATAACAACAATCGTGGCAACAACACCCGAGCCAACAACATCAACAATCAGCCGGCTCAGGGAAGGGCATTTGTGATTGGAGCACAGGAGGCACGCCAGGACCCTAACACCGTCACTGGTACGTTTCTTGTAAACAACCATTTTGCCTCTGTGTTAATCGATTCAGGTGCTGATTTAAGTTTTGTGTCTAAGGAGTTTAGGCCACTATTAGAACTTGAATCGCGTAAGTTAGATAACAAATATACAATTGAACTAGCCGACGGTGAGTTAATCGAGTCAGGAGAAATAATACCGGGATGTACCTTGGAATTAGAAGGTCATCGTTTCGAAATAGATTTACTACCAATTAAGTTGGGAAGTTTCGACATTGTAGTCGGCATGGATTGGTTATCTAAGAACCGCGCCGAAATCATATGTCATGATAAACTGGTACGCTTACCATTACCGACGGGAGAAACCCTTATAGTCAAGGGTGAGAAACGAAAAAGTGCCACAAAAATGATTACATGCTTGAAGGCCCGTAAGTATCTCCGAAAGGGATACCAAGCATTCTTAGCACACGTTGTGGAAAAGAAATCTGAAGAGCGATGTATAGACGACGTACCCATCGTGCGTGATTACCCGGGAGTGTTTCCTGAAGAGTTACCAGGATTACCACCCCCACGACAGGTTGAATTTCATATCGACCTAGTACCTGGAGCAGCGCCAATTGCACGTGCGCCTTACCGTCTTGCTCCATCAGAAATGCAAGAACTGTCTACACAACTGCAAGAACTATTAGACTTAGGATTCATCCGACCGAGCTTTTCACCTTGGGGAGCTCCGGTGTTATTCGTCAAGAAAAAGGATGGATCAATGCGAATGTGTATCGATTATCGGGAGCTGAACAAAGTAACTATTAAGAATCGATACCCACTACCGCGCATCGATGACTTGTTTGATCAGCTACAAGGGTCAAGTTATTATTCGAAAATCGACTTGCGATCTGGTTACCATCAACTGAAGGTTAGGGATGAAGATATTCCTAAGACTGCGTTTAGGACTCGGTATGGTCATTACGAGTTCCTAGTCATGCCATTTGGACTGACAAACGCACCAGCAGTATTCATGGACCTCATGAATAGGGTATGCAAACCTTACCTTGATAAGTTCGTGATTGTGTTTATCGATGACATATTGATATACTCTCGAACTAAGGAAGATCACGAGCAACATCTGAGGTTAATTCTGGAATTACTGGAGAAAGAGAAACTTTACGCCAAGTTCTCTAAGTGTGAGTTTTGGATGCGCGAGGTTCACTTCCTTGGTCATGTGATCAACAACAAGGGAATCCATGTGGACCCATCCAAAATCGAGGCAATTAAGAACTGGGAAGCCCCGAAAACACCATCCGAGATACGACAATTCCTAGGATTAGCTGGCTATTACCGACGTTTCATCGAGAATTTCTCGAAAATAGCTCAACCACTTACTGCTCTAACTCAAAAGGATAAGAAATTCGATTGGGGCGAGAAGCAAGAGACTTCTTTCCAATTGTTGAAGCAGAAATTGAGCACCGCACCCATCCTGTCACTACCTGAAGGAGTAGATAATTTTGTTGTCTATTGTGATGCTTCACACCAGGGATTGGGTTGCGTATTGATGCAGAACGACAAAGTCATTGCTTACGCGTCTCGACAATTGAAAGTTCACGAAAAGAACTATACGACGCATGATTTAGAACTAGGAGCCGTCGTTTTTGCACTTAAGATTTGGAGGCACTACCTATACGGTACAAAGTGTACTATCTTCACGGATCACAAAAGTCTCCAACACATATTCGACCAGAAAGAACTCAATATGAGACAACGTCGTTGGGTCGAATTACTGAACGATTACGACTGTGAGATTAAGTATCACCCGGGCAAAGCAAACGTTGTGGCTGATGCCCTGAGTCGTAAAGAACGAGTCAGACCTCGAAGAGTCCAAGCTTTGGGATTAACAATCCACTCGAACCTCATTACTCAAATTCGTGAGGCTCAACAATCAGCTTTCATTCCCGAACGCTTTAAGGAAGAATCCTTGAAGGGAATGGAGAAACATCTGGAGACAAAGGACAACGGAGTGTTGTACTTCATGAACCGAATTTGGGTACCATGCGTAGACGAATTGCGCCGATTGATCTTGGATGAAGCACATAAGACCAACTACTCGATACATCCTGGTGCAGATAAGATGTATCACGACTTGAAAGGATATTACTGGTGGCCTGGCATGAAACGAGAGATTGCCACATACGTTAGTAAATGCTTGACTTGTGCGAAAGTCAAAGTCGAATACCAAAAGCCATCTGGGCTGTTACAACAACCTGAAATGCCCAAGTGGAAATGGGAACACATCACGATGGACTTCATCACGAAGTTACCGAGAACGACATCCGGAGTTGACACCATATGGGTGATTGTCGATCGATTGACGAAATCAGCCCACTTCCTTGCTATCAAGGAAACAGACAAAATGGAGAAGCTGACTAGAATCTATTTGAAGGAGGTCGTTTCTCGACATGGGGTGCCATTATCCATCATCTCTGATAGAGATGCACGATTCACTTCTCGTTTCTGGCAAACACTTCAACATGCATTGGGTACTAGACTCGACATGAGCACTGCTTACCACCCACAAACTGACGGCCAGAGCGAGCGAACGATACAAACGCTCGAAGATCTATTGAGAGCATGTGTGATAGACTTTGGAGGTAATTGGGATACACACCTACCTCTAGCAGAATTCTCTTATAATAACAGTTACCACACCAGTATACAAATGGCACCATTTGAGGCATTGTATGGACGCAAGTGCCGATCGCCACTCTGTTGGGCAGAGTTGGGCGACAGACAATTATCGGGTCCGGAGATAATCCAAGAAACTACGGACAAGATATCTCAAGTGCTTAATCGATTGAAAATAGCGCGTGACCGACAAAAGAGTTATGCCGATAACAGACGGAAACCTCTAGAATTTCAATTAGGTGACAGAGTTTTACTCAAAGTTGCACCTTGGAAAGGGGTCGTACGATTTGGTAAACGAGGTAAACTAAACCCACGATACATCGGACCATTCGAAATCCTTGCAAGGATTGGTCCTGTCGCCTACAAGCTCAAGCTACCGCAAGAGCTTAGTAGTATCCATGACACCTTTCACATATCTAACCTGAAAAAGTGTCTTTCCGATGAAACACATATCATCCCTCCAGACGAAGTCTTCATTGACTCAAAACTAAACTTTGTGGAGAAACCTATCGAAGTTATGGATACTAAAACGCAGAAACTTCGACACAAGCGAATAAAATTGGTTAAAGTTCGTTGGAACTCAAAGCATGGCCCAGAATTCACCTGGGAACGAGAGGATGAAATGCGAAAGAAGCATCCTCAACTGTTTGAGAACGTGACCGCGACTCACGACACGAATTAAATCTCGGGACGAGATTTCCCTAACGGGGGGAGAATGTGACAACTCTCCAAATTAGGTAATAATTAACATTTAAGCATGTGCATTCTTACGCTAATTTCCTGATTAAGTTTAAAACAAAACTACTGAAATGATGTAAGGCTAGCAGCCTAGTACTTTTAAAAGTAAAAGTATTGTTAATACGCAAATGTTTAAAGTTGCGTACGAATGTGTCGGAACGAATCCGACTGTTAATCACGACAAAAGTTGGTGATATAATAAAATTAATAATTCAATTATTAATTTCGAGTACTGTTGTATCTATAACATATAGATAAAACGGATTAGAAATACGTATAACATAAAACGTATTATATGACGAACAGAAACAATTTTAAAATGCGTTCAGAGACCAAGAAAGGAAAAATGCAAATTTTCTCATTCATTTGAGAACAATTATAACATTACCTCAAAATATGAATCCGAAATTTGACAGAAATTTCGACGTCAAATTCAATGTTAGCAGTCCAACGCAGAAATGGTACAACAAATAAAAATAATGAAGATATCATTATTCCGAATTTAAATAACGAACCAGGAGAGCATCTACAAAATAAAAATATACAATGTTAAATTTTATATTGTACAAATTATACCCGTACCCGAAATTAACGGGCTAAAAATCCTATCACCTCAATTATTTGAGGAGACAGTACGCTTAAAATCCTGCACAACCCTTATTTTCTTCTCCCACTTGACTGCAATTCTCCTTCTTCCTGATCATTGAGCAACACCTACATCATCACCATATATCTCTTCTCCTTTCCTTCTCCATTTCTTAAACACCAAACAACAGCAACAATCTGTAGCAAAAGGGATTGAAGATCAGCAGGAAGAAGTAGAACAGCAAGCCAAAGAGCTTCCTTTCCATCTTCATCATTCTCGCCACCTTCATCCATTTCAAAATCATTGTAAGGAAAACTTCAAAATCTTTGATTTTCATATTTAAGATTCATTGTGTAACATGTATATATATCACAATCTATGTGTAAAACATCAAAATGAGATGATCATATGCAAGAGTTCTTGAAATGGGTTTCATAAACACAAACTTAAAATCTAAGAATCATTGTGTTAAAACTCGTTTTTAATACACATACATATATATACAAAATCTGCCACTGAAAACAGTCACTTTCCCGAATTTTTATAAAATCATACACTCGAAACTAGCGTAAACTCTCTAAACATGAAATCTTGGAAATTTCGTGATCTACAACTTTCGTGTTGAGCACTTGGACCAGAAGTACACCGGTTTTCCCAGAAAACGCGATTTGTGAACATATCACTGTTTTGGCCGGAATCTGTATATAACATTTCTTGATTTTTGTTAAAAATGGAAGATGAACACTAAAAGTTTCGGAAAAAAATAAAGAAATGATCTAGAGACATAGGAGAACATTTGGTAATTTTTGTGGGACTTGATTCGGACTAGATGTTAGAGAAAACGAGGGTTTCGTTGGAGCAAAATCTGGAAAACTCAAACCGGGGACTGTTTTGATGTTTTTGTGAAAACGACACTTCGGGTCAACCACTAAACGAACCGAAAATTTTTCTAGGCTATATTAACCATTCTAAGACTTGTGTAAAAGTTTCGGGTCAAACCGAGCACGTTTGACCAAGTCAATATAGACGAGACACGGACGATAAACGTAAACCGACAAATGTTAAACATTAGAATGACGACGAATACAACGATTGGGAAAAATTTATGAAAATATATTTTGATAACGAAACGGAAGTTTTAATACATTTTAAACGTGTATAAACTTTTATAAAATAGGACGAGACAAACATTTGGGTATAAGGAAAAACGAAAACGAATGTTCACAATTCATTACGGGATTAAGTTACACGTACTAGTTTTTATATGCAATGAACGCGCTTAAACATAAAAATATATATATAAAACCTATATATATATTTTCAAGTAATACGTTATAATAACGTAAATTGCGAACCAAAGTCATTAATAAGGACACGACTAAATTGCGCGACAATTCCTAACATATGAAAACTATAAGTTTTAATACGAAAACCACGTATTCAAACTCAATGTATGTGAGACAAATATATATAAGTATACGACAATTTGTAAAATGTATATTTATACAAACAAAACTGAGACATACGTTTAACAAACGTACACTTTATTATTAATATACAGCGAGTATATTGAACAAATACATATATATATGACAAGAATATATGTACAAACGATAACACCAAAACAACGTCACCAACAAATTCAACAACAAACTATTAACGTGATTCGAAGCTATCGATCACTGATGTTAATACAATATTGTGTATAGGTTGACTCGTTGGGCTACTCGACACTACTTGCTAGCTTTCACATCCGCCACTACTACTACGTGAGTTCACAAACCCCTTTTCACTGTTTTATTGCTTTTAAAACCCGGGGTGAGAACATAGAAACGGTTTGCTACTGCATGCAAATACTGAACTGATTTAAATACTGTATGTATTTACTGAACTGTTTATGAAAGGGTATTTCATACAACTACTTGAACTGCTGTTCATGAAACTGTTTTCATACTGTTTTGGGAATTAGACAAACTGATCTTGGTAAGGACCTAGGCTTACGATGTAGTGCATAAAAGTCCTTATGGCTACAGACTATAACCATTAGCTAGGTGACTCTAGCCACTGAGTATACGGATAGTACTATCGCCGTGACGACCCTCCTACGGATTGGGAGCGTATACTTACTAGTCCTATTGGCAACAACAACAGATTTGGGTCGTGGATTGGTTATAGGGTTAGGTTGCGTTACCTTACTCGACAGGTTTAGCTCACCTTTTGAGGGATCACCGTCTAAATATTCCCACTTACGAAACTACTATTTAGGAAGGGTATTCCTACTGAACTGCTTGGAAATGTTAATCCTTATATAAGTTAACCTGTGTTTCCTGCTTACAAAACTTGAATTGGGAAATGTTATTTATTAACTTGTGTTTCCTACACTATACATAAACTTGTGAATTCACTCAACAATCATGTTGACGTTTTATTCTATGTTTTTCAGGGAATTAGCAGCGTAAGTAAGATCTGCATGCATATCAGGACGGACTACCCTGGACTTGTTTAGGATGCCACTACTTTTGGGACACTTGGATTTCCTCCGTATAACCGCAATTACTGCGGTCATACCTATGAAATCTACTTTTGCTGTTATGTATTTTATGAAATACTGTTTTCAACACTACTATTACTGTTACAACTTTACGAGTTGTAACCTTTTGTAAAACTTGATATGGTTGGCATCTTAATAATTACCGTTCTGCGATAACCCTATGCTCTGATGTATGAATGTATCTGTTGGATCGTGTTACTGTTCGCAGCCCCGCCACGTCACTAAGCTTCCGCAAAACATTAAACTAATCGTAATTACCGTTTGGCGGGGTGTGACAAATAAAATGAAGAATTAATTATATCCTAAGTTTGTAATTGGCGTATGTGACATAGACGACGGCGTTTGATGAGAACTACTATATTCAAACTTAGGATAAGTTGTATTATTCAGAAGAATGACGAATTAGTGATATACTAAGTTCGTAATTAGCTTATGTGACATAGACGACGGCGTTTGAAGCGAACTACTATATTTAAACTTAGGATAAGTTGTATTATTTAGAAAAATGACGAATTAATTATATCCTAAGTTTGTAATTTGCTTATGTGACATAGACGACGGCGTTTGAAGCGAACTACTATATACAAACATAGGATAAGTTGTATTATTCAGAAAAATTACGATTTGATTATATCCTAAGTTTGTAATTGGCTTATGTGACATAGACGACGGCGTTTGAAGCGGCGTTTGAAGCGAACTACTATATTCAAACTTAGGATAAGTTATATTATTCAAAAAAATGATGAATTAATTATATCCTAAGTTTGTAATTGGCGTATGTGACATAGACGACGACGTTTGATGAGAACTACTATATTCAAACTTAGGATAAGTGGTATT